>OZ001259.1:28661554-29211554 GCA_963924015.1 Macrophya annulata | reverse complement strand
GGGTTTGAACTGTGGGGAATACTTTGTCCTGAATATTTTTTCTTTGATCTTCATTCTGATATTATAACGGTGAGATGAACGAAAAAGTCGCTGTCATAATAATTATTATCTCTCTCTGATATAGTTTAAACTTGATTATTATCAAGAGAGATCAGTTAATAATTAAAATATCTTCATGACGAGCTCATCAATGTGGAAAATAATAAGAATTGACTAAAGAACTCTTGCAAAATAGATAATAATCAGAAACGTCAATTACAACGAATCATAGAACATTTTTATTTCCCTCGATATCAAGCAAAAACAAAATATATACTTTGTTGAAAATTCTTCCGAATCAACGAACTTGCAATGTATCAGTTAGAACTTTCTAATTTTTTAAATTCTTGAAGATAAAGATCCCCCACCCCAAACTACGAGATACTTTCAAAGAAATTAAAAAAAAATAAATAAGTAAATAAAAAAGGAAAAATGTGTCTCACAGAATCGGTCAAATTCATAAACGGATACACCCTATTAAAAAATCTTGATAAAAATGTCAGGTAAAATTTTCTACCGTGATGAGAGTTTGAATTAATGAAATGAAATAAGCCCCACGATTAGCTTAAAACCTTAAAAATTAAGAACAACAACTGGACCTTGTTTCTTATAAATTGACGTAGTTACAGTATTTGAAATCGTCCATTAGCTCTCTAAGGATACGATATTTATTTCCGATAGATATTTCCGCCCCATTAAATTCAAGTTCATTAGCTTAAAGTTTGAATAATAAAATTGCACGAAAACCATAATAACAATAATAACTTTAATAATAATAATATTAATAATAATAATAATAATAATAATAACAATATCTAATAATATTTAATAATAACAATAATAATAATAATAATAATACTGAAAAAAGGTATATACATAATACATATTTTATAATCATTGTCGACATTAGCGCTAATTAGTAAGACAGATGATTTCATTTCACATCGAATAATCATAAGGTATATAATATTTATAATCTAATATAACAACAGGATACTTAAGACCCGTTGTTTTACTATATACGATGATAAGAAAGTAATGCAATCATATCAAACGTGAACCAAAAGTTTTTAACGTCCACACGAATTCAATTTCTACACCACAAATTTAATGAATATAATAAATAACATTAAAAAAATTGAAAATTAAAAAAAAGGCTAAGATTTTTCGGTCACTATGACTCGCATATATCTGTACAACGAGTCAGAAAAAACAACTCGTAATTTTTTTATTTCATTTTCTTTTTTTTTTTTATAAATTATTAAAGCTTAAACGGCCTTGTACATACATATAACGATTTAAAGAACGTACGTTGTAAATTTTCTTATTGGATAAAGATATGAATGCTTGATGGGCATATTAGACGAGGTATATAATATTAATTCAATTTGCGTAATCGAATCTAATCAAATATAAGTTCCGGAAGAATTACGAAAAGAATTGAAAAAAATATACTGGATGTTCATATATGTTCAAGGAATTTTACGTTCATTTTACAGCTATACTTGTTTTTTATTACTCAGAATACTCGAAAGATCAATTTAAACATAGTCCAATTCATGAAACAATAATTATTTCCATCGCTATATCTTTCACTTTTTCACTCTTTGCTTTCTTAATATTATTATTATTCTTTCTTCCCCTCCATTCGAAGGTATAGGATTTATTTCAATACTCATACAGGCCAAACTTCTTTATTATAACAAGGGGTGTGTGATAATTTTTGTCTTATTTTTACGTTCAATGGGACACCTTGTATAATATAATAGTAATAATATCAATAATAATAATGATAATAATAATGATAACAATAATAATAATAATAATAATAATAATAATAATAATAATAATAATAACAACAATAATTATAATAATATCAATAATAGTAGTAATAATAATAATAACAATTTAGGTGTAATTTGTTGAACAGATCGCTTGATCGTACTTATTTAAAGCATAGAAAAACGATTTCTTAAATGTATTGGCTCGTTAGTTTAAGTAGTTTTTAGTCCCTCGAATATATCGAGCATATTAGAAACTTCAACCGACGTAACGAGCTTTCCGTACTTGCCTGTAGCGTGTTTTTTTTTCACAACAGCGAAATTTTACTTAAGTTTTGTTTTAAGTTATCGATCGTTGAATTCTATGGCCTTAATAGAGAGGCTATTTCATGTAAATATAATTTATTTGATAACGTATTAATATTGTAAGCTTGTAATCAAGATGCCTAGTTGCATATGCAGTATGTAAGTATGTCGAAAATAAACTTTATTTTTATTATTTTTTCGCTGCTTATAATGACACAAAATGATAGATTTTGACGTGAAGTGGCTTCTGATACTAAAATGAAAAGCCGGTATCTCGATTTTGAGTACTCGTTCAAACGGTATTTTCATTTCCCGTATAGGTAATTGATGTTAACACACAAAAAAATAACTAACATTTTTACTACGCAGAAAAAAAATAAATAAATATCTTGGCTGTAAATTAATATATCGAGTTCATTTTGAACGGGAAGAATTGAAGCACTCATATCAAGATATTGTGGGCTATAAAATGAAGCTGTGTTCTGCACCAGTCTCTCCTTTTTGAACTTCTGTTATTAATAAAATTATATGGAAACTAGACATCCCGCTTGAGTAAGTACTTAAAATTAGGCTACAAGCCTCTCTATTTCGCTCTATTTCGCATCAAAGTCTATCATTTGAAATATGAACAGCGAATGCATGACAAAAATAGTTATATTTTCCACACACTCTGATATATATGGGGCATTCCATGACATCTCGATCAAGATTCTAAGTCGATGTCTCAGATTGGTTTGATAATTTTTTGTATAAAAGTACATGACGAAAAACGCAATCGTAATTTTTTTCAGAATTTTTCGACCCCGCGTATCTAAAGTATGATTTAAAAACTAGAAATAAAAACCCCCCCACCTTGTAAAATCTGAAAAAATTCAGAAAAATCTTATAAAATATAACAAAATTTTTGACACCTAATGGAAGATGGAGATTTCATAACTTCAAAAGATAAATAAGGAAAATAAAAAATTACAAAATTATTATTATTCCATTGCATTTTTGACATCAAAATGAACATAAAAGCTTGTTATAATATGGCCCGAAAAATGTCTATTTAGAGAGTTACAGGGAATCAAATATATTATGATAGTATTTATATTTACAAATTTATATTTATAAATATTATCCTGAATTTTTGATTCCCTGTAACTCTCTAAATAGACATTTTTCGGGCCATATCATGGAGAGCTTTTATGTTCATTCTGATGTCAAAAATGCAATGGAATAATAATAATTTTTTAATTTTTAATTTTCCTTATTTATCTTTTGAAGTTATGAAATCTCCATCTTTCAATAGGTGTCAAAAATTTTGGTATATTTCATAAGATTTTTCTGAATTTTTTCAGATTTTACAAAGTGGGGTTTTTTATTTCTAGTTTTTAAATCATACTTTAGATACGCGGGGTCGAAAAATTCTGGAAAAAATTACGATTGCGTTTTTCGTCATGTACTTTTATACAAAAAAATATCAAACCAATCTGAGACATCGACTTAGAATCTTGATCGAGATGTCATGGAATGCCCCATATGTATATGCATATATTATAGGTATACATGCAGATATATATACAATGTACCGCATAATAATTATAATTAGTATTATACTTACGAGTTAGGTAGGTATAAATGCGTGTGCTTAAAATAACACTACCTGTTAATTTAGACTTGAAGCGACGCGTCTAGAACTTTTTTACTGCTATATAAGAACTAAATATATAAGAACGAGAGGTAAATTTCGATCGCCAAGAAAGAATTAATTACGATAAGTCCGTACATCTTACCCCCAGGGAGTCAAATCGAACGAGACGATTTAAAATTTGAACTTGAAGTATAATTGAGTGTGATCTTTGAATGTTAAAAAACTAAAAATTAACCGCCCATTCTTATTTTGTTCTTGTATTTATTCATAGGTGACGAAAAATTGTTAGCTTTTATTATCAAAAGCCAAATTATAAACTTGCTTGAAAAAATATCCAACAAACTCACAACGCCGATAACCATTAAGAAAAGAAAATCTAAAGCTAAATAATCATCCTTATCAACTTCGGTTTCGACTTCCTGCAATTGGGCGTCGTGCAAAATACAGTTTTTCCAGCTTATTTATTGCGATTATAACTAAAACTATACATATAATAATCATTGAAATATACATACGATCACTGCCAATAATATTCATCAAATCATCACCTATATAAACTCTATACCTAAACTAAAGTAATAATCAATGATCATTGTTCACTTCATCTATATATGAGACTGTAACACATTTCATGCTTTATCTGTACCTCACAAAACTTTGGTGGGTTTATTTTTTTTTCTTCTGTTGTTTTTTCTTTTTTTTTTAAGCTATATTGTCGAGCTGTTGTCGAGTGTTTCAATTTGTAATTTGATCCAATTATACCTATGCTACGATGTCTAGATTTACTATCATTATGCTAAACAACTCACAGTCAATTCTGTATTGTAGTTGAAAACAAAAAACAAAAGAAGAAAAAGAATATTGCGACTCAAGTATGCCTGAAAAATGTCCAGCTGTGACTGAAGATTAATATACATATAATTAAGTGTTTGAAGAATGAAATTGTATAACTGCAGTGCATCTGATTCTTTAGATTTTTATTCGTTTAAAAACGATTGATAGTATAATTACGGCTGCGGTAACGAGTCGATTTTCGGCATTTTATTTTTTTTCATTTATATTCTTTTTATAGTAAATTTTTTTAGTCAATTTATTTTTTGTTTAGTCAATTTATAGTTTTTGTTTTAGTCAATTCGTCTATCGTAACTCTATATTTCTCTAGTTAAATTATGACTGAAGAAAATGATAAGGAGTATTAAAACCTTGGATGTTAAACGCGCAGCAAATTCATCTGTACAATACGTTCATCATATCCCGCAGTTATAATATTATCGAAATTAACATTATACCTATACTTTATAATTAATTAGTAATTTTGTAAATATTTGTACTTTTTTATCCACACGGTATATTGTAATATTATATATACATTTAAAAATGTTCTTATCTGAAATCATATTATACATAATATGTTACGACGAAATAAAAATTAGTAAAGTAAATCCATTTCTTATTGATCTTTATTATTCAATATACATTCAACACATTATCAATATTATATCATATTATTCATCCGAAATGCGGTAAAATGATTACATCGCAATTGCAATACATATGCAAATTAGACGAGGAAACTTCTTTACCAATTACCGCGTAGCGCAGGCTACATAACTGAGGTGGCGCTGACCTAGCGGTAAGATCAAGCGTTGTTGGGGTAATAGACATTCAATCAGTTGTGGTTGCGTAGTGTACTACTTAAACTTGATTATGGCTTCAAATTTCAACAAAATTGTTCGTTCAAAACGAAGCTGTTGTGTCGTTACTTGTCCTCACAGCGAAGCGAAGAACCCTTATCTATCGTTCTACCGATTTCCTGGTAAAAAGTGGGAAACAGGTAGAAAGCAACAGTGGATTGATGTTATCAAACGTGTGTAAGTAAACATGTGCTTTTATGCGAGTATGAACATGCCGCTAGTTTTATTCAAGATTCAAAATCGGCTCAATGTTATTAAATTCCACGTTATTAATATTACAGTAGATTACGATGAATAATCATGACGAATACTCGAAAATATTATCACGTAGCTTTGGAGGTTATGTAGAAATTTTTACTGCTATTTTTTTATCATAGAGTTCCGACAGAGACACTTGATAAGCGATTTCAAAAACTACTTATTGAGTTTTGTGAAATGGTATTTACTTTGAATAGTTACAAATCTTTGTTTAATAAGTACAATTACGCTGAAAAATATTACACCTTTCGGTAGAGCTGCTCTTCAGACTCTACAGCACTTTACAGTTCGACCGTAAGTGCAGCTCTCTATAGCTATATGCTATAATGCATTGCGATTGTCATGCTCGAAGTTATTCATTCACCAAATACTATTTTTACGATTCAAATGTAACTTCGAATCTGTTTTCTATATCACCATCCCGGAATTTATCGCTACGTTATTCTAAAACTGTACGCAGAGTACCCTAATTATTGTTAATTACATTTTCGTGGCGACCGTTATGCGTATTCGTTTGAAAATTTGGGTTATTGTTGACTGCATGCGCAACGTGACTTTTAAGCGGTCAATGGAAAGCTTTTGAAATCAACAATACGAAGTTATCCTATTTGATGATCGCAATTCTGTTTTTATCTTCGAAAGTCCCTTCGATTTCAAAATAGTGTATATGTATACATTGAATAATTTCTATACGTACATTCCCAATGTGTTGTACACCAGTCACGAACGGACCTCGTTAAACTTTCGTATTTATCCATGCCCTCAGCGCGGGCGATCTATTGTGGTTCGATACGCATACATACATATCTATACCTCATATAGGGACACGCGGCTGTATATTTTACGTAAAAACACTTTCAATTCGACTAAAATTTGATCACGTTGAGCAATTTGATTCTTCAGAAACTTAAATTCTTGTTAATTCATCTATTGATTGTTTGAGGTTCTGTTACTGTCTGTGAATGATATTTTTTAATTAATTCATCTATTGATTGTTTGAGGTTAGGTTACTGTCTGTGAATGATATATTTATTAAGCTATAATGTTATTTTGTTTCGATAATTTATTAAAGATCTTCAAGCGAATCTTAAATTGTCCAAGTTTGAGATTTGAAATGTACAATATTCACAAAGGATATTTTATTGAACTATTCTGAAAATTTGAAAATGATCCACCATCTAAGTTCTTAGAAAAATGCTTATGGTATTTCTATCTTATGATAAAAAAAATTTCGCCGTGATTTTTTTTATTTTTTTCACCATTATTCCTCCAACTTTACAGAAGAAAATATAGAGTATAATCAAGTTGAATACTTGTAGAATATTATAATAAGACTTTTACAATATCTTGCTACCGGTTAAATTATGTAAGTAATTAAAGTTAAACTTTTACTTGTAACTCTCGATTAATAACAACGGAACAGGTGATGAAAGGTTTGGCAACGGCGCACGAGCAGCTGAGAAAAGTTAACCAAATAGCTTCAAAATTAGAAACATAATTTAAATTCCTATTATTCAAGAAATAGTTGTACAAAACACAGACACCCAGGAGTGACAAATTCAAGACGAATTATTCGTTTGACTATGAAAGTCGGCAATAATGGTGATGCAAAGGAATACCTTATGTTAAAATAGTTTCAGTCATATTCCCCAAAACTAGAGTATGTTGCGTTGCTGATTAAAAGTCTCCATAGACCAAACCCTCTAAAGTTAAGGATTTCCAAGATATTTAAACGTTCAAAAATTGCACCTGGCATGCTGCCCTTGCCCTTACAGTTTTAGAACTTTGTACTTGAATATCTTCGAAATCTGTTAATAAATGTCTTGGAAATATGGTTTGAAGTACAACATACTCCAGTTTTATGGAATTTGACTGAAACCACTCTTACACAAAGTCAGATACAGAGCACTTTCATTGAACAGGGAATCTTGATTCTAGTTCGAAAAGAGTCTTTCATCTAACGTGGCCGCTGTGCGAGAGTAGATAATGTTCTTCGCTTTTCTGAAAGTTGAACTAGTCGGAAATGAAATTATCCCCAAGAACTGGGCTCTCCATGACGTCGGAAGATCTTTTTGAAAAACTTGCAATTCATCCTCTCAAATAATATTCTATACATTATTGATGTGAGAATTCATTTTCCTTAATAAATTTGTGAAAAATATGAAATTTATGATTAGAAATGTGTTTGTTTTTTTTGTTGTTTCTACAAAATTCAATACGAAATACGGTACATTCTTGTAGTTCTTGTTAGATCCAAAATTCTAATAATCATTGTTTACAGCGTTGTTTGGAAAAAATGAACCAGAATATGAATATTGTAATGCAGTAAAGAGCTCTGGATCTTAATTATCACAATTCTTATATTTATTTAAGACAAAAATTTTAGTTTTACCTGTGATAATTACACTAGATCACGTTTAGTTGGTAAGCTTGTGAAATTTCGCTCATGCTGGGCACGTGACAATGAAATAATCCTTCGGATCACCTGATTTTGATTTCCAGGGTTTCTCTACGTTGCAAAAGTTCACCAAAGCTTCGAATTCAGAGAAATAGCTTACATTGTTATATAAGAAGCAGCAGTACAAAATTCACAAAGTACAGTTTTCGATTTCTATTTCACAATTGATTTCTATCTTTCAAGTAATAAAACAACTTTTCTAAAAGTTAAAAAGAATTTTTGAAATTTAACTCTGTTGCCTCGTTTAAAACATCATTTTTACTAAGTTCTGTGAGTTTAAACCTTTTCGGTTGGATTTTTATATGCAGGAAACCCTTCTGGGTGTTCTCCGATAAAACAGTCATCCGGATCCCCCAACTTTAACTCCCAGAGGTTCTCTGCAATCCAAAAATCAAAACAAGAGCCTCAAACTCACAGAACTTATTTGAAATGTAGTCATACAAGAAACAGCAGTACAACATTCAAAGAGTATAATTTCGGATTTCTTTTTCACAATCTTTTTGCCCAACTGTCTAGTGGTAAAAAAAATTACACTACATAAGATGAAAACAAATATTTTTAAAAGTTAGGAACCATTCTTCATACTTTGCTCTGCTATTTCTTTGTTAACACCATTTGTACTAAACTTTTGATTATTATTATTACGCAATATACCTATACAGTAGTAAGCATATGCTTCCGGAACTCCCCTAAATTTCTTAATTATGTGGATTGCAGTGGGTGCCAAACCGGTTTTTTAGCTGTGGTCTCAGATGTTTGGTTCTGAACAATTTCAGATAGTCTTATTCGTTCATTTCATAGAATCCGTTCAATAAATTACAAGTTTTTATTAGGTTCCCCCTTTCTCTCCTCATTCTTAGCTACAGAAGTTTGAGACTCCTTACCCTTGTCTTGTAGTTGAGACGCTTTAGTGTAACTGGAATCTTGGTTTCTCTTCTGATTGTAAGTGCTTTTCTAGAATCCCAATATCTCCCACAAAATATGGCAACCACATTTTGCTGGGGGCATTGCTGGGGGATTTCAAGATTGGTCACATATAGATATTGTAAATTTTTGTGAATAGTCCCAGACTAGTGCATTGATGATGGTGATTTTAAACAAGTTATTTAAGTTTGAAGGAAACATTTCCAAGTCAAATTATGGACCTTCAGAAGAGTCTTTAAATTCTATTTCATCTAAATAGGTATTAACGTACCTCAGGTATTTGTTCTAGACTCCGTACACCTTAAGAATTGAAGATAATGAAAAAATGAATGGCAATTCTACTTGCTTAAAGATTACCATCTTTTTTGGAATATTTCAAATTCTACTATATTTTTATATAAATTTAAATGTCTTGAAATATGAAAGAGCTAGAAAAGTTGGATGGAGGATGTATAAATTCGGGATCATTATGGTCAACTTTCTTATAACGCAGGAGACAATCTGATATGAGTGAATTCATAACAAATTGATACAAAATCAATCTTGAGTACTTAATAGGAGACTTCGGTAAAATTTTGATGAAAACGATTTTTTCATTTTTAAAATAACTATAAGAAATCTAATCAAAAATTCCTTTCAGCAAGATTTAGAATATCGTAGTATATGCATAATATTGAAAAAAAAAAAAATTCAATTTTCAGCAATGAAAGTGTTTGCGCAAGGAATTTTTGGCTACGGTGCACAGAAAATCTTCTTGCGAAAGGTTCCTTACGCATGCACTTTCATGTCATGAAATCAAAATTATTTTTTAATACACCATAATCTAAATCTTGTTGGAAGATATTTTTGATTAGATTTTTTTGTTATAATTTTAAAAACGAAAAACTCGGTTTGATCAAAATTCAACAAAGTCTCCCCGTAAATGAGAAATAGACTTAGTATTTGATCATAAAGAACAAGTTTTAGAGAGTAAATTGTGAGAAACAAAAAATAGACAGTTTATTGGGCCCTGAACTGTATACTTTAAAACCGTTCATTAATGACTATCGTTATTCTTACTTTAGCAGATAAATTTGGTCGAACTGAAAAACTGACCCGGCTAAGACCTGGAAGACCACGAAGATTCAAACGTACATTGTTTTACCTTTTATTTGCCAGAAAATTGAACCTTTTACTCGATTGGTGGAAAGTAGCCCTTTGACGTTAAGCTTACCACCCTATTCAGTCAGTCCGCGCCATCCACCACAATATCGCAGAGCAGACCTTTTTCATTTCATAACGCTAATTGAGTACGAAAAAATGTACTAAGTCATGTTTTTCATCTGAATGGGTATTTATTGGAGCTACATCGAGGGGTAAAGTCACCGTGCTCTTACACTACTTGCACCAAAATTACGGTTTTCAGGCCAAGCTTTCTTGTATCTATAAGGCCATTACTACAAAATTGAATTTTTCTTGAGCTCGATGGCTACACGATTTTTATAGCCGCCGTTCGGTTTAATTCGTCCTGAATTTTGAGTTGCAAAGTGCCTCTGTTGGATTCACGCAAGAATCCTGAAAAACTTTCTATCTCCACGGCAGAGTCTAGAATCACCCAAAAAATCAACGTGAATGTGAAGGTCGATGTAACCACAAATCTTTATGCGTTAATAAATTTAGAGATAGTAGTCCGGAACTCTTAAAGAGATTATACATATAATATAATTCTCAACGCCGATCTATAGTTACAGCCGTCTGTATTTTCATTAACTTCATACTCTTTTTTTCCCCCCGATTTGAATGTGGGATACAGAAATGTGTGAAATGAAGTCACGAAGAGCTCCGTTTCAATATGTCTTACAAATTTGCTTGTAGTAAGTATTTATCGTCCACTCAGGTGTTGTAATCTATATATTATATTTCGCTCCTAGCTCAAGAACCTCGTGATCTATCTAAGAAAATTTTTCGGTTTTAAATAAACTTGTTTCCAGTAATTTTTTTGTGAATTATCTTACACATTCAAATGCAGTTTTACTTGCAATTCGAAGAAAATTGCTTGTGAAAGAAAATGTCATAATTTGATTAACCAAAATTTTGCACGTTGGTAAAATATCGTAAATTACAAGTGTTACAAACACGTCATCTTGATTTATTAGCACATGCAATCTGACAAATCAAAACATGCTCAAAAGCTTAATTGCGTAAAATAACCGAATAAAAGGCACTTTTTATTCTACGTCCATGTCGATCGTATCTGTTGATTTTTTACTGGGTTAAGTAAAGCAAAAAATAATCTCACAACACATTTCTTAATAGAAATGCTATAGGCCTACTTTACCGACCGACATATAATTTAACAGTAAAAAAACTCTTGAACGGTGATCTAAGATTATATAAAAATGGATTCATTTGATGATCAATGATGAACAGGTTCGATAAAAATGTCTAGCTTTGCACGCATTCATCATTAATTATTCTATGAATCCATTTTATCTTATTTTAGATCACCGTTTCGGATTTTTTTCGCTGAATTATATCGCGGTCGGTAAAGTAAGTGTATAACGTCATTTTAAGGAGACTTATAGGCACCTTAAACTACCAAATTTGAGGTAATTTTCACGGAGGCGCGAATTGACTGAAGTTTTATTCTATATATTAATTCTTCCTTTGACACAGTTGGGGTCATCTTTGAGGATTACTTTTTGAGCTTAGCAAAAATCCTAATAGAATTACGACTGACGGTACAGCCTGTGAAAGATTGCCCAGTGTTCTCTTCGCTATACGTCACCTTGTGCATGATAACGATGCCATCTTTTATCCGAGTGATCAGGGTTTTGCACAAATGAACTTGTCATTTTTGCGCATGGATTCTATTTATAATATTTTAAGCTCTAACATATTTTATATTTTTTATACCAAACAATTTTTGACGCAGTCCTCACTTTCGCGATGTTTTTTGATTTCGAAACAAATTTTTCTATAAAATTCTCAAGTCTTATATAGATAAAGGCAATACAGGGCAATGATGTTGCGTAGCCTGCGAAATTGTAGGACCGTAAAAAGCACAAGAAAAGTCTCGCATGCTTCTTTAGGTTCTCTAGGTTCACTATAATAATTTTTACAAATTCACCAAATTGAACAGATTCTTTTTTTATTCACCCGATGATGAGTGTGTTCCCTTAAAATAATATTCAAAAGTTTCGGTGAAAATAGATGAAATTTTATAATTTTATAATTTTTATTTCAGACCTTACACGAATAAACTTTGGAGTCCTACTTCAAATTCACGCGTTTGCAGTGTTCACTTTGTTGGTGGAAAAAAATCAGACAATGCAAATAATGAGGCGTATATTCCATCGATATTTTCCAGCGTTAAACGCAAAAGAAAGCCGTACACGAAAGCGAGTGATCGGATATTTGAACGCACAGAATTTCTGCACGTGAGTTTGACCGAAGATCATCAACCCGATTTTGAAATATGTAAGAATTTACAATAATTTTATTTATTGTAACGATCCTTCTTCAACATGTGTTATACAAGAGAGGTATTAATTAATAACATTACGACCATTGAATTGAACAACTCGCAAGATCGATAATGTCTGAAAATTTATCTCACATCTTTCACTAGACTCATTGGCCCTTTCATGGTATTGCTATAGTTATACATATGTATGATATCTTTAATTAATTTGATTATTGTAAAATTCGTGACTGCGACGTTAAACTTTCTAATAGATATCTCGAACGGCGTCTTTTTACAGAGTGTATCTCTGTCTGGAATTTGTGTCTTTCTTGAAATAGTAGCAAAACCCAAGACACTTGACTCGAAAGATATAAATCAACCTTTTCCCACTCCTCCAATTTCCTTTTTCCAATCCTTTTCCAACTACACAACCATGGTGACATAAGTTAACAGTAAATAATTTATAATTCACGTTTTCCCAAAAATAACTTAAAAAAAAATTTAAATAAAAATCACCGCTCAAACAAACCAAATTTTATTTTTAAATTTCCAATTTTACATCCTTGTAAACAACATTTCGGTCCACAATATAATGCTTTCACTAACATTTGTAGTTACAATTTTTCGAGTAGACCGTTATTCTTTTAATCAGAATATTTAACGGGATGGGGCCAATTGAAATAATTATTTTGTGAAAATGATTGCAGGCCATGTTAAGGTCGAAGATTTTGGGGAAGACTTTGTGGATGACTCGGTTGAAGAACAGTTGAGAACCATAACTGTAGGGTGTCAAACAGACCCATGTATGGAAGTTGACATAAATGAGACATCTGCTTTGTTCTGTTGGAATGGTGGAAATGATGCTTCTACTCAGACGCAGATATTTACCCAAAAGTTACAAAAATATCATAATTCAACGATTGTCAACGATAAGCAAGTGATCAAGGAACAGAACAGTTGTAAGTTAGATCCTGGAATGAATGCAAGATTTCTAGGATATCCAGATATTGAGAACGATCAAACAATGCAGCAGCTCGGTGGGGTATCTCGAAATTTTTTCTTTACCCTTTTAAAATTGATAGAACCAGGCAAGCATGGACAGCCAAAGAGCTTCCTAACGATAGGGAAAGAAAATAGACTGTTACTATTCCTAATGAAACTGAAATTGGGTATTTCTTTTTATGCTCTCAGTTGTTTTTTTCACATACACAGTGATGCAGCATCGAGTATTTTTTTCGAAATTTTACAGACTTTAACGACTAAAACTAAAAGTTGGATTTTTTGGCCTTCCAAAGAAAGTGTAGAAAGAAATCTCCCGTCAATATTTCACAAGTATCCCAACTGCAGATGCATTATAGATTACACAGAGATGCCTACTGACACTCCGCCAACTGTCGAGCAAAGAGTACTTATGTTTTCAAGTCATAGGACTGGATTCACCATGAAATGCTTGATAGTAGTTACTCCGGATGGTTATATCTGCAAGGTATCTAAAGCTTATGGGGGAAGGTCGACCAATAGCTTTATAACAAATGACAGTGGTTTTTTGAAATTGATGCAACCTGGTGATCTCGTTTTTTCAAACAAGAACTTTCCCCAGATTGAATTAGAATTATCCAAACGTAATGCTACGCTAGTTGTTGTCCCAACAGCTTTCAATCCACAATTCACTAAAGAAGAAATTGATGAGGAGTGCGATATAACTTCAATGTCAGTGAGAACTCATATCCAGAAGGCAATCCAGCGAATTAAAGACTCTCGTATTCTAAGCCATATTCCAGTAGAGCTGCTTTCTTATGTAGATGCAATCGTGCATATGTGTTGTGTAATTGCTAATAACCAGCCACCATTAATTGAGGAACACGATTTTATTTAAAACCGAGCAAGCACATAATTTATAAGGGTAGAATACTCCATATGTTCGCTTGTTAATTAGTAGCCCAAAACAGAGATAAAATTCACTTTTTTTTTTCCAAATTATAAAAATAAATTGAAAAATTGTTATTGAAACAATGCGAAAATAATACTAACGATAAAACAAGGCGATTGTTGAATAGACTTGCTCTTTGCCAAAGCACATACATATATCAGTGGCACTTATTCATATTTAATATGTAAATATGGTCTAAGGTATGCCATTTCAGAGCTATATTTTTTTTCTTACTCCTACTTGAGAAACCTTTGAAATAAGGCTTAAAAGATAGCCTTGTGAAAGAAAAACGCTGATATTATATACAAGGTGAGTCTTATAAAGGTTCCAGCCTCAGTTGCTATAAAAACATTGTTTTTGAGATAATAGAACGTAGGATCCCGTAATAGTTGGATTTACAGGGCTAAAGGCATGCACAGTGTGAAAGTTACGTTGGATTTTTCAGCCCAGTCTTTCAATTAGCCGAAAACTGCATTTTACCATAACTAAGCCGCGTGCATTTTGGAATACTTTGATGAAAGACTCACTCTGTATAAAGATGCCTCAGACTCGACGAATTATAAAATTGTTCAAATCATCAACTAGTTGAAAATATAATTTTCCTATGGTCGACGGTCTTCTTTCATAACAATTCATTCCAAGACTTATTTTACAAGGTTTTTCAGGTGCAAGCGAAAAACAAAACCTGCCCTCAAATATCACACGAATTATGGTATTTGGGTATTGTATATTTGTGTGTACTTTTAAGAACTACATAGCTGTTATAATCTGACCAAAAGTAACATACGTTGTATCTATTCTTGTTTAACCATTTACCATTTCTGCATTTTGACACGAAAAGGTGTATTTAGTTTCTAGAAGAGATGTAAATAAGAAATTATGAAATTATCACCTAAAAAAAGGAGTTTAAAGCTTAAGCTTTAAATTTGAATTCAAACTCTAGAAACATGTGTTGCACTAGGGAGAAATCACAGCGTATTATGTACCAATAATATATCAAACAAAAACAGCACTTTATCAATAAAGTTACAGGCTGCGTCATTCAGCGCTGTTAGGGAATTTCATTTGCAGCGAGATAGGTCTGCTAAAAATAAAGAAATAAATGAATCAAGAGTAAAATAAATCATACAATTAGTATCAAACTATTAGATTAAACTTATTATATAGAATCAAGTAGAAAAAACTTACCTTTCTGTGAGCCTAAGGATAAAAAAAGATGATAGACTTGCTTATATTGTAAATCTGATAATGTTTCTCTTCGACAATCTAATATTAGGTATATTTAATTATACAGTATGTAATGAAAGAAAATATATTTTCATCAATATTTACAAATTATTCAATATTATTGAGGATGAAAGAAGACTTTGACTTAATATAGCTAGTTTACAGTCTGGTAATTTTGTACATGCCATATTTTTTAATTTCTATTATCCTTTCATTGGGTGCATGTTAATAAAAATGAAAAAGAGATTTTTGTGTAACAAAAAATGTACCACAAAAAAAAAACAAAAAACAAATCAATAATAACTGGTCCCTCGATATTAGCTTGGGCTAATTATAACTACATAACAGACATCAAAAGAAGCCCTGGTACTCCCAAGTTCGGATTTATCAAGCTCAAAGTTCAAAAAATAGTATTCTACGAGTAGAAAGCTTTATTAAAAGAAAGAGAAATATACTATAAATGTATAGTTTGTTTTTTTTTCTAACGCAGAATCTAGTAGATCGATTAATTCCAAAATTTCACCAGATTGAGACAAAAATCATTACCATCCGTTAATCAGTTCTCGAGATTTATCCATTGAAATTTTCATATTCAAATTTTGTATTCTTTGAATAACTCGAAAACTGCTGGACCAATCATATCTAAAATCTAATCAGTACTGAGTTAAGAGAAACCGTTTAATGACCTGAATAATCACAGTGCAGCTTCATGAAAAATACAATTTGTTGGTCACTTTTAGGGGAAAGGATTAGGTCGTGGGGCGTCTTCAAGAATGCTGCCTAGTGACCTGCGAGTATGGACGGTCTTGTTGTACTTTCCAAACGTAGTCACCGAGGATGTCCAGATTATTCGACACTGGAAATTTGGACGATTTATTTTCTTTTTCAGCCTGTAAAATAGGAATAGACAATAGTTTTCTTAATCTGTGCGTCTTGTATGTATTATACTTGTCTCTTAGAAGCTAACAGGCTTAGTAGTAAGAAGACTAAAAAAGTTTAAGAACTGTGCAACACAATTTTAAATATGCGTATTGAAAACTGAAAACACTGTTTCGATTAAAGTCATTTTATGCCAGTTAACGCTTTGTAATCTATACCTTTCTAAAGTTGAACGGAAATCAGCAGGAACATTTGACTCCTCGCTGTTTATTCCATACACAAATGTAGTTAATTTGGAACATTTGCAGAGCAGATGTTCGACAGATAATATACACTCAGCTGTAGAAT
This sequence comes from Macrophya annulata, assembly GCA_963924015.1. NCBI lineage: Eukaryota > Metazoa > Arthropoda > Insecta > Hymenoptera > Tenthredinidae > Macrophya > Macrophya annulata. Next base: position 29,194,629 of record OZ001259.1, on the reverse strand, counting down.
GTTTACCGTTAACACCTATCGCACAAACTCTGCTGAGTACTACTTTGTTGACCAGTGAGGCAAACACTTTAGGTATGCACATGCTTCCTTCGTTTATTGAAAAGTCTCTCAGGCTTTTACAGTATTTCAGCATTTGCAACAACTCTTTCTCATAGTCATAACTCCTACCCAGCTGGATCAATTCTAGTTTCTGTAGGTTTTTACACTGTTTGCCAATTTCGATTAAAAAATCTCCAGCCATTATATTTATGTTCCACAAACGCAAGGTTTGAAGATTCTTCCAATTTTGGATCAGGTACAGCTCATCCTCATCCCAATCCACATATCTGCAAATGAAATCGAATAAAGAGGTCACATCGTGATTACATGATCGTTGCTGAAATGTATCGTTTTTAAGGTACTGTGTTTGGAATTCTGAACCGTTTTCTGGCGAATTTTCCGAGATATTGAAAAATTAAAATGTAAAATCATATTAAAGTATAAATAATCATTTTTCTGTAGTACCACAACTAACTATATCATCGAAAACTGATGAAAAATAACGGTGTCAGTAAATGTATGACTGAGGTTTTCTATGAGCATTTTGAAGCTTGAGTCCATATTCAGTGAATCATCGGTTTTCTTGTGTTCCAAACTGCCCATTTTTCTCAATCGTCTGTCAAAGTGTGTATCATCCAAAATCGAACCTGTGATTATTACACAAAAAGCCTCAGGATTGAATTTGTCGATACATTATCAGTTAGAAAAACTTGAAAAGAATCAATTCATTGAATTATAACTTTTAAGAAAATCAGTTATTCGAAATCTAATTAATAGTTAAAAAGGGAAGTCATAAACTCACTCAAGTCTCTAATCACGTTAGTTAGAACAAGCTCAACCAGATTTGGAAAAGCCGAAGCTATTAAATGCAGATCACAGGCTAACTCTACGGGATGATTTACATATAAATAAGAAACCTGACTTCGAGCATTTTTAAGCAGCCACTGAAATATTAATAATATTTGATATAATTTGTCTATCACATTGCAAAGAAAATTGGCGCAAAAAATTAAAATTGTTTCCAGCTCATCAAGAGACTTGGTAGAGTTTTGTGCCAAGTCAATTAAAAACTAAAAAAAATATGCTAGCGCGAGACTCTACTGAGTCTCTTTACCGGAGCAACCACACTCTAGCAGAGTAGGGGTGCAATGTTTGTAATATCATGCCATACATGTATATTCTGTAACATCTCGAAAATCAACAAAAATTTTTATGAGAGTCTACCCAACTTGAATTTAAGTTTTCTTCTTTAGCAAACATTCGTTTTAGCAAGGAAACTTAGCCACTGAAGTAGTTTATCTTTTATCAGGAAAAGAGAATCAGAACTCACTAAATTTCAGATTATGAAACATTATTACACATGTAATTACATATTGATGAGGAACAATCCATTAGTATTACACGTAATATTCTACCTTTGTCTCATTGATCTTCAGCAGGCATCACTTTCCATCCATAAATGTTGACAAACAACAGAATTTCTCTGGTACCTGCTCATGCCTCATTCTGATTATTTCATTCAACAGAAGTTCCGGATATAAAGCCCGTCCAAAGTTCAACTGATTAGGTGGGATAGCAATTGGATTGTTCTCAATCCACTCACGTCCCAATAGCTCCTCACACACTTCTATATTTTCTGAAAATACATCGTCTCAGTTTATTTTGTTAATGTATCATATTTCATAAGTCAAGGTCTCTTTCTGCACCATCTAATAGCAAACAATTTGAGGGGTCTTGCAAAGTGGACGTAAAAGTCCTTTAAGAGCATTTGCAAATAATTGCAGGAGCCTGTGAATTGCACACTGACACTTGCTGGGAAAACATACCAGGGTAGAAGCCCATCTTATTACTAAGAGTGTACATTTTAAAGTCAACCCATTTCTCAGGATCTGGAAGCATAGGCACAAGGCGTTCCTTGACTATCGCAACGTCATTTCCAAAATACTCGACGATTTTCAGGTTTTTTAGTTGCCTAGGTTCTCTACTCCAGATCTCACCACGTTCTATGCGACCATGATGATTCTCAGCCACTATGCGCAGCTCCTCAAGCTTTTGGCACAGTAGTAAAGAGGGAATAAACACCTTGAAACAATTCATCGCGTTCATTTTCACTGACAAATATATAAGTCTGCCGAATGATTTCTGCAAAGCTTTGCGGCATAAGGAAATATTTTTTTCATCATTTTCGGCCCAATCAATAGAGAGTCTTTGAACACGCAGCAAGTGTTGTAGAAAATACCCCAATTGCCAGACATCTTTGATTTTTGTTCCATGTTCGTTAATGTGAACAAGATTCGTTGCTTTGCCAATAGAATCATTCAATCGATATCCCGGCTTGATACAGTTAGTGTTTCCAATATTCACTTTAAGTATATGCTTGCAGGTATTTTTATTGTTAAAATATCGCCGAATGTCTTGCGCTGATGTGAGACGCCCATCTCTTGAGAAATCCAAATCACTACAAGTGAATAAACGCGTTATTGAATTAAATGAAACAGAAAGTTTATTACAGAGGATGAAAGTTTGCATAGTCGTTAATTCAAATACATAACCAAGTAAAATTCACATCTAATCATCTGAATGATTTTTCAAAGTATCTCAGCTGATTCTCGCGCGACCTACAATTAAGGCCGGGTAGTTTCAACCTTTCGGTAAGCCTACCTAGCAGATAGTCTTATACTTTTAGCATAGGATAACTGGAGGATAACGTTCCCGAGAAGTTCGAACAGCCTGCCCTGATTTTAGCGAAGTATGTTATTCCATGGCAGAGAAAACAGAAAAAAACAAAGACAGCAAATTTTTTTCAGTGAGTGGAACATACATACCTATGTATATTTACACGCATACTCACCTCAACAAAGCTTCATCTCCGAATATAAGTCTGTTGAATCTCTTATGCAAGAATCACCCAATGGAATGCGTTCTCTGGCGTTCAAGTATAGAATAATTTTGATCAACATTTCGTCTGGAATATCCAAGATGTTGGAGCAACTGGAATTCACACTATTCAATGTACTCATCGTGAAGGAATATATTTTAGCGAAAATGATCCTCGATGTTAACTTTTAAGTATCACCTTCTCACCGCAGCTTCTCGGATTAAAAGTAAATTTTAAAGAAAAAACTTCGATGTAACGATGAGTATTTTACTGATGTTTTGATTTCACGCAACACATAAAGACATCAACACATCATTACTATTCGCAATGTTCGCTTTTTCAAGATTGTTGCCGTGACCCTTGTGCAGTAACCCCGATTACAACTTTTTATATAAAAATGTAATTAGGCAGCTGGGCCGGAGATTAGTATGCGTCGTCAAACAAGGATGTCTATTCTTGTTTAACGTCAATCTCTCTTTTTCTTTCCTGTGATATCTTCTAATCTGCAGCGGAAAAAAAATTGCTTTTGGGCGAATTGTATCGTCGTTGAGAATTTTGACAGGGATTCCCAACGTACTTCAGGAATAGGGTGTTGACTGAAAGGGGCGACGGAATGAGGAATCCCCTAACGATATGTTCATTAGTCAACGCTATAGGTATCGTGTAATCATTGTATAATTAGCATTTCATTGATCCTTTCCGACGGACTCGATCTATGATTTGTTAATCATCCTCATATAATTTGTTATCCTTAGGATTTGTATCAGCATTTGCACGCCATTTTTAAATCTTACTATCTTTCGACTAGTCGGTATAGACAGTATCGATTGAAATCAACGAACTGATGACACAACATCGATAGCGAGGATTTGAAGCAATGACGTAACATAGCAACGAGCTCGTTTCAGTTTACAATGAAAATTTGTGTTATATTACGGTTCAGTAAGGGGAACAATGATATTCCGCACGCTCCACAGGCATGGAAAAACTCACTTTCCGCACGTCGTGTTAAAAATATGATTTTCGACACGCCGTGCGTAAAGTTCGATTTTACGCACGCTTTGCGTGCATAAAATTCATCTTTCCGGACGTTGTGTTGAAAAACAAAGTTCGATACACATGCGAAAGTTGATTCTTGACTTGTGTGATTGTCACCCTCGCTTCGCTCGGGCGAAAAGCTTGACACGCGTCCGAGAATCAACATTTTCGCACTAGTATCGAAATACATATACTATTACATAATCATGCCATGTTACAAAAAATTTTGTTTTTATTGTATGATCATCATTTGCACTGATTAAAGTGTTTTAAAATATACTAACATGCTGAAAATCTAGTGAAATCTACAGGGCGTGAGACAGGGCTATCTAGGGCTATTGAACAACCCTGCAGGTAGACAAAGAACTTACTGTCAGCACTGACAGTATATTTCAAAACATACTCTTAAAATGTATAAGAGAATGAATGGAAGTTAGAAAAGTAATTCAAAAAACTTGTTATTCAGGTCCCTAAAAAGATAGATACGTGGAAAATAATGTATATCGAGTTATTTTGTAGTAAAAATATAATTTTTATTTCATTTACAGTTTTTCAAATTCATTTAGACGATTTACATACAGCAGATTTGCCTCAAGAGTGGTAACAAGGCAGCTAATGATCTTTTCTAAAGACTGGTATCACTCCTACTGAAGAAAATCTTTGAATTGGAGAACTCTGCTGCTCCGCAAACACTAAAAACAGTGCTACAACTTCGACGAAGTAGGCTACCAGGATTTGCGTGAAATTAGGTATCGCCTGAAAGAAAGAGAAATTGTCCAGATTATTTAACTACATTTTTTACCGATTCAAAATAATGTGCAGATCATAGGGATATTCTGCTGGTATCGTATAACATATGACCAAATTTCTGATTGATGAAAAAGAAACAGAAAATAATCATTAACGGAAGTTGAGATTGATGTAAAGTACAGGATATTCAAAACCGCAGGACTTGACAATGTTTAAAATTACCTTGGCTTTTATTCCTATTTCATGGCGAATAATGTGCAAATTGTTGGTCATCCATAACGGGGAAAGGGCTGCAAAGGGCTGGCAAAGAACGCATTGGAGGCATTGTCGTAATCAAAGTTTGGCCCAGCTGTATTAAACTGGAAATCCCGACGATTCAAATCGCTAACGATTCTGTGGAATAACAACAATGTTAAGAATTCATCGATTTGGAAGTACTACATTATGTAACATCAATTAACACGTTGGATGAAATAAAGCCACCATTATTACCTGTTCACAGCAGAACGCAGCTTATCATAAATGTAGTACGGGGCAATATCAATCATGAGCTTAGTCAACTCTGAGCATTGACGGAGCATTTTTTCAACAGATGACACCAACTCGTGAGAGTCAGAAACATTGGTAGTGTCCAAACGAACGTAACTAAGTTTTGAATTGTACGAAAGTGTGCTAAACAACTCAGATATATTCAACATGTTGTATTGACAAATTGTAAATTTCTTCAAATTTCTACAATGCTGTAACATTTGCAACAGTTCGCTCTCGTAATCACAACTCTGCCTGAAACCGAGACGGTGCAGCCCTATTTCCTCCAGTTTTGTACATTCTTTTCCAATATCAATCAGAAACTTTCCATCTTGTATGGGTATGTCACACAAGTGGATAGATATGAGATTTTTCCAACGCGGAATTAGATACAGCGCGTCTAAGTCCCAAATTCCCACCGCGTTTCTCTCGCTGGAACTAAATGAAGTTTTTCACCAAATTCAAATAATCTACTCTATGTGATATACTTGTCGTGAAATATTTCTCAGAATTACGTAACCAACATGGAGATATTTATGAATTAATGTCACTCACATGATGTGTAATATAGGCCAGTCAAATTAGACATCGAACCTGTCATCAATACTTCACAGATTGGGACTGACACCAATCCCTTTGTTTTGTAGTCCTATAAGGGAGATCCATTTTCCTCTGATGCAAAACGGGAATCAGTAGTCATTACCAATTTCATAATCAGAAAACGTAGTTTTTTGTGGTTTTCTCAAATACTTCGTGAACTAAGCAAGATAGGGCTAAAAAGTCTACTTATTTTTTTCGTAAAGCGTAAAATTTTCTACAAAAATGGATTGAACAGCATTCGTCGTCAAGTCAATCGTTTAGCTTCCAGGCAAACTCAAAGTTCGAACTCCAAGTCTCGAAAGCTCCTGATTCATCGACTTTCGCAGAAAGTTTTCAAGATTTTTTTCGAACATTAAAAATGAAATGAAAAATCCACACAAATTCCCCTGTCATCTGCAAAACTGAGAGAACATATTTCTATAGGTGTCGAACTTTTTCGTGTAGCAAGAAAGTGTGTAACGAGAAAGCCTAAAGAATCCGAAACTTCTAGAAATGTGTTCTTCCCATTTCTCAGATGACGGGTGAATTTTGTCGCTTTTTCATTTTATTTTTAATGCACGAAAAAAATTTTGGAAGCTGCTAGCGAAAGTCGACGAAATCAGTGGTTTTCGGGACTTAGAGCTAAAAGGATGAGGATGCCTTTAAACTGAACGATTGACTTAACGACGAATGCTGTTCAATTTATTTTTGTGGAAAATTTTACGCTCTACAAAAAAGGTAGGTATACTTCGTAGCTCTATCTTGCTTTTACGAAATATTTTTAAGGAAGTACAAAAAAAACGCGTTTTTTGTTTACAAAATTGTTAATGACTAATGATTGGGTTTTTCATCGGAGCAGAATGAATCTTCCTTATAAAGTCCAAAACAAAGTCATAGGAAAGTTGTCTAATGTGACTGGCCAAATAAGGAAGTCCGTGAAATATCTAGGTGTTTTGAAAGTAGTAGCAGCTATTATTTTAAATTCCAAACTCAGATAACACGAAGCGAAATCACAGATATCTGACATGGCAATCATCTTAGAAAATGGAAATTTGTGCTGATAGTGACAAATTGAGATAAGGTTGGACTCATATATTACAGCTGAGATTATCTTACAAGTCTTTCGGAGAGATCATCAGGATTTTTAAATCGGGCGTATTGTCTATGAGCATTTTAAATGATGAGTCTGGATTTGTTGGATCATCATGTTCACCGGGTGCCATGCTACCTTTCTTCCTCAGGCGTCTGCGAAAGGATTCATTCGCTTTTGGCACTCTCTCAGCTGCATATGAGAAGTTACATTCAAGAATTACTTTCAAGAGAAGCTCGCGCTTAATTTGCAGTAATGTATGGTTGAAAAACTGATAAATATTCAACTACATTATTTATAATATTGTCAAGTAAGTGGATGAGCCAAATGAACTTACAATTACTGTTACTTAACCGAGATACAACAAGTGTAGTTAGATATGGAAAAGCCGATGCAAGCAAGTGCGCGTCGCAATTTTGCTCTATGACGTGTGGAAAATGTAAATATGAAATGTGATATCCAGGGTCCTTCAGCAGTTGCTGAAACATTAAAAATATAAAACTATCTCATTTATGTTACAAAAAATATGAAGAAGTGTACCTCTCACTTCAGTTCCTCCTCCGATACCTTTGCTTCGTCGATACTCAGCAAACAGGATTGAGAATTCCAACATGAAGAAGATAGACAGCAAAATTTCTCCGGTGCATCTTCATGGGTGACTCTAATTACTTCGATCAGCAGATTTCCAGAAATTAGATGGCAATCCATGTTGAACATGCAAGCATCATGGAAATATAAATAGGTTTCAGGCAGTGGCATGTCTTTGACTTGCCGTAAGTCCTTACAAACTTCCACGTTTCTTTCTGAAAAGTAATCTGCAAGTCAGCGATTGAGGTTCAACAATCTGAACTGCTATATCCATTCATTGAGTTGAGTCCACTGAGATTAAAGACGATTAACTCCACAAGAAGAACTAACCGAGGTCTGATTTAAGGAACAATTTGAGTATAAGCTCGATGATAATTTCTATTACTCTCCAATAATCTATAACCAAGATTTCAAGTCATTTCATCTGTTTCTAAAACAGGTTTTGAACAAGACTGTAACACATGTTGAATTTCTGCTATATTCTGAAATGACATCTTTTCAAAGTGATTCCTCGATCAACGTGTCATCAATTTTTTCCTCACAAATTGTTCGTTTCCAAATTGACAGAATATAACTTTTGAAATTGATCAGATAAATCTACAGGATAAGTCATCTGATAAAAAGTGACCTGACTGGTAAATTGGTTGCTAGGATTGTTAATTGTTAAAATATACCAAGGTAGCCTTCGTGACTTTGATCAACGAGATGAAAGTCTGTCCATTCAGTAGGATCCTCAACCATATCCATTAAATCATTCTTCAGTGGCCCTGGATTTCCCATTGAAAAGAAGCGAACAACCTTGAGGTTTTTTAGTTTCATGGGTTCTTGACGCAATCTCAGATTAGTAATTACTTCTCTTGAAATTACCATACGGAACTCTTCGAGCTGTTGGCAAAGATGTAAAATGAGTAGAAATTTCTTTGAATACCAACTTAGCTCTACCGACAAGTACGTGAGCCTGCTTAACGGTTTTTCCAAAACTTTGTTGTGAACGGGATTATCATAATCTCCATCCATTTGTGTAGTCGGCCAATTCAAGGACAATCGTTTGAGATGTACCAGAGGATCTAGAAAATTACACAATTGTTCGATAGATCCGAAACGTATGCCACCTAAAATGTTTAAATCGACTAGGTTTATTGCCTTGCCGATCGAAGCGCTTAAATCGCTGACTGCCCACACATTTTCAAAATTCATTCTACGTATTTTCTTGTATGTATTCTCATCATTGAAATATTGCTGAATGTCTGTATCCGACGTGAGCTGCCATTCTCTGGTAAAATCCAAATTCCTGAAACCCCCAGAGATATGAGATTAAAGCTGCGAAATTCAAATAATGAAATCCTCGAATAATTGAGTATAGATTCAAGATAAAGAAGAGCTCGTTTAATTAAAGACATATTTTTGATGAACTGAGACCTACAGGGTTCCAAGGCTTACACACAACTTGACAAAAAAACTTTCGGACCTTTGTTTGGGAATGGATTATGAAATGATTAAGGATGGGATCAATTTGGCTTTGAATTATGTTTGTCATGCATTATTTGTCTTATTGCATGCCATTTAAACTCATTGAAATGTTTCAACCAATGAGCGTTCACAGGCAAACCCATAATTATTTGATTCGTACAGGATTGCTCTAGCGCCGATTATTCAAAATCAAACAAGTTTCACATGAATATTCTAGACAGGTATGTTTAACGTCTGAACTACGAATATTGCTTTGCATTGATGGGAAGAATTTTTAATCAAAGATTGACTTGATTTTTCATAATCATCGCGTTTACCAATTTCATCTTTGTATTTAGCACGAAAGCTTCTCTACAGATTTGAATACTCGTAGTTTGCACCGCGTGAAAATTTGTACTGAATGAGTATATTGAAGCTGAACCCTGTAGGTCCGATAGTTTTCATTCAATCGCGTACTAAGCGCCAGAAAAGTTAGATAAGGGAAAGAATCAGAAAATGACTAAATAATGAATTGCAAGAAGTATATAAACCTTCAACCAAAGTAAAAGACCTACTCATCGCTCACCTCAATAATTCTTCATCACCAAACACAAGATTGTTGAATCTCTCGCAAGAATTGGCTAAGGCGAGACGTTCTCTGGCATTAAAGTGTAGAATGATTTTTATTAAAATTTCATCGGGCAGTTGCAGGAGATTGGAGACACCGGAGGCGCTGAAACAACGTTAAATGAAAAATGCTAGTTCGTGTAGGTATCATTTCTCTAAATTTCTACAAACCTGGAACTCATGTTGTTCGTTAAACTTTACGACACCTTGCGCAACTTGTGCAACAATATACGCGGCTTGGAGGCACGTGGTACAGCGACTCCCTCGACGGCTACTAGGTTACAGACTGTCAGTTAAAAGAGTCAAAATTTCTAGGCGAAGCGCTGGTAAAATAGTCGTCAACGATACTATTTTCACAATCAGTTTTGATAAAGAGGATTAAATAAATTTATAATAATTGGATAAAAATCTTACGGTTTTTAAACCGTAAGATCACACGTGGTATCTGACATTGACAGCCGCATTCCCGATTCCGATAGTTCGATCATTGAAGGTATAGAGGTGCGGACAGCGTGGTGGGAGTATGCTTATTTACTTTGCCTTATATACTAGAGCTTTCGCGCCCCACTAGCAGATGGCGCTGACAAAAATCGCCCCAGTTTGACTCACACATAGAAGGGTGCCGCGTGGGTGAGACGCACACACGTGAGTGGCTCACAGCCGACCCTAACTTTAGCGCCCCACCACCTGGTGCACTACAGTCGCTCACTCACACATAAAAGAATGCTACGTGGGTGACACGCACACACGTGAATAGCTCACAGACGACCCTAACTTTAGCGCCCCACTACTTGGTGCGCTACAGTCGCTCACTCACACATAGAATTTACGTGTAAACGCACGGTGCCACACATCCGAGCGGCTCGCACCGATGTTGGCGCTTTAACTCGAGTTCCGAATTATCATTTAATGTATGTACCGTATGCACTGATATACATATACAATATCAGTGACCGTATGGTGCCGTTTATGTACCCATATCAATTTCCAGGTTTTTTTGTCCTCCCTCGGACGACACATAGAATTTTCACATCAAAACGTCTGCAGCAATACACATTTATGCCGTTTGACCTGAAAATCTTGAAATTATGCAACAACATGCGATTGAGTTGGTATATTAATAATTCGCGGCATGATAATGTACGTCGCGCGGTTTTCCAAATCACCTGTGAGGTACTGCGATAGATTCGCTAGCCCCTTTATTTTACATGGCGGGATCCCCGGTAGGCCTACTACCATAAATTGTACCTGTATCAAGTATGGGAAGGCTTAATTTGATCATTCTTCCGAATTCGCCGCAATGCGATTATAATTTTAATTTGATGCGCATCGTTGTCAACACTCAACAGTATGCATGTCTATATGACTTTGTTGCAATTGAATTAGGATTCCTTGCAGTCAAAGAATACTAGTTACAGCGTGAACACGTATTATCTCTGAATCTGCTACATCAAATACATATTTAACTCGAATCGTTTTACAATTTAGCTGATTGGAATCTTTCTTGGTGTATTGTTTATTCTTTATTATTATAATTAGTAGATTAATCTAAAATCATTAGCATTATGTCGAAGCGTAGGTGTAGTTATAAGGGGTGCCAGAGAAATCTTGAAGAGCTTGAAACTAGTTTCTTCAGATTTCCCGTAAAAGATGACGATAGGTATGTATCTGCGACAAATGAAACAAATATAGCTTAGATCTTCACTGTATTGAATAATACATACTAGATATTACACATACATAAAACAGACGAATTTATCAGTTTCAAAATATATATTTCAAATGATTCAATCAAGGTGATCTCTTGATAGTATCAATTAAATCTAAGTTTAATTGTATTCGGAATGATTTTTCCAAACCGGATTTTGATACCGTTTATGTTTAAATGCGTTGAATCGAGTCAATAACGTTTACTGGAAACTGTATACATACATACAACACGTTCGTTTCGAAAACATATATTTCATCTTTTGATGCGATCACAATTAGGCTCTTGTATGATAATTATTTATTGTTTTTTTTCTTCTAGTAGCTAAAAACAAACTAAACAGTCATATTTTTTCTTTCTTCGATTGAACAAAAATTGGCAGTCATACAAGTGAATTAGACTAGACGAACTCAAATTTTAATTTATTTCAATCTTATTATCTGTAAGATTTCTACTCCATAAGAACATTATAAATTTTTATCGAGTAAAAATTTGCGATTATACAACGAATTGAGAAATATAACATTGTGATGACACCCATACTGAGATATGCCTATATACATAGGTATAGCATAAATACTGAAATTCAATTGCCTGTAACTTTCGCAATTATTATTTTTAACGATAATGAAAAAATACTACCCAATTATTTAGAGTTGCTCTACGTTTTGCGACTATAATAATTTGAAAAACAAATTTCATTCAAGAGCCCAATTATATGCATCATCACGATGCCTACATACAATGTATCTTCGGGGTTTTTCAATTCTGAAAATAATATGATCGCGTAATTTCAGAATACACCTGTCTTCCCTATATGTATTGCGACGAGATCATTTTTTCAAGCAATTATTGTTAGATCAAATAACCCGATTTACACAATATAGCAAATTTATATCTGTCAACAGGTGTTTGGATTGGATCCTTCGTAGCGGTAATGAAGATCTTCAAGATCTTCCTTCTTCGAGACTTAGGAAAAAAAGAATTTGCTCGCTTCATTTTTCAGTGTCCGATTTTCAAAACTCGCTTAGGAAAAAGTTGAATCAAAATGCCGTCCCCCTGATGTTTAAATCCGCGATAGAGAGTTTCAAGGATAGAGTCTCGGATAGAGTTCATCCGACAATAGATCCCCTTATAAATCCCTCCGAAGATGTTCCTATATTACCGAGCACTGACGCCACTACCGAAAGTACGACGACTACAAAGACCGAAAAAAATAACTATTCGACCAATAGCATCACAAAACGTAATCTGAAGGTAAAAAAAAATATTCGAAATTTAAAATTGAGACTGTTACGTAGAACTCGTTCCCAGGACAATGATGTTAGGCAAGGCAGCGGGGGGGTAGGTAGAGCGGGAATGTTTTCAGAAATTAGCAAAAGAATTAGCGGCGCTCCTCTCACATTTGTAAAATCACAGCTGCGCGTAGGGAAAAAAGTTAAAAAATGGAATGAAGAAGAGAAAAAGTTAGGTTTAGCGTTGTTTTATAGATCACCAAAGTCATACAAAGCGATGTTGCGAATGGGTTTTAAATTACCGAGCGTGCGAACCGTAAGGGAGTGGGTAAATTCGTTGGATGTTAGGCCCGGGGTATCTAGTGAACTATTCGATAAACTTGAAAGTTCAGTAAAAGTTATGGATAGGCGGGAAAAACAGTGTGTAGTACTTTTCGACGAGATGACGATAAAGAAGTGGCTAAGTTATAATAGTAAATTCGATTGTGTTGAGGGCTTTGAGGATCTCGGGGAGTTAGGTAGGAATGACAGATTAGCTTCACACGCACTAGTTTTCATGGCGCGCGGTTTAACATATAATTGGAAAATGCCCGTAGCTTATTACTTATCCGCAGGTCCGGTAACCGCAACAAAATTAACTCAACTGCTTCACAGTGTTATAGAATCATTGACGAAGATAGGGTTACAGGTTAGGGCGTTTGTTTGTGATCAAGGTGGTCCAAATCAGAAGTTATTCCGTTTGTTAGAAATTGGCATAGAAAAACCTTTCATTATTGTAGGCGATCAAAAGATATACGCGCTTTTTGACTCCCCTCATTTAATTAAATCCCTTCGTAATAATCTCTTGAAATATGATTTCGTAATAGATGGCGAGGTAGTTTCGTGGAGAGCTTTAAAATTGTTGTTCGAGGTAGATTCCAAAGGTGTAGCGCGATCGGCTCCCAATCTTTCGGTTCGACACGTTTACCCCGGTCCTTTTGATAAAATGAATGTTAAACTAGCAACCCAAGTTTTTAGCAATTCCGTTCATGCAGCACTTCTGACATTAGCTTCGACGACTTCCGACAGTAAGACTCAAGACGAATTAACTGCTTTAGGCGATTTCACTGGTAAAATCAATCACATATTTGACGCAATGAACAGTAGGACATTACACGACCGAAATCCCAACCGCAAACCTTTGAATGACAACAATACACGATCAACGGACATTTTACGAGACGCATTACAGTGGTTATCCCGTTTACATATATCCGATCCCACGGTTAAAGATCTGCCAACTTTTAATAAGTTAATACTTAGTATAACTTCAATTTTGCAATTGTGGGAAAATTTAAAATCTGAGGGTGTAAAGTACCTGTTAACTTCACGACTCCAACAAGATCCGGTGGAAAATTTGTTTTCTATTTTGCGACAACGGGTGTCATATGGAAACAATCCCACGGCAACTCAATTCCGACAGAACTTCCAACAGACAATCAGCAACCGTTTACTTATCCCACCCAAAACAGCCAATTGCGAGGACGACAACGACAACGTCATTGATATAGGATCACTTTCCGCACAGACTCAGACTCAGAAACCAAATACTTTCGACGCATATACGGACCCTACTCAGCTGGACGAACCCGACGAAACAGATCTCCAAGGAAATTGTACAGATAGGGTAGAGCTCGATAGGGTAGCACCGTTAGATGATCGCCAGGATGAGGTAGAGTTAGCTGTAGAGGAACTTCCCGAAGAAAATAATATAGGTTTAGAAGACAATGCGATATATTATTTTTCCGGCTTCTCCGTGAAAAAAACTATAGCAAAGTTTAATTGCGATAGGTGTCGGGAAGCACTTTTTGATAGGCGTCGGGAAAGCGTAGCACGTGAACAAGTTCTTCAATTTTTCAAAGCGTACCCGACTAAAGATCAGGCTCCGTTAGGTAATCTCGTTGCATCGTCCGTAGAATATTGGCAAATCGCGTCTCAACACTTACGGATTTTCGTACAAATTTACCCGGTAATACGTTATAAATCAAACATCTTAAAGACATTAATAGATAATATCGTAGATCAGGATTCGAAATCACGGAAATGGTTTAGCGGTTATTGTCGCGAACATCGTATATTTTTGCTTCGTACATTGTTAACTTCTCGACTTGTTCGAGGGTTAAAGTGGTCATCGATAGAGGCTCGCGAATCACGAAAGCGTTCTAGTACAGGGAATTTAGGTAGCAATAGCTCAGCTGCAAAAAAGTTTAGGGGTCAATAGAGATTAGAAATGGTTAGATATAGAGTTATAGGTAGATAAATGCGGAAGATACATATTTTCATAATAAAATCAAATTAAGCCTTCCCATACTTGATACAGGTACAATTTATGGTAGTAGGCCTACCGGGGATCCCGCCATGTAAAATAAAGGGGAAACGAATCTATCGCAGTACCTCACAGGTGATTTGGAAAACCGCGCGACGTACATTATCATGCCGCGAATTATTAATATACCAACTCAATCGCATGTTGTTGCATAATTTCAAGATTTTCAGGTCAAACGGCATAAATGTGTATTGCAGACATTGTGATGCGAAAATTCTATGTGTCTTCCGAGGGAGGACAAAAAAACCTGGAAATTGATGTGGGTACATAAACGGTACCATACGGTCACTGATATACCTATATATATCAGTGCACACGGTACATACATTAAATAATAATTCGGAACTCGAGTTAAAGCGCCAACATCGGTGCGAGCCGCTCGGTATGTGTGGCACCGTGCGTTTACACGTAAATTCTATGTGTGAGTGAGCGACTGTGGCGCATCAAGTAGTGGGGCGCTAAAGTTAGGGTCGTCTGTGAGCTATTCACGTGTGTGCGTGTCACCCACGTAGCATTCTTTTATGTGTGAGTGAGCGACTGTAGTGCACCAGGTGGTGGGGCGCTAAAGTTAGGGTCGTCTGTGAGCCACTCACGTGTGTGCGTCTCACCCACGCGGCACCCTTCTATGTGTGAGTCAAACTGGGGCGATTTTTGTCAGCGCCATCTGCTAGTGGGGCGCGAAAGCTCTAGTATATAAGGCAAAGTAAATAAGCATACTCCCACCACGCTGTCCGCACCTCTATACCTATCTTTACTCAATGGTTCGATACACAGAATCGATTAGAGTCGAGGAATGTTGACAGCGGGAAAATTTGAAATTTTGATAATTGATTTTTATTCAGAAAAAAACTAAAAAGCGTTGACCATTGACTGAAGATGTATAAAAACGGCTCACCATGGACATTTTCATGAGTCAGGAAAGTGAGCTTGGGGACGAAACAGCGTTTGTACTTATCGCCCGATATAACATTGCAGTATATCTACAGGGTGGCGAATTAAAATTTTTCCAGACCAATATCTCGAGAACTAAGTAAGATAGTGAAAAATGTTTCAGACAAAAGTTGTATGGTTCCGAAGGAGACATTTGATAATGCTATGGGTTTTGAATTTTTATAGGATTTTGTAGAGTTTCATGAAGTAACTTTTGTTTTCTGAATAGGAGCATTACATTACTTTTGTGGTAAACTTTTTTTTCCAAAAGTTTGCGCACAGGCAAAAGTAGTACTTTACACACTGAAAACTGCGATCAGCAGAAGTCGAACTTTACGCACAGTAGTAGGAAAATACATGTTTCTATCTCGGCTTTAAGAAGGTCATGAAGGTCTATTTCAAGAATCAAAAAATTCGATATTTCGTTTCTTACCTATTCTGATATTGTGATGCTTTGCGATTATTTCCCTGTTTGATTTCTTGAAAATTTCACAAAATTGAGCTCGGAAAAGCCAAAAATGTGAGGCCGTGTACGATCGACAAAGTGCCGCGCGAAGGTATAAGTACAGCGTTTCGCCTGTATGCCGCGGTCAGTTGCGTATTTTATCAGCATTTGTCGTTATATCTTACCACGATAACTCAAAAACGTATACAGATATCGATTTTATTTTTTATTTCACATGAAGAAAATGAAATGTTGTACAAGCTGAACCGATATTTTTTAAGAAAAAATTAATATTTTAGAACCCTCTTATCAGAAAATTACTTGATATTTTCGATTTTTTTTAAATTGTGGACGCCATCTCTCTATTTTTTACTTTTTCTTCTGGATCTTTAGTTCAGCTTATAGAGGAAAATCTTACCGACAAAACCTTCGCCAAGAACATTGGAAAATTCCAACTCATTCGCTCGGAATTGTAGCAAGAAATAGCACTGCGCAAATGGTACGCTCACCTTCAACCATCATTTCCCTCAATTATTTATATTTTCGGATTTTCGCCGTTGATTTTGTTCGTTAAGAAAGCATTAAAAACATGCAAAAAAGAAAATTCGTTTATGTTTATTCGTTGGTAGACAAACGATATTTAAATTAAATCAAATTTTATCAAACTTCCTGAAGCATTTGAAACCTTATTATGACCCCCTTAAGCGTGCAAAACAAGTAAAGGTAGATACACAGAAGACCGGAAAATTTTAGTTTATATGTAGAATGCAGATGATAATAACTCTCACATAATATTGGATACTATACGTTTGGTAAGCAGGTCATACAATTCCATTGTATTGGTTGTATTTCAATATGTAGCGATTCTAGGTAATGTGAAAAAAAAAACATTTCTAATCATTATAGTCGCAAAACGTTGAGAAACTCAAAATAATTAGGCCGTACTTTTTCTGTTTCGTTAAAAATAATAATTGCTACAGTTACAGGCAATTAAATTTCAGTATTTTTGCTATACAATACCTATTATAGATATATCTTAGCATGGGTGACGTCACTATGTTATATTTTTTGATCCGTTGTATAAACGCCAATTTTTCTTCAAATAAAAAAAGAAAAAATATGACCAAATTATTTTTCCGTGAACTACTGAAATACGCAATAAAAAAATGTCATTTACACACTCAAAAAATGCACGCACGACCGATAAAATATGTTTTTTTATCGGATTCTATCAGACAGATTTTCAACAGGGCTCGGACAAGATTACTTTGCCACCGATCATCCGAAACAAAGTAAGTTTCACATGATTGGAATGGAATGCAATATGGAAGTTGCATCACATTCGTGGAAAGGATAATAATATGTTTGTAAAAGATTTACTTTATTTTTTTATAATTATAACACCAACTTATAATCTCATTTTCACATATATCACTAGAGTTTCTTGGCCGATTTCAACATCCATATAGTTCGCAGTGCGGAAATTTGTATACTGAATAAATAGTACGTTGAACTTTGACCCTGATAAGTGCAGTAGTTTTCGACTTTCATGCAATCGTTTACACAGTGTCAGGAAAATTGGTTCACGGTAAAATGCAATATGTTTGTTGTAACATTTTCAGGAAAGCAAATGTAAAAAGAAAAAGACCAGAGAATGAATTTTAAAATGTATGTAAGCTCTTTACTGAAGTACTAAATTCACGCATCTCATACCTCAATAATTCTTCATCGCCGAACACAAGATTGTGGAATTTCTTGCAAGAATTTCCCAAAGTTGAGTTCTCTGGCATGAAAATGCAGAACAATTTTTACTAAAATTTTATTGGTATAGCATAATCTAGGATGCTGTAGATACTGGAAGCGCTGAAATGATCACGTTGAATAGAAAATGCTAGGTCGCATTCTCATCATTTCTAATTACTACAAACCTGGAACAGGCTTAAAAACGGTTTAAAAAAACCGGCTCTAAATTTGATTTTTTTTTTTTTTATTTATTTGCTTACATTTATTCACAACCGAGTCCCAAAAAAGTTTTTTTTTTCACATTTTCAACTGCCTAGTCCCCTTAAATAGTCCAACCGATAATAACTGCATTTAAAAATGAAATTTTAAATTAATGGTTTACAGTATTTATTGACTATCATACTTAGGCTTCGATTGAAGAGTTTGACGAAGGAAGGAAGAAAGTGCTTGTGTAGGGTAAAAGCTGGATAGTTGCCTCAGTGGGATACATGCCCCGGCTTTGAATACACCATGTTAGGGATGTTGGTCGCGTTAGTTCTTTATTATAATTAGAAGTGCCCTTTC
This sequence comes from Macrophya annulata, assembly GCA_963924015.1. Taxonomy (NCBI): domain Eukaryota; kingdom Metazoa; phylum Arthropoda; class Insecta; order Hymenoptera; family Tenthredinidae; genus Macrophya; species Macrophya annulata. Next base: position 29,176,073 of record OZ001259.1, on the reverse strand, counting down.
CGCAGGCTTCAGTGCCATGTAAGCCGACGGAATAGGCGTCGACGTTTTGTCCGTGTGAGCAAAAATCTTCCGCGGCGAAACTTTGACGGGCGTCGAAATTATATTGGTCAGTAATTTCTATTGAATATTTTTATTACTGATTGTGGTTTCAGTCAACTTTTTGCTTCTTTGCATGCATTAGAGTTAAAATTACACTGTTTATGACGTTTTATTGTTGAATAGTTTTCATTTATTTCGCAAATAAAAAGGGAAAGTATCCGTATCAAAAAGGATAGTCGCCCTATTTACTTTTGCGGATTGCCATATTGTTCTATCATTAAGATAGATAATAATATTTCATTAATAACTTACCTTACTTAAAGTTTGGATGTTATTTTCGTTGTATTTTTATAGTTTAAAACATTAAAACTTAATACTATTTTATAATGTTGATTAATATTTTGATTAGTACTGACTTAAGGATCTCAGTAAATAATACAGACTGATTACTTAAATTGATATACATTTGTTTTTATCTGAAAAAATTATAAATAGTATCCCCCGGAGCATTTTTAACGTTAGGCTACTATCCGCTACAATAGGCAACTATCCCTGTTCGAGAGGTCAAATAAAACAGGATTTACTTAAAACCAATATCAATTATGTTTACAAAAATAGGCTACTATGAAAGATCAAAGACCTATGTTTTGATATACATGTTGCATTATTCTTAGTAAGTACATATTTTTTAATAATAGAGCTTTTACCCTATTTACTTAATTCAGGTTAATGGGATACGTCATGTTCTCTTTATTTTTATCTTCTTGTTTGATTGTTCTTTTTCTCCATTAGTCTAAGAATTTTGCAGCGTTTCGTTAGAAATTACCCTTCAAGACGTCAATCATCTAATTAAATGGGCAATCAGAAAGACTATAGATCAATTTCATCAGCATTTATTATATCATTAATTTGAATTATTTTATTTCGAAAGAAAAAGAGCTACCCCCTAACGTTATGTAGTTTAACATTTTCAAATGCCTGTATAATAGTGGTATAAATTAAATTTTTTAATATACAATTTCTATGCGCAATCGTGCCGATTATATTTCTTCAAGTAGAATCATAGATGGAAGGTAATCGGAATTTTACCGAAATCGAACGTAGAAAATGCATAAATGATTCATTTCAGCAATAAATTTGTCAAAAAATGGTAAAGTAAAGTCCGGATTAAGAAATTTTTCTGAAAAATCGACAGTGAAAATTAATAATTCTGTTGCACGAGGACTGCATATACCATAGTGAGAATAGAATGTGCTTTGCGGAGGTAACTGAAAGTTTTTTAAGATTTTTCGTAAAGGGTAAAGAACGTTGGTAAATTTTCACATTTTATTTATTTTTCATAGATATTTTATAAATACATTTTTCCAGCTGGCGAGTTTTCAACAATATTATAAATGCAATGAGTTAATGACTATTGATATACTTATACAGAGCAAGTTTTTCCAGACTATTTCAGAAGGAATGGGCCTAACATGGCCAAGTATGACAGCTTATTGGATGTAGATAAGACCTCTTAACGGTACATGAACAGCAATAGTACAGGGAAATTTACCTCCATGCATGCACATACTCTTCCATATTAGGTCCTTCCCTCATTGTAGCCCGAAGAAAATTCACTCTGTATATTACTACGTCAATTGTTAAACGTAGTGCAAATAAGAAACACAGATACATCGTATTTTAGTACAAATAGGGATAAATAAAGCGAGGGCCGGATTATTGGGATTACGATATCCAAGAAAGTACAGGTTTTTCATATTACGCGATAGGCACTTGTGGTTCAGATACATATTGTTCATCCAACGTTTTTATGACCTCACAACCTATTGAATTACAAAACTTAGTCTCGATTTACACCATTATATTAACTCAAAATATCTGGATTAAAAACACAATATGCAGGACGACATAGTTATTCTACTGCAAATTTCTGACTCCGAAGGAACATTCGATAGTTCAGATTAAGAAAACCAAAATGATTATAAGATCTACGCAACTCTCAAAAAAAGAAAAAAATTGTGTTTCTTCAGTTTCCTTTTTTTTTTTTCAATTCTAAATTTGCTACAAAATATATGAGTGTTAGGACAATCATCATATAAAGGTAAATTTGTTTAGAGTGAGAAACATGTTTCTCAGGAATGACAATACTGATATTGCCTTATTGAGGTTTGCAGCTGGACAGATTTTTGAATTTCAGTACATAATGAAGGTACAAAATATGCATGAATCGGAATTCTAGTTTCGCATCGGTCACTAAAAATCAGGGAGAGTTGTCCTAATTTTATACAAAAATTCATCATTTCATGAAATTCATTCAAACAGTATTGCGAAAGTACGAGATTCAATCAGTATCATTTTGAACCGAATTGAAAAATCAGGAATTTATTCAGTATTACTTTTCATCGGATATTAAATTTAAAATAATCGTAGATACATATGTCAAACCTATCGAATTAACAATTGAAAATCAAATTCATATCTGCACACCGAAATGCACACTAAAGGAAGGAACTAAATTACATTATTATCTACATGCCCCTCATAATTAGTAATTCAAATGTTTTAAAATTATTATCAATTAGATCTACAGTCTTTTATTTTAAAGTATAATTCATTCACAGCAGAGTATACAGCAGAGTATTTACCCTTCTGAGCAGCCACGTGTATTGGCATCATGTCATTGTTTCCTTGAAAATTGAAATTGGCTCCATTGTTTGACAAATACTCTACTAAGTCAAATTTTCCGCCGTTAATAGCTACAAATAGCGGCGTTATGCCATCGTTCCTTTGAGAATTTATATTGGCTCCCTTGTCGAACAAATACTTTACTACATCCAAGTTAGTTCACGTTTTAAGATTCGAAAAGTTCTTTGTAATTTGGTTTGCACTATTTATTAGTTCAAAATTAACTTATATAATCTGCAATGGTGTACACTTAGGCTCACAGTCGTAACCGTTAAAATAAAATAAGAATTGAAATCGAAATTAAAATTGAAAATGAAAGTAAAAAGCAAAAGAATGAAATTATATGAAAAATGTTTAAGTGCGAAGTTGCAATAAAATGAAGTTAAGGAAAAATTCTAAGTCCTAAAAATCGTTTTAATTTGAAGTTGAAAAAGAGTTTAAGTTTCAAAAATCGTCGAAAATTTATAAGTCTTATAACATCGTTGAAATGAGCTTTATTAATAGCAATGAACTGGTCGAATGGTTTTTGAATAATGGCGAAGTGAGGACGAGTTCTAGCTTGGTGAGAGTTGTATAGGGGGATAGAGGTGCGGGGTCCCAAAGTAGAGTATGATAGTGGGATGTTGAGTCCAATATTTTAAATGAATGTTTCATAAGTAGATTATATATATCTTATATCTAAGATAATTCAAAAGCTGGAATATGATGTTATAATAATATTAATTTGGTACGTATGTATACATATATTGAAGGAAATCGTCGATAGTGTAAATATGCTATTATTTGATTATTATATATTGGTATAATATAATTAATTTTCTTAATAGTTATAATATAATAAGGAAATGATCTTACGATTAATGTGCATTATAGTATAATTTTAGGATCTTTGCGTATCTCAATATGAGATCTGGGCGTAGCCTAAGTGTGGCGAGTTAGAATTTATGTGTGACTGTGTATGTTTTTTAGAAGGATGATTTCTGTGTGAATTTGAGTAGGTGTATGTTGAGAATTTGAAGCTGAATCGAAAGGTGTATTATGGACTATAATTTTTATAATTTGATTTTTGTTGAAGACATTGATTAATATACATAGTTAATTTGTGTAAATGTAGTAATTGATGTAATTAAAATGTTAACTTCGTAGTTAATAATTCTGAATGTAAAATAATAATGAATACATGATTATAGTAATAGAGATATAATACAATGGTTATAAATCTTTTATGTTAGTTTATATAAGTTTTTAGTTAAATGATAGATATTCTAAGAATGAATAATATAGTATGCTCATATTAGTTCTTAAGGTAATATTTGCTGAGGATTAAGATAGCGAATTTTAGTTGGACAACTCCTAGTGAGTTTAAGGTTGGACAAAAATGCTCAGAGTTGTACTACATACATCATATCGAAGTTCTCATGTTCTATGGAGCTAGTTCCAGTAATATTATATAGTCATAAGCAAAATATAGTATACTAAATATAGTATACGGTCAGAGATTACACATATCTGGACAGAGTCTTCAAAGTCAGTGTTTTCTGCTAGCAATTTTATTATGTCCAAATGTTCGTTTTCGACTGCCCTGTGTACTACCGTGCTGCCGAAAATGTCCTTAGCCTGTATCAGGTTCTTCCGATCTTCACTATTTGCACAGAAGCAATTCAGAAAAAGTTTAATAATATGATGATTACCTTCCGCAGCTGCTACATGAAAGATAGTTTCATTGAACCAAGATCGATGTGTTTTTATGTGAAGTTTCCAATATTTACCCTCTACTACATTAACATGTTCGTCAGACAATAGCCAATCTAACAAAGTGCGCGTAGTTTTATATTTTTCTGCCAGCAAAACATCTGCTACGAAGACTCTTATAAATGATTTATTCTGTTCTCGCTTTCTTAACATGTCTGAGAAAAATTTTGCGGCAAAATATTCCGCATAAGTTATGTGTCCAAACCGTGGCTCACCATCGATAAATTCAGTAATGATACCATACCGCTCTACAGTAATGTCGGTATCGGTTGACATAAGTGCCCTGTGGCTTGCATCTTGTTTGGAAAGTAGTTGTTTTATTTTGTCCTTGTCAAATAGTGTATCCAAAGCCAGTCTTTCGTGTTTATCTATGAACGTCTTATAACGTTGCCTTCTGTCCTCTATAATAGCGATGTCTGCGAGGTTGCCACCTCTTTTATTGAAAAAAATGTCGAACTTTTTTTCCACCAAATGTTTATACACATAAATAAGATTAATTTTTTTCGGAAACTTTGGTTCATCGATTTCCGAAAAGATAAATTCTTCGCATGAATGAAGATTTTCTTGTAGTTCTTCGTTGTGATTTTCGAAAATCTCCGCGACCAGCTTCGCCTGTAGCGGAACACCAGTAAATTTATTCCCCTGATCTTTCATCGAATTGGCTAGTATCTTCAGTATCGCCTTAGTATATATTTTGATACGGTTCCCAATTGTCTGTTTAGAATCATGACCTGTGTCTTTAAACTTGGCTTTCCAAAAATCGATAAAAAACCTTTCTTGAGCATTTTTTGAGAGTGGCTGTAACATATAAGAGAAAGCGTTCAGTTTGGTCTCTAATGCTACTCTGGTGTGTGGTCTGGTGGCAACGAACAATTTCTTAATGCCATAATCTGCGAGCGTTTTTAGTAAATCAATCACAATACCCTCATATGTTGGACATATTTCATCAAAATCGTCAAATATCAGTGCTACTTTATGTTTTCTTTCGATAATTCTTCTGAAAACCTTTTGCGCCAATTCAGTTTCGTGACTCAAGAGTTCCTTCACCAAGAATTGGAGTACCCCGTTGATATTACCCAGATTGTAACTTGATTGTTGCTTTGCTTCTGCTAGGGCGGTTGTATGGTGGTTCAAATGAAATTTGAGCACCAACATATCCGGTTCTTTCTCTTTGATCTTCCATGCTAAATGAGTCAACATTGTAGACTTGCCCATTCCCGCCATATCAGAAATAATCACGGGCTCATTATGGACTGTAAGTTCATCTTCGCTAAGATATGTCGCAATTTTTATATTATTATTGTCGTCGCACAGTGTAGTTTCTCTCTGTTGCACCAAGTGAGTTATATCTCCTTGAGATTTCTTCCATACGCATCTTCCTTGCTCTCGTTTCAACCAATGAACGTTGCGATCTTTATTGTCTGTACATAGAGCATTGAATTGTTCCTCTTCTCGATTACCGGCTAAAATGGTTAAGTTCCTCGTACTTAGTGAAATTGGTAAAGTTCCAATACCACTGTCAGCGAACGAATCAATTGTTAAATTTCGGATCATCGGAGAAGTGTTTTCCATCTGCACTGATATGCCCGCAAACACTCTGTTAATACCACTGATTGCTAACAGATCGGGTAGTTCTTTGTCTTCGAGAATAGTTTCTTTGATATGTACATACCGGCAGATTGTACGATCGGTGTAGTAATTTGCAATTTCATCCAATCCTTCCAAATCCCCACCGATCTCTACTTCGTCGCTACGAATAATTTCAACTAACGTATCCGAATCTATTACTCTTAAGAGATTCTCTGATTCATCTGCACTAAGGTTATCGGATTCGCAGATACCTAACAATTCTCCGAAGCTCGTTTCATTTTTATGTCCCTGAAACGTAGTGACCGCTTTTTCTAACAGTTTTTTTTGAGAATCATTGGTAAGATTGCGAAAACTAAGGTTCTCCTTTTTCTGACGATAAAATTCACGATCAAGTTTAAACTGAGTACCTAATTCTTTTCCTATCTGAGTGATAACGATCATCCTTTTGTTGATGTTTTTTGCTATGATATCACATAATGGATTCCACAATGTCTGTAAATATCGTTTCGCACTCTTCGACCCACAATCGACTACTAACAAATTGGGATAAAGTGGCGAAGCGAAAGTGGTCACGACTAAATTCAATATCCCAGTGAGTTTCAAGTATTTCACTTTTGTGAAGATGAAACTATCCATTTTTTTGTATTTCGGTATCCGTTCAAGTGTATCGTAAACCCATAGTGCAGTTAACAAAGTTTTTCCTGGAGCAACTAACTCCATGACTCGATTAGAAGGTCCATCCTCACTTACGAAAGCCGTAACCATTTGCATTGGCAATTTAAAATGTACATTGTATTCCTTCATTTGCTCGCAATATATTGAATTCACACCTATAGTCACGAGGGAGCCAATCTCGTTGCTTATATCTTTGAGGAATTTAGCGCACACTTTGTATGATAAATATTCTTTTCCTTTTTCTTGTTTATCCGTCTGTACTAACCAGTCCCATATTTTCGTTTGAAAGGTACAATATAAAAGCTCGGTATTCAACAGATTGAACCCATTAATAGCACCAATCTTTGCCTTGATTATTTCATTAAGTTCATCTTCGCTTGGTTGATTCACTGCCAGAGTGAAATCCTCCAAAAAATTGGAGATCTCCGCATCGTCTACATGGTCATCGGGCAACCCGTATTCCCTGAGTGAATCAGTTGCGCCTTTAGGTGATTTACCGAAGTCTCGTCGGAACTCGAGTTTCTGGAATCGTGTATGAATTTCTTTCCATGTTTTTTCTGCAGAAGGATCGATTCCTGATAATTTTTCGAACTCTGACAGGAAAATTTCCCGAAACTTTTTAACTTTTTGAGGTAAATTAAGATTTTGAATAAACTCGTCACAAAATTTTTTAATCTCGTTATCGAAAACGTATTTTACTAGCGCAATATGATAATCTTGAAAAATTTGCATTTCCAAACTCATAGGTTTTTTGTTCCAAATGCACTTGGCTACTGTCTTAGCCAACCTATAAACATCGGATGATTCTCTCAATTTCCGATACAACTCTTTGTTAGATTCTTCGTCTATCGAAAATTTAAACCAAGCTGTTTGTTTCACGGCGCTCTTCAGTTCGAAACACTTGTCAGGTTCGTCTGTATTTTTAAAATAGATGATATTTTTCTCCACGTCCTTCGAATCAAGGTCCATATTAGTACAGAGGATCATATTTTTGACCTCAATATTATGGAATCGTTTGTGTTGTTTAACTTTTCGCCATGAGATAAAATAACTTGGCACGCTAAAATCGCCACCTGCGTCCAATAGTTGCTTAGCAGTAACCATTCTAATGTCATTACTCGTATATTTGACTTGTACGAAGCGGCCAGTTTGGGTTTCAGTACGATCTGTATATAGTAACACTAAGTCATCTAATTTTTCGGCGGCTACCATTTCCGTTGCTAATAGAAAATTTTTCTGCTGAAATGCACAAAGGAGAGTGAAGGCTAAATGCTTCAATTGATAATCGATTCCAGGCCACGAACGCGTCAGGGTTACACGTGGAAGGTAGGTTTCTCCCTCCTCTGCAGAGTTTGGAACTTTATGAGCTTCGTCTTCATGGTGACCAGAATGAGGCTCTTCCTTCGATCTAATCTTGTTAGGATCATCCTCAATTGCGTTAGCTCTTCTTTTCGTCACTATACCACCAGATCGTGATGTAAAAGGTTCTTGTTTGTCAGCCACTGTCACGGATTTATTCGTTCCCGGTGATCGGCAAACTTCCGGTTCGTTCCGTTGTTTAACGAGTTTTCTCAATTTCCCATTTCCATCACTGTCAGACGTGCACCCATCCTTCTCCGACGTCTCTTCAGGATTATACTCCTGCATTTTCAAAGATTTTTTACTTATGCTGATGGCAAAATAATTCCGTTTTCGAATATTCTACTTTCTGATAAATTTAATTGAGTTTCTATCGAATATAGGTCTGTTGTACTAGCTGCTGGAAATTCTTGGATGGGCACAGTATTAACTCTGAAACAAGAGTAATGACACATACATTTTTTTCATATATGTACATACATATCACATAGAAATAGAAATATTAGTATATTCCCACACGATCGTGAAATGAGTACAATATTCATCGTTGATTATAAATTAATATTAGAAATCGGTGACTCTGCAGCACAGCATCACCATGTAATTTCGTTTCTGTCTCGATTATTCAATATCATTAATGAATTATCATAACTGCATATGAAGATTGAAAGTCAGTAGGTGCGAATGTCCTGTTCTCGTCTAGAATAATGTGTTGAATTTTCGTAAAAAGCAAACATCAGTACAATTGGATGAAACTCGACTTGTTGGTTGCGTGAGCGATCGATGCTTATCGTCACTCCACTTCCGTGAGATAAATGTGTAGGTACATTCCCTAGGGTAACGCCACAGCTCTATATCGACGGCTGCGTAGAAAAACCGGCTATCTCGAGTTAGGCTTGAATAACCGGCTATTTCGAGTTTCGCTTGGAAAAGCGGCTATCTCGAGGTTTCGTTGAAAAACCGGCTATTTCGAGTTCTGCTTGGAAAACCGGTGGTCTCGAGTTACGGTTGGAGTACCGGCTATCTCGAATTTTGCTTGGAAAAGCGGCTATCTCGATTTATGGTTGGAGTACCGGCTATTTCGTGTTTCGCTTGGAAAACCGGCTATCTCGAGTTTCCGTCGAATAACCGGCTATTTCGCGTTTGAAATTTTTTCGCCGGAAATTAAGTTGGTAGTACTGTCGGGCTGAATACAAAATTCGTCAGTGCCTCACAAAATTCATGCAAAATTCGTTTTGTAGATATATTAAATAATTATCTATACTACACGGAATTATCTATACGGATGTTCGCAAAATTTCAGAAGCTTTGAGATCCTTAAACGAAATCTAATATGCAATATCACCGATCTTAATAAATTATATACGTTCCATCAGATGACGTAACGAACTAATCTCATTATGCCGGAATAATAATCTTTGAGTTTATCTCAATATACACCCGATGCTTTTTGCTTGCATTTTTGCATTGTGATTATACGTATAGATAATTATGTAATATATCTACAAAACGAATTTTGCATGAATTTTGTGAGGCACTGACGAATTTTGTATTCAGCCCGACAGTGCTACCAACGTAATTTCCGACGAAAAAATTTCAAACGCGAAATAGCCGGTTTTTCAAACCTGACTCGAAATAGCCGGTTATTCAAGCCTAACTCGAGATAGCCGGTTTTTCTACGCAGCCGTCGATATTTACATACAGCAAGTATATAAGTCAACAAATTATTTTCTACTCACTTAGTTTACTGCGATTTTTCTTCGTTGTGATTAGTTTCAATAAACTGACCAAGTCATTGGGATCGACTGCCACAAAATGATTTTGACTGCAGTAATTCCCGCATCTTCGATTTCTCCAGAAAGTCCCGTTTCCGCTACTAATTCTCAGGCCAGAAAAACAGATATTACAAAAAATTCAAACGTCAGACAAAAACTTGTGGTTAAAATATTGATTTATCGTTTTCATAATTATTCAGCTTGCCTCGGCAGATCGGCCGTGATGAGATGTGGGTGTGATTTTTTTTAATCGTGAATCACGTTCAAGAGCGATTTTGTGATCAGTTTTATATTGTACATCGGCAGCCGCTATACCGAAATTAGACATATGTCTGTAATAATAATAAGAACTTACCCAATAGATGTCTAGTTGTTGCATCGGTCACAGATCCGACATAGAGTGATAATGTCAAGATAACGAGAAACGTCCTGTCTCTGAAAAATAATTAATTTATCAAATTAACTATATACACACTAATTGTCCGGATATTTGTTTATTATAGGGTTCATGCGCGTAAGTTGGGACAAGAGAACAATAAAAATAAAAAATCTTACGTCAGTAGTATAACGAAATCCTGTGGTGCCCATTAAGTACAGTCATTTTAGGCATAGATATAACTTCTTTCCCAAAAAGTCGGAGCTTCAATTTTTTTTTTTTCGATCGCTTCATTTTGACGTTCTGAAATCCATATTGAAAATCGAGAACGAGATCGCGTTCGCGTTAATAAGTATTCAAGGTCAAAGGTCAACAATTTCGGTTTTTTGCGAATATCTCGCTGCTTATGGATCGGAGACCAATCAAGGTGGTGATTAAAATTGAAGATAAGAGAATTTTCCACAAAAAAGGTCTCATTCATTTTTTATGTACAATGGACGATTTACGGAATATAGGGCGAAGAATGTCTATGACGTGCGTACTATCCGTTGCCGCACCATTTTTTACGTATTTTTTACGAATATCTCGCTTCCTATGGCTTGGAGACAAATTGAAGTGATTATCAAAAAGAAATATTATACAATTTGTCACAAAAAAGGTCTGATTCATTTTTTACGTACAACGAACTGTTTAGCGAAAAACCTGCTCCGCTTTAACGTGCGTAGTATCCGTTCTCTCACCACTTTCGAGGTATTTTTGCGAATATCGCGCTTCCTATGGCTCGGAGACCAATGAAGGATCAGATCGAAATTCAAGATAACGAAATTTCACACAGGAAAGATTCTGTTAATTTTTTACGTACAACGAACCGTTTAGACAAAAAAGTGCTCCGAAGTTTTCGCGCGAGGCGTACCAACGACTGATAACCTTGGCTACCCACCGTACAGCTGCCTCGGGGTCTAGTTATCGGTCGTCGGTACGCCTGGCACAGAATCTTCGGAGCACTTTTTTGTCTAAACGGTTCGTTATACGTAAAAAATTAACATAATCTTTCCAGTGTAGAATTTTATAATCTTCAATTTCGATCTGATCCTCAACTGGTCTCCGAGCCACAGGAAGCGAGATATTCGCAAACAACCGAATTTCTTGACTTAAAATTGAAAATTTATTGACGCGAACGCGATGTGCTTCTCGAATTTCAACATGTATTTCAGAACGTCAAAATGAAGCGATCCAAAAAAAAAAAAAAAATTGAAGCTCCGACTTTTGGTACAGCAAATCTAAAGTAACTGGACTAAAGGGCCGTAGATAAAACTTTTCTCAGCTTCGTTTTCAAATCGTGTTGAGTGAGAAATGGGGCAGATAGGTCCGCAAACTGACATACAATAAGGGTAGTGGAGAGGACCACTACCTGACGCGCTGGGGCCTTAAGACCTCTATAACTCTAGCAAATTTCGAATTTCACCTTGATATTTTAGGGTCACACTTCTCAGACTCTAAATTGTGAGAAAATACAACAAAAGAATCGAATTTATGGAGGTTCTAGACTAGAATACCTCCTTAGATACTGTGAAGAAGACCACGAGCAGTGGAGTAAGGGGAAAGCATTTCTACTCAGAAGTTACGCCTATAAAAACTGACAACCCGTGAGAATGTTGAAAGAAATTTGTATCTTTGAATCGTTTCCGAAAATAAACATGAATCTCCCGAAATTCTTCTTTTGGCAAAATATTACGGTATACAGAAATAATGAAATGGTTTGAATCAAACCGAATTGCTTAAGAGGGATTGATTTTACGTTCAAACTTAGGAAGTACCTTATACTCGGAAGTTTAGGGTTAGGGAAACGTAAGGTCTATGATAACCAAGAGAGGAGGAAAGAGGAAGGACGGCAAAACCAGTATCTTATAAAATTCATAAAAAGCATAAAAGAATCAAACTTATTTTTGGGGCCATAACAACTTAGCTTCCATACCTGGTTGCTCACAAAAAACCCCAGATACTATACAAACAACAAATCCCGATAATAATAATAGTCTTAATATATCACAGCTGACTATAAGCTTAAAGAATAGCTTATATTATAGCTTATAAGTATAGAGAATTCACACACACGGTAAGAGAGGTGTCCGAATGCGGTCAATGAAGTAGTATGGGAGACTGTGGATAATATTTGATAAATGAAATCGATAAGATAAAGGAATAGGTAGGTCGGTGGAACAGGAATCCGGGAAAAGATACAAGGAGTCACAAACAGAGCACTCGCACAGAGACACGCTACAACAAACGGACGTAGTCCAACTACGCAGTCTAGCTACGCAATTTTCAACTACGCATTTTTAGCTACACAAAATACAATATGATAAGGGTTCCAATAATATTCACTAATTAATTATTGCTGAACTGAAAAATTATATCAGTGCAAATTTTTCGGAGTTTGAGAGGATGGTTTGGTCGATTTTTACCGGCATATTTGGTCTTCCGAATATCTCGGAAACGGAGGTTTCAATCAGATTGCCCTTTTGGCAGCGGATGAGTGGAATGTAATTAGAATGATCTCCTAGATTTGCAACTCTTTTGGTTTTACGTTTGTAAGAAGAGGTATTTTTAACTATTCTTAATTTTATAAACTTCCGGGGCACATCTGGCTGGTTGCAAATGAAATACAATAGTTTTCTTGTGATGTTAAATATTTCCAACCTTATTTGAAAACTTTTATATTTTTTTCCATTCTCATTTATCGCCAAAAATTAGCTCTGACGGTTTCAGAAGAATTGAAACTATGATCCGGTCAAAAAAAAATTATAAAAATTTACAGAGACGCGAGGGACAGAATTTTCAGCTCTGATTATTATTTGTATAACTTTTGGAATTTTTCCCAACGAGTTATGGCATAAATTGTTTATTTTCAATAAATAACAATGTTCCGTTCATCGAAATTGATTGCAAACATAGAGTATATAGTCAAAAATACATAACGGAATATTGTGTCCAATTTGAACAAGTTTTGGAATTTTTTCCTGGGAATTATAAAAAAAAACGTGGGTTTTGCACTGTTTTTACAAGTTTTTGACCTCTTTTTGAGCGGGTCGCAAATTGAGATTAATTATTACTCGACTTTATTAAACAATCCTACAAAAATTGACAAGTTTTGCAGGAATTAAATCAAGTTCAGCGACGTTTTAATCATACAATTATGGCTGGCCTATTACGTGCAACCCGGATGCTGAAAGCTCCGGATACCGAATTCTTATAATTTGAAGAGTAATCCCTGAGTGGCTATGAATCACTCCTGTGTGCTTAGCTTGGATAAAGTATATAAGGACACCTGCGAAATATGTGAATGATCTAGGATGTACTAGTAAGATGATTATTCTTAAAGTTGATTTATCAAAAGAACAAGAAAAGAATTACTAATGAATCAATAATACAATGAATAATTTATACTAAAAAATCACTTTCGATATCAGAGAAATATGTATAATAAGTGGGAAAATAATAGGTGAGAGTATAAGTGAATAGTCAAATTGTTCGGCGAACCCCGCATGTCCTCCTGGTTACAGAGATCACTTTGACTTCTTCATTTCACAAGATCGACTAATCGACTGACGACCCGGTTTTTCCGATGATAGGGGAAGGTTTTGCTGATGGCCAGATTTTGCTAACAGCTTGATCGCCTCATTAGATCCTGCTGCGAAAAATATTATTATAAAACGGCAAATGTTAATGTCGAATTATTAATCAGCGAGATTGAAAAAAAAAAAACGTAATTTGGCCCCGTGTATAAATATTCGCTATCTATCGGAGAGAATGCCGAATGTACACTCTATGTAAGTATTGCCTAGCTCGTGATAGTCGATAGCTAGAAATTCTTTTATTTATTGGCAAATAAGTGGCAGCATAAGGTCTAAGTAAATTATTACTCAATTCAAATCCTTCGTCTCCAACAAGAGCGTAAGGTATAGCAATTTCATCTCCCCGTGATCTTGTAAGTGCAGGTATATTAAGAGTTTTAGGTACTTTTCATTCGTCTGCGAAATTTTTTATTCGTGTGCTGATTGGTCGACGACAATGCCCGCCGTCTAGAATCATGCGAGATTTCCCATGACTTGTAGACGATATTCATATTTTTTATTACATTTGAAATTCAATATCCAGTAGACACAAAGAATATCTTTTACCGAGTCTTGGATTTTTTGGACTACGAGTTTGGTTCCTACTGCACTCTCAAAAACACGAAAATTCAATTTTCGGACGGATAGCCCCAATCGATTGGCTTCAAAATTTTGTCATAAATTCTATCTGAAAAAATAAAAATTTTAAGGCCAGTATGAAAATGGGCACGCTTTTGGTTCAGAAGCTACAGGCCAACCAAGTACATAATTGACTCAATGAGAAAAATTGAATTAAATATTAATTTTTATGTAATTTTTTCAAAAAATTACAGAAAAAATCATACCCATTTACATTGGAGTAAATTTTATCGGTGTCATAAATAAATTTGACAACTGCATTTATAATGCCTAACTTGCAAAAATTTATTTATTTATTTATTTTCTTTATTACGTCATGGGGCAAGCCCCGTAACACGAGTGAAGAACACCATAAATTACAGAAATATAAAGATACATATGTAATAGAAAGAAATAAGAAAATTCTGCTTAACACAAGAAATAATACAAAGAAAGACACTAAATGATAGTAAAGTAGGTAAGGTAACATTAGAATAATGAGTAACTAAAAATAAACTAAAAGCAGAAAACAATACAGAGAGAGCAAATAAGTAGTAGCAAAAGAAAGGTAACTAAAAATAGAGTAATTAATAAGCAGAAAGAAAAAAAACATTCAAACAAGCAAACAAGCAAAAAAAAAATACATTCAAACAAATATTCGGATATTTCGAGTCTCATTTTTTATTTCTTTTTCGCGCCATACATTACACATAATATACCTATGTCGGCGCGTTATAATTTAGACGCTATTCTCTGGCTCTTATAATATTCAGTTTAAGTCAATAAATTAGTGAGGTGTATACTATTGACTGTTTTTAAGAAACTGGCTTATGTTTAGTCTCAGTATATTTGTTAGTGTTAAGATTGAGAGCTATGCACCCTTAGAGTTGATAAGTGGCGTAGAAGAGGGATGCAAGACATGGTTTCCTTGTCGAACGTAGCCATAGCCCAGCGGTGATGATTTTTGAGAAGCAGTCAGATTTCGAACTGAGCCTAAGCAGGACCTCGTAAAGAGATCTGGTCTAGAGAATTTGCAATTGAATTAGAATCACGCTGTGGCGGTGGATTCGTTATTGTGTCTCTTCCTTTACGTTACGAATGCTTACGAAGTAGCTCTGTTAGTTTATCGTGTTGCGATAATTGGAACTATGTCTTATTACTTGTTTAAATAATTAAACTGCACGAGTAACCAAATCGCTCGTATCCGAATAACATGCTCTCTGCTCCTCGGTTTCATTCTCCGACATATATATAATAACATACGAATATTCGCAGCTTTTATTTCGATATTTGCAAATTTTCGATAAAAGCAATGCGATTAAAAAAATTTTTTTGTTTATCGTAGCTAATCGAATCAAATGGCATTCTGAACTTTTTTACCTTTTGTATAAGAAATTAGATAAAAATAGATATTTATTTCGGTTTTACTCATTGATTTATTTACTTGTCTCACTTGTAGCTTCTACACCAAGTCGGGAGGAAGTGTAAAAAGTATCGCTCCTTACTTCCACTGAGCAGAGGTCCCCCCCCCTCCCCCCCCTGCCGCCGCCGCACTTCCACCAACCTATGGTGCTCCCCTTACCGCTACCCCCGTTACCCCCCGCGATCGCCAATCATCAAATTATACAGCGAATCTTAATCACAAATTCTAGTTGAAAATTAATAAGTGGAAGTATTAATCATATTTGAAAGACTAAACCAGTTGCTTACTTAATTTTAAGGATAAGCCCTATAATCTTTCATACAATATTTGAAAGATTAAAATAAAAAAAATAGATTAAAATCAATATCAGCACGTAGTTACGTTATACTTTACAAGCTTTCCTGGATTCAAAAATGTATTATACTAAAAAACCGTAGTTGTACTTTTTACTACCTTCTTTCGGGATCCGATGAGAAAAAACCTTTTTTCTGCCAAATAAGCACGTTAAAAAGGAAGTAAAGTTTTCGCTTATAAACAAATGGTAATAATTTCGTTAATTTTCAAGTTACCGGAAATATTCCTCGAGGATCTGATAGGTCTTTTTGAGATGCTTTAAACAAACAAAAAATCATTTCTTAATCTCCATTAAAACCGGAGATACGGACAGGTTTATCTTTTAATTCATAATTGTTGATCTAATTAACATTTTGAGATGATTGAAGTTCGTACGTGTTCTTGAGACATTCGAGTGTGATATGCAATTTGTCTCATATCCCTCCGAATCATTTATTTCACTGCAACGACATCATCAGTGTACATCAAATTAAGGTTTGTATTATTTGTAAATTTGTATTATTTGTAGATTTGTATTAATTGTAGCAGAGATGCGTTATAGATACAATTTTTTATTACTGGCTTCGACTCGAAAACATGATTTAGCCATTTTTTTTCTCGATGGCCGGTTTTGACCTACCCTTCCAAATTTTTTATCAGTTTCAGCAGAATCATGTTGCACACCGTCTTGTGTGATCAGTATCGACACGAAGATGTTATTTTCTAATTTTTTTTTTTGGGTGGTCAGTTTTGCCCTACAGGCCGGCTTTGTCCCACCTTCCCCTACATCCTTTTGGAGGTCTGTGTTTGGGATAACGTTAAACATATGACGTTATCGTTGAATATTTCAATCTGCGATATTCGCATCGGAAATTCTGTGAGAACTGAAATCTGTACTGGTATGTAGGGTTAAGTAGACAAGTAGTAGTATACAGGGTGGTCTTTTTTAATCGCCCCAGGCGAATATCTCGGAAACTAAAGGAGATACGAAAAAAAGTTTGATACAAAACTTAAAGGATTTCAAGGGGAAAAGATAATGGTGATAACGGTTGATTTGTAGATCTTGCTACTTCCGAGTTTTTCAAGTGACTCTGAATTTTAGATAGGGAACACACATTTTGGGTATAAGATGTCGATAGTTCAATCAAAGACAAATTTGAAAACGATAAAAAAAAAAATGCCCGCTGGCCAGCATTTTGCTGATTGAACTAGTGATTTAAAATGATTATTCGTCACAAATTAGTACTCTGCATAGGTATAGTTTTCATGTGAACCACGCTCATTCATTTAGAAAATTAATTGGTTTCGATTTTGGATCAAAAATAAAATTTTCACGATTTTTCTAAAAAAAAGTTCTATTTCCGTTCATAAAATCTGTTACAGAATTTCGCCTTTGTTGATTGTGGTTCACACTATAGATAAGAGTATTTTGAAGATCTTGTCCAAATTGCAGCCATCTAGAAACCTTGGTTCGTGAGTTATGATGTAGGCTGTGCGTGAAAACGTAGTTTCGAAAAAACGAGCCTTGAAGTTTCAAGTAGAATTCGGCTCAAGTCAAACACAAAATAAAAAATATCTGCGTTAGAGGATCCTTTTGAGAAATCGACACTATACGCTGTACGTAGGTACTACCTATACTGATTGTGAGTTTCTGCCCTTTCCGTGCCTCGTTATTGTAATCTCTACCCAGAGTTTATTCGATTTTCGTACCATATGACTAATTGTAAAAGACATCACGATTTCGATAATGTCCATAAGTTCTTGTTCACTTTTGGTGTAAAAATACCGTGTCTGGAACGTATTCACATCGTGAATTGTTACGATCATCATACTTCAAATATACTCATACCAAGTTTGTATGGTAGAAATAACGTTTCATCTGAGTATAGTAGTATATCACTATCTGCCAGAGAAGTCTTACCAAGAACTGATATAGAATAATATTCTCTGATGTATGAAGAGAGTATAGAGAAGTCGAGTATATAGTATATTATCATGTCTACCCATATACTGGTGTTATTCCATTGTGGGGCATGGTGACATGATACTTGCCTACGTGTGAGCATAGATATAACCATTTCTATGATGTCAGTTATATTTCGGATAAGCCAGAGAGGAGGGAAGGAGGCAAGAATCAGCGTCAATGTGTAGTTTAGACCGTCCGAGCAGAGTGGAGAAGTAATAGATTTCGAATGTTTATGTATAGGTACATATAATATGTAGTATGCATGTACCTTATTTAGCGTAAGTATCACAAATTATCTTCCCTTCTCCGAGGTTCGGGTCTGCAACACTCTATAGGTATACCTACGTAGGCATGTAGATGTAGATGTAGATATGGGTATACATTAGGGTGGTCCTTCATACTCATGTGAAGCAATTTTAATCGCGACTTCCCTTCATTTAGTTCGACACAAATAAAAAAAAGTGACCAAATTTCAGCGCTCTATCTCAATAAGAAGACCGGTAACCACGAACTGTTTTCCCTTTAAATTACGTGGGGTTTTTGCATAATTTCTTTTAATTTTTTTTCCAAGTTTCACAAAAGCCAAAAAAAAAAATCTAAAAACTGCGGGTTGCATGTAAAGTAGTAGTACTTTATGTACCAATTATTATTAACACCTCATCTAATATTTAACGCACTTAAAAATCAGCAAAACGAACGATGAAAATTTCAGGAAATTAAAAAATGTGAAAAAATTGATTTCAGAGATTCAAATAGGCTTTTGTGGATTCTCAGATATATTACAGTTAAAATTTATGAAAGTTTCTAATGTTTATATAATTTTTCATCATTTTTATACATACAGTAAAAATTATATATAAACAATAGGAACTTTCATAAATTTTAACTGTAATATATCTGAGAATTAGGAAAGCCTATTTGAATTTCTAAAATCAATTTTTTCATATTTTTCAATTTGCCGAAATTTTCATCGTTCGTTTTATTGATTTTTAAGTGCGTTGATTATTATAGATGAGGTGTTTATAATAATTGAAGTACCACTACTTTACATGCAATTCGTAACAGTTGTTAGATTTTTTTTTTTGGGTTCGTGAGGCTTGGGAAAAAAATGTGAGATATAAGAAAAATCCTCTCAAAAAATGTGAGATATAAGAAAAATCCTCTCAAAAAATCAGCTCGGTATCTCATCGAGAGTCCTTTTTCCCATACGTGAAAATTTTTTTTTGTCAAATTTTGAAATACATGTTATAAGAAATTAAATTCTTACAAAAAAGCTTTGAAGTATTTTCTTCGTAAATTCAACAAATGAAAAGTTATAAAGACTCAATGTGCTCATGCAGTTTAAGACTTGACAACCTTTTATTCGTTCAATTTACGAAGAAAACATATCAGAGCTTTTTCATAAAGAATTTAATTTATTATACAAACTTATGTTTCAAAATTTGAAGAAAAAAAAATTTACTACCTTTATTCGAAAAAAAAAACGAAAATAAAAATTTCACGTATTATATGAATGGGAAAATAGATTTTCGATGAGCTCTTAGTAGAATTGAGATATCGAGATGCTCTTTTGGGAGGGTTTTTCCATGCCTGAAACTAGCTTTTGCGACTATAAGGAAAATTTTTTTTTCTTGTTTGTACCACCCTAGTGTGCATACATACACACAGCTGCCGTTGTTTCCTTATCTCTGGGGAAGTAAAACTTATGGGACTCAAAGCACAAGTGTAAGACACAACTGCAAGAAACTCGACGCATATTTTTTCACACGCATTTTAAGATGAAATGTAACGTTTCAAGGCCTCGAAAACGGGAATGGTGAATTCTCCGAAATTGATGGATGAATCGCAATGAAATTTTGGGGCATTGCGCATTATTCTAGTAGAAAGGGCCTGATTATTTTACTTTTTCAAAATTTTTTTAAAAATTAAAAAAAAAAGAAATTTTGTGATATTTCGAAAAAGTAAAATAATCAGGCCCTTTCTACTAAATTAATGCGTATTCCACCAAAATTTCATTGCGATTCATCCAGTAGTTTCGGAGAATCCACCATTCCTGTTTTCGAGGCCTCGAAACGTTACATTTCGCCTTAAGATGGCAGGTTTCAGGACATGACGACGCATTTGTAGTCGAATCTTATCGAGTATTTCAATTTGATTGCTACAATAGTTCTTAATTCTAGACGCTTGAGATATACAGCGTGGGCCAAAAAAAAATGAACCGATTTAAAACGTGAATAAAATACAAACGCGTCAACCGATTTTTAGAAACTTTACTTTGCTCGAAACTAGAAGAATAAATCTTTCGTTTCGCGGTTGAAAATCAAATTAAAAATCAAAAATCTCCAAAATTAATGAAAAAAGTGCGATTTATATCTCCTCAAACGCATCAATATAATATCAACTGTCGTGATATGCTCTCGTGGTTTTCTTTATAGAGAATTTAACGCTTTACACATAATTTCCTAGACAACTATAGGTATACTCTATCTGGCTTCGTTCACGTAGCGTCCGTGATGAAGGGCGCAGAAACGTAATTTTTTAATTATTTTTCGAGATTTTTAATTTTTTAATCAAAAATGAATGAAAAGTACATTCCATAAATGAAACGATACATTATTCACACAGTTGCCTACCACGTAGTATTATTTTCGTGCTGCCTAAAATTATTCGGATTTTAAACCCTAATTTGCTTGGTCTGGTTGATCTGGGGATCGGATACAACGCGTTCATCCAACTTTTCTAATTTATTTATGTTGATTATTGATACAACAAAAATTGAACCGACCAACATCAAATGTGATTATTGAAAGATTTCTCCAGAAGAAGCAGACAGTACTTTGATAATTGATGTGAAACCTGTTGTTCATGGGTATTGATAACACGTTCAATTTCACACTTTTCGATCACAATTAAATTTACGAAAAACAGCGGGCTGCTTTTGCAGTTGAGCAAAACTGAAAATTCAAATATCGAATCATCCGCGGGTATCGTCATTCTTATTTATCGTTCTTTATCGAATGATTCAAATTGATTATAGACAGTATTTTATTATGAATTAATCGTTTTGACTAAAAAGTCGACGGAAAATTCGAAGTCTCTAATTAACGAATTTGTATAGAATGTTTCGAATGTATATTGTTCAAAAAATTTGTCAATTTTTTTTGCATGTAGAGAGGCAATGAGTTCGGGAAAAACATACTTGTGAAGAGTAATCGCAACAAGAAAAAATTACCAATGATCTTTATTTTCTTAAATAGAGGAAACCCGGACGAAGGATGGATACCTCGAGCAAAACGATTACATACTTGCTTTGTTTTGAGTAATTCATTACATCTTCAGTCAACGAATAATTTGAACAACAGCGAACAAAGCAAGTATTCGTTTTACCCAGGGGTATCCATCTTGCCCGGGCTTCTCGTAGATACCTTTTCAACGCTCGAATGTCTGCGCATGTATATCCCCAGAAAACTTGAATGTATTTCAACACCTCTCACAGTTGCATTCGCTTAACTCATCACACCGCAGTTAAACTGCGACTGACTCGTCTCGTGCAACAACTTGATAATTCGTTTCTCCAAAATAAACGAGTGCGTGGGGGGATTCAGTCGACCGTTTTAACCAATGGTAGCTTTGGCACGTTCGGCCATAATGGAAGATCAAGAATCGATTCTCGAACCCCAAGCGGTCGAGCTTGACCGATATTTGTTGTTAAGGGGCCATTAAAGACGCTCATCGCCTTGAAAACGCGGGGAGCCAAAACTCCTACATCGCTTGACGGATCGGAATAAAATTTTGAGGATCAGTGTATCATCTTTGCAGAAAGTGGAGCAATTTTTTACTTTTTCAAAATTTGAGAATTTATCAAAATTTCGATTTTTGTTTTTCGAAATTTTGAAAAAGTAAAAAATTGCTCCACTTTCTGTAAAGATGAAACATCGATCCTAAAAGTTTCATTCTGATCGATCAAGTGATGTAGGAGTTTTGGCTCCCCGCGTTTTTCAGGCGATGAGCGTCTTTAATGTCCCCTTAAAAGTAATGAACAGTGATCGAGCTTACCGATAGAGAACACTGTCTTTCAAGATTGGGATATGAGGAGAGAAAGGTTCCTTGTCGGAAAAAAACAGATGGTAATGTAGGAAATTTTAGTAAATTTTAGGTTTTCTCTTACCTTATGCGTTGACTGAATAATATAAAGACAGCTCACCCTGGGTTAATTTGTAATCATGAAATTCAATAAACAAAAAAAATATTTTTATAACAAAGAGTGGATAATTATCAACTTTTTCAACTCAATTAGCTGTGGTAAAATATTATTGTCGTAAAAATCGTAAAATATCAAAATAAAACAAAAACGTGTCTTGTTACATCTTCAATCTAGAAAATCATAAAAACAAAATAGTTTAAAATACGTGAAAATTCAAGATACAGTGAATTAAAATATGATCGAGGGCTCATTTGATTCGGGATGACGTCTACAAAATTCGCGAAGGTCGATACGAAGGTTTCAAACCCGCCAATAAGCAATTACAATAGTTACATACAAAGTAAGATTCCGAAAAGAAGGGGTCCAGTTTTTTGGTGATAGCTCGAAAACTCGAAGTGATAGCGTTGACTTGGAAAAAATTTCTTGAAGAGGAAAAAATATCCAATTACAAAGTCCCGACTCACGACGCTCTATCTTAATTATTTATATCTGTATTTTAACGTCGAAAATATAAAGCTCCGCGCGGCGAACGTGCACGGGTGTTACGCTACCACGATATCGACCGTGAATCGTACCAAAAAAAGATTTTCATGCTGTTAAATATTAATTTAAGAATTCCCACAATTATGGTATTATTTTGACACTTGAAAGAATAAAATTCCATCGAGAAAGAAATTTCTTATTGATTTTTCCACAATTGAATACATGTTAATCAAGCCATTTTTTTGGAATTTTTGTCTAATATATTCAAATAATTGTTTAAGGAAGATTACTGGAATTGTTTCGCTTTTAATCGAATTATATTATTATACTAATGTTTTTATTTAAGAAAATGGCATTGAATAACATTTCCTTTTTTTAATTCTTGAGGCAATTTGTTTTTCAAAAATTTATAAACAAATGGAGTAGTTTTATTTAAAATTTTTATTCGATTGTCATTTTTCGGTTATATAACCGATACATTAAGAAATTATTATTAATTTTAAATTAATCGTTTACAATTCTCTAGCGAGTAATTTTTTTTAATTTTATTTATTATTTAATTGTTAATTAAGTAAACATTTTGTCATAAGCAATCGCCGAATATATTAAAAATTTTCTCTACATTCTAAGAAAATTATAAAAACAACCATATATGCCAAAATGTGATAATTTTTTTTTTTATTAATTTGCTGTAATAGCAAATGTCCTTGGTTAAATTTTTATTCACATTTGGATTTTTTCACATAGACATGTTTATTTACGTTATTTTTTTTTTAGAATTTAAGAAAACAATCTAAATATATTCAGTGAGTCTTTGGAACAAATTGGTTACACACTAGATAATTTAATTAACAAAAACAAAAACAAAAAAATTTCTCATCTGATAGAGAATTGTAAACGGTTATTTTAAAACTGATAATAATTTCTTGATATATCGTTTAAACAGCGGAAAAATGACAAAATTGATTATAAACATCAAACATCACAGGCATCTAACGAGTGAAACGACAAAATAAAAATTTTGTAAACTGTGTAACTACTCTATTTATTTATCAATTTTTGTTAAAAAAAATTGCCCCAAGAACTAGAAAGAAGAAATGTTTTTCAATACCACTTTCTTAAATAAAAATACTAATAATAATAATATAATTCGATACAAAAAAAATGTTTAACCACATTTTTCAATGTTTTAATTTTTTGTGAGCTTAGATAATGTGTTTGTAACTAATAGCTTGTAACAATTAAAGATAACGTAATGTTATAATCTGATTAAGTATAGTTATCAAAAGGTCTCCCCGGAGCGAAATAACTTTAGCAACTTTCCCTAAACAATTATTTGAATACAGACGAAAACTTCAAAAAAATGGCTTGATTAACAATATATTCAATTGTTGAAAAATCGATTGTAAACTCAGTACTCAAACTCAAACTCAAACTCAGTTCGCAACTCAGTAAATAAAATAATAGATGCATACAAATAAATTAAAAAAGTAACATTTATACATATATAAAATTTATTTATTAACAGCTGCAAGCCGTTGCGGCCGAGGCCCCTGAGTCCATGCACCCTCGCGCTTGATCGAAGAGAATTGAATGCTCGTACTTTTTTAATAGTTTGTTCAATTGAATTATTGCTTTCCAGAAAACTTTATTATATCCTAATGAACATTTCTTCCGCTGAAAGTTTGTGCTTACTTAAAATTACCTCGATAGACGAAACGATTGAAAATTGTTTAACCCTATTTAGATAATACTTGACGACAAAATTCGTATACACTATTTCCATTACAAAAATTATTAATATTAAGCAGTAAGTCATCTTAGACGAAATCAGTAGACAACTCGCGTGATGTTGAGGTGAGATGCCTTTCGAAGCGAAATGCAGTATGGAAGGAGCTGACAAATTTTGTTTTTTTATCTGAAATCCCAGTATTCGGGATTATTTCAAAAACGGTGGTTTGAAAATTTAATTCCGCAAATATATTTTCTAAGGTGTCAGGATCAGCCAGCACGGTTGGCCGGTAAAATTTTATATGGAATTTTACAATCTGGCGGCTTGTGTCGTTAGAACATGGGTACTCATATTCATATTAACGTGAACTGATATCTTCACACTACAACTATAAGGATGGCGTAAAAGAAGATATTAAAAAGAAATGAATCATATTTTGTAGGAAGTCAGAATTAAGTCTGTAACTTCGAAGCCAATAATCGTGCACTCCTAGGTAGGGCTTGAAATCTTACACCAAATTATTTGACACATAATTTCCCGTTGTCATCAAACAAACACTCGAAAAATTCACGCTTTGCATATCGACCTCCCATCCGCAATGTTCTGATAATTAATTAGTATTTGATATTTTCTTGGAAACGCAAAAAGCGTGGTTATTCCTGATATTATTTTTCCTCGGGTCAGCTAATTCTGTTGCTAAATCGCTTATTTAGTGATGCCAAAGGTATGAAAATTCCTCGATTACAAAGACAGCTGGATAATTTATTTATTCAATGATTAACATAATCGTGATTTGCTCCAAAGATGTATAGAGTGTAAAACATATTCATTTAAACCAACATATTTCTTCTTGCCATCATATACAATTGCCGGTACTTATATTGAGTTATACGATTCTGATGGAACGTATATTTACTCCTCACTGACTCGTTTTGGGGCTATAACTCTGCATATTGCCGTAAATATGTGAACGTGTCTTAATTTCGCGACGTTTATTAATTATGTCATCACGAATAATCTTTTTCGAATTTACGCAATTTTTTCAACTACAATTCTCGGAGCCGGCAAAAACATGTGGCGGGCTCTGGGATATCTGCGATTCTTGCAATTACCTACTCTGACGTATCATCACGGAAACGGTATATTCCAGTCGGCAGTCGCGACATATATCAGCGAGTTTTAATATTTTTTACTCAGTTGCTGAACGCACCGCCAGAATTACTGAGAGGGCGCTAGCTCACGACGAATTTTAATCGGCTCTCGAAGGTCCATAAGGTGAGCTGTCTTTATATTATTCAGCCAACGCCTTATGCAGTTGGATTGACTTTGATGAAAGTGCTGGTTACATATGCTCAAGGTCCAATAATAATGATTCGAATACTGGCGGATATGGGGTGTCAAGAATAGACTAAACTATTTACAAATACTAAACCGCTTCTTCGAGCGGAACTTCTTGTTTAGGGGCAAGAAGAGTAGGATTTATATCAAGGTGTTCTTGTTTAAGGGAAACAAAATTAGGATTTGTAGCGAGGGGATCTTGTTCAGGGAAATCGAAGTTAGGAAAGTGGTCGAACGTTATGATGGGCGGAGCGGGTTGTTCTTGTGATTTTGGTAAATGAGGATTAGTGATAGAAGTAACTATTGGATTCTTGGATGAAATTGACGATTTAGTAGATAAATAGGTTGATTTGACCAGAGTTTGGCTAGGCTGAGAATACTTGTTTAACTCTATAAACGGGGGGGAAGTATGAGGATAAGGTTTATGCCCAGTGAATGAGGTCTTGTGAGAGATTAGACTCCGATTATGATTCGTGTAATTCCGGTTGGAGAGGTTCATAAGGATTTTGTAACTAGAGTTAATGGTGATCTATCAGCTAATCTAGGTTTTGTCGACAAAGCGGGAAAATATTAGTAAACTGAAGAGTTTTCGTAATTGTATACCTATACGAGCCCGATGAGAATTAATTGATTCAACGTTTGCTTTGCTTCCAACGGTAATTTGATTCTCCTTTGTTTTTTTTTTTTTTTTTTTTCTTCATCCAGTCACTGACGATTGTTTAGGCATTAGCACATTTGGTTATAAGATAGAAGGAATCAGTTAAATTCTTAGAATGGCAACTTGAAGCTTGACTAAGGATATTCTCCTGAGTATTGTTCCGTTACCAGAGATATTGGCTCTATTTTTATAGATTCTATCGAATTTGTGTTCCTTAGGAGATAGGAGTTTTAAGTTTCTATAGTTGATATCATGTTTTAATATAGATAAAGATTTGAACATTGTCGCAGAATCCTCCGGCTTAAGTATGATTAAGTCTCACTATTGTATACCTATAACTATATAAGTCGTGGGATTCTGTTCGGATGTTACATACCTACAACAGGTTTATAGGATAGGAGCTAGCAGTCCATAGGTATATTATAGTCGAACAGGTGTAACGTCGTGACGAGTCAATCGTTAAATCTACCAGGAATAATGTTTACACCGCGAATGTACTGAATTAATTCGTAGATCCGAGAACGTACTCTCGTATGAACGACTTTACTTCGTTCGTTACCGATAAAATAGACTCCCTTTCAAATACACATGTATTGGGATACGGGGAGTGTTTGAGAAAACTTGCTTGTCGAGAAAACTAATGGTAAAGTAGAGGAATTGAGTTAGTGAGGGTTTCTTTCCTTACCTTACGATCTGTTGATATCGGTAGAAAAGTAGCCCCTGGTTAATGTTCCCACAGAAGGTTCACGTTCTCAAGGGCTGGCTGCTCGTGGCAGAGAGTCGTGGCCGCTGGTTCGAGTGAATTAAGAATTGATCAGACTATTTCGAGATAATAGTCCGCTTCTTCGAGCGGTTCTTGTTTTACGACAGGATAAGTGGGTGCGTGGTCAAAAGTCGTTAAGGGCGTGGCGGGTTGAGGGGGAGGGAAAGAGTATGGTGTAGGATCTACAGTTTGGTCGTTAAACGGGGTTGGAGCTTGATTTGGAAAATAGCCTCAAATGGGCGTGAAAATTTTGGGGGGAAAGGATTTGGATTCAGAGAGGAACAGTTAGGGATGTACGTTGAGATTGAGGGTTCAGGTTTAATAGAAGATGAGGAATCTGAGAATGCGGTGGGTGAATCTGGGTTGATAGGGGAGTATTTAGGAATATACGTTGTGATCGAAGGATCGGTTTTAATGGGAGGTGAGGATTCTGAAAATGTATGGGATGTGTCTGAGTTCAGAGGGGAGTTCTTAGGAACGCACGTTGAGATCGAAAGATTGGTTTCGATGGAAAGTGAGGATTCTGGAACTGGGGCGGAAATATTTGGGTCGAGAAAGGAACGATTAACGGATCCTCTTTTCTGCAGGTTATCGAGGGTAACCTCAGTTAGGCTTAGTGATCAGAGGTCGTTGGTGACTTTCTGAGGATATTATCCTTTCGTTTATTGTCGGTAAAATCAAGAAATCCTTTTTTCTATTGCCTTTAACCCCAGTGATCGAGGATCTTAGCGTGGTTCTTCTGAGGATATAATCGTTGCGTTTATATAGCCACGATGATCGAAAGGGTTTTGTCATACCGACTTGATTCGTAAGGAATGAATTGAATAAGCAAATCAACTAATCGTCAGTATTTAAATGTAGAGGGATGACTTTATATAATGAACATTCATAATTAAACCGGGTTTAATTATTTTGATAACAGGTTTATGCAAGTATCTGACAAGTCTTTTGTAATGAGTACTTGACCAACGGATTTTGAGTCGAGCGTTTTTCAAATGTTTTAAAGTAGACCGTAAAAGGCGTCTAAAAGTGTACTGAGAAAATGAATCGAAAAAGAATGATGTTTAAAGCGAGCTGAAAAGAAATCGAAAAGTAATGATGCTCGCTGCACAGCTGGTTCTTCCCTTTTTAAGGGTTTCGTTCATTAGAGTGGGGCTTACATTGAATCATTTCATTGGTTGAGCAATCGCATTATCGACTTATCAAAAAGGGTTTGGCCTTTTGGAAACTGCTTTTAAGGGGGTCTCTCAATCTTATTGGTTAAATACTGTGTATAAATGTGTACCTATACATATTTAGTTCTTATTAATATTATTATAACGTCGTTACGAGTCAGTCGCTAATCTAACTAGGGGAAAACAATTACACCGTGAATCTACTGGATGTCTTGTGAAAAGAGTACCCTAGCGTGATGCGACTTTACTTCGCTCGTTACTGATTTAAGTAGACTCCCTTTCAAATACACATGTATTGGGATACGTGGGGTTTAGAAGAAAAATTCTTTATCGAGAAATGGTTGAACTTAGTGGGTAATATAGAAATAGAGTTAGTTCCTTACCTTACAATCTGGGGGGTTAACTCCGGAAGGTAAGCTGTTTATTATAGCCAACCAGTTAGTAACTTCAAGTCGACGGATTCTTCGATTTCCAGTAAAGTGACTAGTTCGAGTGGTTCTTCCTTTGCGGTAGTTGTTGCGGGCAGTGCGTGGTAGAAAGTAATGATGGACGTTGCGGGTTGTTGTGTAGGTAAAGGATTCGTTAACGGAAAGGTTGATGAAGTAGTGATGCCTGTTGAGGGTTGGATGGATATATTTACGGATTCGTAGTGGTCAAAATACTGTACGGGAAAAGGACTCGGATGATTAGAGATATAACTTGATGTTGAGGGACTGGAATTGAGGGAAAATTCTATTTTTGGTTGTAGAGGGATGGATTCAAAATAGTAATGAGGAGGATTTGGGTAGTTGAGAATGTGATTTGAGTTTGGAGGGCCAGTTTTGGGAAAAATTTCTCTTTTTGGTACTAGAGGACTGGTGTAACGTCTTAGTGAGTCAGTCGTTTCTTTACCCGGGAAAAACTACTAGCGTCAAAAGACTTTACTTCGCACATTACCGATAAATAAGACTCCCTTTGAAATACACATGTATTGGGATACGGGAGTATAGGAGAAAGGTTCCTTATCGAGGAAAACAGTCGGTATAATGGGAAATTTAAAATAAGTCGAGAGATTTATCCTTACCTTGCGTTATTAATGTACTTTTATCGCAAACGTTGGTTAATGGGGTTCAGTGTCGGCCACAACGGTATCCAAAATGTCGTCAATAATATCCGATAGGATGTGTCTGACTGGGCTAACTCGAAATAAAAGTCAACCTGCTCAATAGGTTCTTGTTTAGGAATGACAGGAATAAAAGGGGGGTCGGGCGTTGTTCCGAGCGTAGCGGGTTGATTCTGAGGTTGCGTTGGTACGGTACTATCTACGAGATGATCCGATGGAACCAGAGTTTGGGTAGCTGGATGGGTTGGTTTTACAGGATATAGAGTGAGTTCAGGAGACGGATTTATATCAGGAGGAAGGACTTGAAAAACGAGTGTTAAGCTTAATATATGAGGTTTAGTTAAAGGTGGAAATTCGGTTATTAATCGTGGAGTTCCATTCAGGGATATTGTTAAAGGCTTTGGATTTAATGTTATCGGAGTGTTGTCTGGTTTCGTATTGGTTGATAAACCGAGAAACGATTCTCTAGTGTATTGGATTAATTGTGTTAACTGTTGTGAAATGGCTTCGAGACCGTTGAGGAGTTGATTTAAGGTTTTCTTTGTTTCTATCGGTAAGATTATTTTCTTTGATCTCTTGTGAACGTTTTTTCGGACCACTGACGATTTTTTAGGCATTAGTGAGTTTCAGTTAATAGGAAGATATATGATCACACTTCAGGTGACAACTTGAGGTGCAACCGAGGATATTCTCCTCAGTATTTTACCCCGTGACCAGAGATATTGTCTCTAGGTGTCAAGGCTGAAGGTGTGGGCAAGGTGGGAAATAATTGTTAGTAGTTGAAAAGGTGTGATTACACTTCAGGTGACAACTTAAGGTGCAACCGAGGATATTCTCCTCGGTATTTTACCCCGTGACCAGAGACATTGTCTCTAGGTGTCAAGGCCGAAGGTGTGGTTTTAGGGAAAATGAGTAATATAGAAATAAGGATGTTAGGAGATGAAATTTTAGTAAAATCGCCAGTGATCGGAAAAATTTCAAGAGTTACTTACGATTGATTAATAAAACGACTCGTTGTTGCAAAGTTAAGTGAGAAGTTATTTAATTCAATTAGAGTACACTTGAGGAATTCGTATATCTGACCAAGAAGAGAAAAAACAAGTTTGAGTTTTAATTTTACTTTCTTCTAAATAGAAATGACTGGAGTGAGTTGAATTTTAATTGATGAGTTAGAAGAACTACGTCTATTGGATGAACTAAAATATTAGATGAACTGCGCTCCCTTTTTATAGGAGTATTTTCTGATAGTGGGGTTTACATAGTTAAATCTAATTGGTCAAATACTACATATGTAAAAGATTATCTTAATCTATAAGAACCCTTCCTCCCCTATTGGGATTCTTATAATTGAACTTATACCTATATATATTCTAGTTAGCTTATCAATAGGAGGTTTCTCCTCATCCGTCTCTTGCTTTAATAGTTGGATCTGTATATACATATAGGTATATATGGTTTGATTGACGTACGTTTCCTTTCTGTCATCACCCGTTTTTCCATATCTCCCGTTGGAATATTGATATATATATATATATATATATATATATATATATATATATATATATATATATATATATATATATATATATATATTCGTTATCCTATTGTAACTTGTGGTATCTGTTCTAAACCGCGTTTCCTCTTAAGAATTGTGAAATCTGTTTGTTATCGTGGGTATCGGTTTCTAGAATTGGTATTGAAGTAATATTATGGTTTTAGTTAAATCAAAACGTAAAATTATAAGATTAATATTGGTGGTCGTTGGTTTACTAAGAAACTCATATCAAATGGAATATATGTATTATGTTCGTCCGTAGCTTCGACAACGCCTTTAAATTGATTATTTGTTATGATTACTATGATTATATTTATATTAACAACTTAAGTTTGTAGTATGTATTGATTGCTTCACTTGAAAGGAGTACTCATGAGTTTTATTCCCTTTATACCTAAAAATTGTCTAGTTGCCTTTTGTGAATGAGCATGATGAGTTCCCTCCTTGCAGGTTCTGCAATAACGACTCCTAAATAACGTATGCTTACACTTACATCTACGGTATAAGACCTACGTATGGTTATGGGTAAAAGAAGAAAACGTGAATCAGATTATCAGTGTGATTGTTGGTAACATAGGTTCCTAACTCTTAGCAATCATATGGGTTTGGAGCGCTACGTCCAAAGAACGTGACAATGGAATCAAGAGTATAAGGAAGAGAGTTAGGAGAGTTCGAGTTGTCGGGGATGCGGATGGATGTCGAGGGTTCAGGAAAAGGTGAAAATTCGGATTCGGGGTGTGGCGATGTAATGGGTTCAGGGGATTTGTCTAACGAAGGGGAAGGGGTAATTGAGTGGGAAGAGAAGGAGATAGAACCAAGGTTTCAATTGTTTGAGGGGATAGAAGTTTAGTTTGTTTTTATGCCTTGTTGGTTTTCTAGGTTAATGTCCTGATACGCTTTTTAATGTTTTTGGGCGGACTTAATCTTGTTCTCCAAACCGACAAATGCCTCTCCGATGATCTGAATTAATTCGTCAAGCGTTTCTGACAACTCTTCAAATTTATCGAGGATTTTATTTAATTTAACCTTTGCCGTTGCTGTAATTCTAAGCTTCTTACACTTCCTGTTGATACCGCAGTCAGATCAAACACTCGGTAAGGCAAATGGACCTTTTTCTGATCGATAAATCTTTTCTGGCGCCTATTCAAAGGGCAGATTGCAGTGTTCGAGAATCCTTCGTGACTACTCTGAGGGTTGTTAGCCCTTGCGTCAATAGTCACGTTAATTAAGGAGGCTCTTTGCTACAACCTTAAGGTGTCCTTTGTAAACGTCAGAGATCGAGACCAATCCAAGAATGAAATACTTTTGTCAATGGTCTAATTGATCGAGGTTTTGTTGCC
This sequence comes from Macrophya annulata, assembly GCA_963924015.1. Lineage (NCBI taxonomy): Eukaryota > Metazoa > Arthropoda > Insecta > Hymenoptera > Tenthredinidae > Macrophya > Macrophya annulata. The sequence goes on along the minus strand of OZ001259.1, from coordinate 29,143,518 downwards.
GAACCGAGTTGTTATTGCAAAAGAATTTCAAGTTCAAGTATTTTATAAACAAAAATAAGGAAAATCGATCGTCTATGATTAAACGTATTGAACTTTATGAAGATGAAAAGAAAAAGAAAAAGAATGATAATATCTGAGGAGTAAATGTTTTTAACAAATGATTTATTCAATTATGCTTACACTTTGAAAGCACTCAAGAATTCAGATCTCTACAGTGTAATTGAGCAATGAGTTTTAGAAATTCGAGAATGTCTTAAGAGAAATACGGTAGTCATGTGTTTTGAACCAATTTTTACGAGTGAATCTTTCCTAGTTAAAACTTGGAAAGGGAAAAAAAAAGTATATAATCTCCTACAGGACGAACAAAATCGTGCTAAGATCATAAATTACTTTTCGTAGGAATCCATTAAGTGGCATTTTAATCAACCAAATTCACCCCACTTCGGGGGATTGTGGGAAGCCGGAGTAAAATCGGTAAGAACACATTTGCGAAAAAACATCGGTAACGCGCTGCTCACTTTCGAAGAAGTCTACACTATGTTTAGTTCGATCGAAGCTTGTTTAAATTCAAGACCGTTATCGCCGATCTCAGATGATCCAAATGATCTAACGCCGTTAACTCCGGGACATTTTTTGCCTGGGGGGCTTATTACAATGCTGCCTCAACCGGACTTGCTCGATGTACCACGAAACCGTCTGACCAGGTATCAACGTATAACGCAATTGAAACATAACATTTTTGGTCACGATGGAGTCGCGAGTATTTATCAAACTTACAGCAACGACCTAAATGGAAGCGAACACAAGGGCCTAGTGACCTACAGGGTACACTTGTCATTATAAAGGACGATAACGTTCCTCCTATGCAATGGCGCATGAGCAGAATAGTAGAAACCCATCCAGGTAGAGATGGACACATTAAGGTAGTCAGCGTTAAAACACGCAACGGCACAATAAAACGGGCCCTAGCTCAAATCTGTGTACTTCCCTTAGAGGAGTACGACTAGTCTTAAGGTAGTTCACCACTAAATCGAGTTTCTATAGATGTTAATAAAATTTCAACTGTGTTAAGAGTGACAATACATGCACAGTTAAATTTTTATGAACCTCTGACGTACAGAAAATGAGATATTCGCCTCGAAAGTAGGACGTTTGAACACGTAAAGCATAGCACCGAGGCTATGAAAACCAACGTTTTGATTGATAGCGTTATTTTGCTTCGATAGATTTTGATAAAAAACTAACATGTAGTAGTTTAGTATGTTTTGAAAGTTATTCCAAAAGATGAAAGCGATCTGACGTACAGTTCAAGAGTAATCGTAGTGTGAAATAAGCTGTGACAATGTACTCGACGATGGAAACACGTAAGAGGGAGCGAGACAGCGGCAACGCTTCAGTTTACGATGCGACAAAGTACAGTAACCTACCATTTTTACCAAAAGTTTTTTCGTGAAAGGAATTACCAGAGCATGCGCTGTTTACCTTCAACGCGCTCAAACTTTTGGTTTAGATTGTCGGTGGTAAACTACCTTAAGTGCACGTATATCTGTAAGACTGTACATTATTCCATATACTTACTCCTAATCATGATAATCATTTAATGTATCTAAGCTCAGTTTCTACTAATATCTCAGGTAGCTCACTGAAAGCACGTTCTTTCCAGGTGGGCGGGATATATGTTCAGTTCCATACATGACCGATACTCACAGTATAGGTATATGTGTACATAGAATAAGTAGTAAATAATTGTAAAATAACTGGAGGACTGACTCGTGGGATCTTCCATCCCATGAGGGGAGGCAATCCCAGGCCAGGTCAAACCCTCAGGTACTTCCAGCGTCATAAAGAACGCGCATGCACTCGTAGTGAAAATAACCATGCCCGGAAAGGTAGCGAGAAAGACAAAGGCCAGAACCCTTGCAGAGCCGTTTTATTTTCCAAGAATCTTGACTTCCCAACTTTCCAAAGTTTATGGCTCTCAAGTGGTCGTCAGACGCCACGGTCCCTCGGTGGTCCGCGAAGGGTCCCACGCCGAGGGCCTCGCGAATGTGACGTAGGCGTTTTGGGTTTTTTCCTACCGCTACCAGACCACGCATGGAGGTACCTAGCATTGCCTCCCACCCTCTCGGGTTCAGTCCCAAACACATAGGCTGATGTAGCTTGAGTCTTAAAGGCGAAGTCCGTCTTCATCGAGTATTCGCCGAATCATAGGTCTCTCCGCTGAGGTGCACCCCAAGAGTAGCGATAAGACTCACCGAGTACACGCATACTCTTTTATTATATTTGTGCCGGGTTACTTGCTTGGGCAAATCGTAAATTACCAAAATACCGTGCTTCGGTAATCAATAACCAATTAAAGCAAATTAAGAATATTAGCTACGTGATGCTAGTATTTCCACTTTCGTTCCTTCCTGTAATGTCTTCATAATTTAAATAAATTAGTGGGACTTGTTTTACCTCCCTTCATTGGTTGAGCGAGATCTATCGCTGACCAATGGGAGAGGGTCTTTCCTTTGAGAACTCCTTCTGTGGAGTGGGGGTCTTCGTCTTTCATTCTAATTGGTCAAACACTATATATGGGCAAGTCCACCAATTATCAACCAATGAACTGGACGTCAAAAATTTGATTTGTTTGGCAAAATTTGATGTGGTGGCAGGATCTCGCGTGAGCTGAATTCAATTGATGAAAAGTGTATTTTTCACAGACCTTTGTCACTTAAGCGTCTAAATAATACGCGAGATCCTGCCACCATCCCACTCTACAAATTTGGGTTTCTTGATGAAAAAATCTCAGCTTTCGGATAAAAAATTCAAAAGAATGATAAACCATGGCGGCGCACTCAAAAAAGCTGTTTTTTCTCAAAAAACGTGTTTTTCCAATGGATTTTGAAAAGATATTCGAAAATAAAAGATATATTCGAAAAGGTGAGAATTTTTCACGTAGGAAACCTATTTTTTCATGTTCATTTTGTAGCATTATTTACACGCTCAATTGACAAAAGTCTTTAAATAATACACTTTTCATCAATTAATCTCAGCTTACGCGAGATCCCGCGGCTGTCCCACTTTACAAATTTGGGATTCTCATTGAAAAAATCTCAGCTTTCAGATAAAAAATTCGGAAAAATGATTGAATTTGGTGGCGCACTCGAAAAAGCTGTTTTTTCTCAAAAAACGTGTTTTTTCAATAGATTTTGAAAAGATATTCGAAAACAAAAGATATAGGTATTCGAAAAGCTGAGAATTTTTGACATGAGAAACCTATTTTTTCATATTTATTTTGCAGCGACAAAGATACGATAAAAATTTGCATTCAATCCTCAGTTACGTCAAAGTACGAAAGTTGAATGTTGCATATCTCGTGAACGGTAGGTCTCAAAGGGATGAGACTTGGTGAACTTTCCAATCTTAGACCATACTATGAAAGGTAAAAATTTCAAACAAATCAAATTTTTGACGTCCAGTTCATTGGTTGATAATTGGTGGACTTGCCCATATCCGTATAGAGCTACATATATAGGCATACAATATTATTAATTTCCTTAAATCTAGCTTATGGAGATAAATTTACTTGTTAATTATTTTATATCGGAGAAAGATTTTCCTTTCTGGATCCGTATGTATGTCTTTTATAGAAGTAGTCTGTCTGGTTGTGGGTGTTATTAGTTCTCTGTATACTTTATGGGGTTCAGGAATGTGCGTGCTGGTGTTAGTGATTCGATGTTTGCGTTTTCTTATCTGGTCTCGTCTGCATTTCTGTTTTAGGTTGGTCAAGTCTGTGTTTATTGTTCGTACATATGTAATACATCATTCATATGTCGTTCTAGGTTTATATTATAAGATTATTATTTTGGTTGTTAGTTTACTTGTAACTAACATACTATTTGTGGTTGTAAGAGCTAGGTTTATTATCTTCGAGTGACGATATTACATTTCCTCAAATCACCTTATTAAATAATTATTAACATTTCATTCTATTCCTTATATGTATTATAACAGGTTTTGGTTTCTTCATGGTTTTTACTTCAAGTGCAGTTGAATTTTGTGTTTTTTTATGTGATTGATTGTGTATGGAGCGTTAGGTCCAGAGGAGGTGACAAATTTATTCAATCTTATTGGTTTACACTTCAAATTCAAATTATATAGGTACAATTATTATTATGAGTACCCGTGTAATTGACCCAAAAAAGATTTAGAATTTGAAGAATGAACTTGATACTGTGAATATTAAACTGGAAAAATACTGTCGAATAAGATTCTGACTTCCAAAATAATTCTCACTCAAAAATAAAAAAACCGCTGACTTTGAGGGAGAAAATTATTGCTCAGAAAAAAACGGTGATTTTTCTGGATTCTCTGCTGTGTTCCCCTTTTTAAAAGATTTTTTTTCTGAAAGTGGGGTTTGCGTCGCTAAATCTCATTAGTCAAAACAGGTGTTTGTATCGGTTTTATGCGTGTTTCCTGTCCAGTTTTGTTGCTGCTCGTTTTTCCATATCTCTCGTTGCGGTATTGTAAAGTAAACATATGGTGGTCAGTGGGTGTGGTTTTTGACTTTCTCACACCGTGATATCTGTTCTAGCCCCATGTTTCCTTTCTAAGATTGTGAAACGCGCGTGTGTTGGACGTTGATTTGATTTTCTCAACCCGTGAAATCTGTTCTAGTCTACGTTTTCTTTCCAGAGTTACAAACTATGTAGTTAATACTATTGTTAGTCTAAAGTTATAAATTCTTAGCCTATTAATAATTATGATATTTATACATGAAATTAACATCGATGGTCCGGTGGTTAGTTCATCAAGAGGGCTTGTCCCTTGAATAAATGTAAGTTCATGCTTGAATATAAAATTCATCATATCATCTACTGATTTCCCAACACCTTTAAGCTAATTATTAACAATTTATAATTCACTTATCCATTATGATTATTAGTATTATAATTATGATCGTTTGGTATTAATGAATTTTGTGATCAATGACAACTTATAGTGTCTTTTGATTGCTTCACCTTAAAGGAGTACCCATGGCTCGGGTTTTTTATATCTGTTTCATACTTTTGATTCCCTGATATATAATTATGCCCAGTTGCCTGACGTCAATGAGCATGTTAATTACTTTGACGGAGAAGTTATTCTTAAAAAGAGCCAACCCTGGATCGTGCTCTGGGTTTTTTGCGTGGGCGACTAGTGGGTCCAGTGAGCCTGGCCACCGAGGAGCTATTTTTCAGTGGTATAAGTTATCACTTAGTTTGTTAAAATTATGCGCGGATGTAATGTACCATGGAAACAAATAGTGGATACTTTGCACTATTTAACTTTGTGTATAACTTGATTGCATATTTAAGGGGACTAGGCAATCGAAAAATGGGTTTTTATTATTGCATTTCTCGAAAGTATCATCCTTCCTGAATAACAGGCCGTTTGTTATGTATCAAAATTCGCAAAATTGTTAATTTCACGGTCAAAACGGGGAATCGTGCACGGACTCGATTGTTTGGATTTCGCGCGGCCAAAAAAAAGAAAGAGAGACCCAAATCCAAAGAAGAATTGATCAGCAGCAAAAAGCTGATGCTGAAGAAGCATTACAATCATCTTCCTACTCTTGCGGAGCTCATTGAGCAAGGTCTGTATTAATAATTTAATAATTTTACTTCGAAATGTATGAAAATATTTGAACGCGTTTTTCTCGGCACTTTATGTCTCCTCGTTTTTCCCTGATTGCGAACGAACGGAGGTTTGGATCGATTTGAAAAAATAATTTTACAGGATGTGTGAAACATGTTTAAAGCGTGGAATCTACGAAAAGATAAAAGGAGAGGATTCTATGAAGTGATTGCCAAAAGACAGCGATTTTTTTGTTGACGAAAAATCCTGATTCATGCGGTATTAAGAAACCGCGACTTATGAATTTTTTTGGTCGAAAATCGCATTTTGACAGAACGTCCCAAAGGTTCCGCGGAAAATTAAACATATTTCACACATCCTGTATTTTTAGTAAGTCGATCTGCACGTCCGTTCGTTCATAATCAGGGAAAAACGAGGAGAAAAAAAGTTTCGAGAAAAACGCGTTCAAAAATTTTCATACATTTCAAAGTACGATTATTAAATTATTATTACAGACCTTGTTCAATGAGCTCCGGAAGAGTAGTAAGATGATTTTAATGCGTCTCCAGTATCAGCCTTTCACTGCTCATCCATTCTTCTTTGGATTTGGCTCACTCTCTCTCTCTCTCTTTTTATTTCTCTCTCAAGTTGTCGCACTTGATGAAAATCGATATTTTGTACTTCAAGCGTATGAAAATGATCGAATTTACGATGGACATTTTTTACCTACTCTTAGGTTAAAGTACATTGCATGACTAAAAAAAGACCTATTTTTCATGTCCATATTATATCTCTTTTTTATATGCGTCGTAACCAATTTGTAGATAATACCAAAATTTTGAAATTTTAATCATCAAAGGATAGAAAATTAAAATGTTCACTGCCAAGATTTCAAGTCGATTCACTACACCGTTTTTGAGAACTTATACACGTAGAGGTATGGAGACCCGATAATGTTAGCATTAAATCTATGTTACCACGCGAGTGCTTCGAAAGATTTCATGCCATAACCTTATCGGCTCTCCATATACCTCTATAACGTGTATAAGAAGCGGATTCGAAAATTAATTTCTCAAAAACGGTGTAGTGAATCGACTTGAAATCTTGGCAGTGAGCATTTCAATTATCTATCTTCCGATGATTAAGATTTCAAAATTTTGGTATCATTTACAAATTAGTTACGAACCTCCTTGTAGTTAATCGATTGTAATATTTCGTTATTTATTTAGAAATTCATAACACGAGGATAGATTGAGATAAATATCTGAAAATTGGTCCACGGTCATCATTCGTCGCCTATACTTTGACATAAAAAAACTTGACCTTATCTATAGATAAATTGTATAAAACACTGTTTTGTTTTGAAAATTACAGATTTATTGCAAAAATAAGAAATGATAGAAAAACCGACTTCCAGTAAAGTGGCTGGCAGTATCGGACATAGTTATTCTAATGTTCGTGACTACTGCTCTAGTATATCGTTTGTACTTCACTTTCTTTTCGGGTCATCTCCTACCTTATCCGACGTCGTATAATCGTTATACGTTTCGAAAATCATGAAAAAATTAATTTTACAGACGTGTCTGGCAGTATCGGACATAGTTAATTTAATGTGATTGCATGGCAACTGCTCAATGCATATGTCGTCTTTGCTCCACGTCCCTCTCTTTCTTTTCGGATCATTGCCTTTTTCACCCGACATCGTGTACAGCTACAAAACAGGGAAACCACGCTAATGGGTAGTGTGCCCGATATTGTCAGATAACGAAGTATCCGATACTGTCAGAAACAGAAAAATATTTCATCTGAACATAGGTTTAGAATCAGCCATATTTTCGCGGACAGACTTCCAATTTCTCATTGGTAAACGAATGCAGAATACATACCGAAAACAACTGCTTCAAAATCTTCCTTCAAAGTGACATAGTGAGAAACACAACTTTATTATACGAACGCAATGCGCGTGATTTGAAAAATGAACATTTGGCAATTTTTCTGGCGAACACGCATCGACATGAAGCTGCCGTTTATATTGTGTACTTTCCGGCGGGCTAGGAATAGGGTATAATTAGTGTCCGATACTACCTGCTGGCCGGTACTGCCTGACTTCCCCCTACGTGTATATCAGGGCCGGCTAAAGAAATCGACTGTTTTTGTTTTCAAGCGGGTCTTTCAAAAACTTTGTTCTTTATGATCAATAAGAAACAAGTCTCGAAAAATCTGAGCTTTCAATTTTAATATTTAGAAGTCGCTCATCGCGATTTTCTATTTCCCGTTTAAATAACATTGGAAATGTTCTTGTTATAGCACACTTCGATTTATATCCCTCAAGTACTAATCTACTTATAGAAAGATTTTGCATAGCTACTTTTGTTCAAAATTGAACGCTCTTTAAAAAAGCTCACTTGGTCCTATTATTACCAAAAGGTTTAGTTGGTTAGTAGTTATTAGTATTTTTATTAATGAATACAGGTATTTGCTGTCCTTATTATGTGTTCTAGTTATAAGGTTATTGTAAATTATAGTTCAATATTATAGATTAACACAATAATCATCGTGGAATAAAGTGCAAGCTGGTTGAAATGGGTAGGTAAGATACAATTCAGACGTGGTAGCGGTGATTCGATGGTACCGCTTACTGCGACTGTAAGTTATTCCTAGTGATTATTGATAATGTAGGCATTCTTGGAAGTGAACAGGGATTATTTCCGATAATTAACATAATAAATAAAATATATAGTAAGTAAAGTTCTTAGTTAATCGTATGAGGTTCCCAGACATATATTCAATCTCTTTTCTTAGCTTTTTATAGATTGTATCGAATTTGTGTTCCTTAGGAGATAGGAGTTTTAAGTTTCTATAGTTGGTACCATGTTTTAATTTAGATAAAGATTTGAACATTATCGCAGAATCCTCCGGCTCAAGAATGATTAAGTCTAACTATTGTATACCTATAAATATATAAATCGTGGTATTCTGTTCGGATGTTACACATCTACGACAGGAGCTAGCAGTCCATAGGTATTAGGGTGTCCGTTATTTACCCAGTTGGCTATTTTCACTTGGGTATCGTTTAAAAATTGTTAGTTTATAGCCTAAAAACAATTTTGAAAAAAAAAAAATTCCGATGCCGCTTAACCCTGCCTAAATGACGATACTTTTCCTATTCATTTAACATGGAGTTCCTGCACTTCTTAGAAATTAAGTTTTTTCTTGCTTATTATATTCAATAACTTACCAAATATTGTTGATTCTGCTCCTATTATGATCCCTTTAGATGGAGAAATTTTGATATTAGTGTCAAAAATTTATTTCGTAAATTTTGATAAGGTCGAAATTCATTTCTATCGTTTTTACCAATAATTTTGTTTAATTTACCGACTACTCGATATTTATTCTGTATTTAATGTTAAATTTTTTGTTATACGCTATTAATGATTATTCAGAAAATCAATGAAAATTTTCAAACACAAATCATTATTTATTTTATTTTGATAACAGTCTTAATTATCAAAAATGTAAAAAGTTTGATAATTAAAACTGTTATTAAAATAATCAAAATTCACGAAATGAATTTTTGACGCCAATATCAAAATTTCTCTATCCAAGGGGATTATAATAGAAGCAGAATCAACAATATTTGGTAAGTTATTGAACATAATCGCACAGCAAAGGATATCCCAGGGATATCCAAATCGCATCCACAATATCTAGAACGGGTAGAACCTTAACTGGATATCGTATAGATCTCCTGAGGATATCTCATTATGGATATCCTTTATAGGACATCTCATGGATGTCCCAGCGTTATCTTACAATAGATATCCAGAATGATAGCTCGTATGGATATCCTCCGGATATCTGACACTATAAGATATCCATAGCGGGATGATCTTTTGATATCCCATAGATATCCAAAATGAGATATCCCAGTGATATTCCATAGATATCAGACTCTAGATATCCATAGCGGGATGATAAAATGCGACGAAACGTAAAATCTTAATTAACGTTACGATGATGTATTTATTCATGTTTATACGTCAGTTACTTACTTACAGTTACATTTTAATTGTACTTATATTTTACTATCAAAAACTTTTATATTCTATATAACCATGTATAAAAATGACTATTATATATTTTTTAAATATAAATATCTAAAATTGTGATCCATATACTGAATTCAATTGAGTATTATGAGTTAAAATTAAATACTGTAAGTCCTGAAGTATTATTTAATTATAAGTTGTACGATCGACGGCTGGTACTAGTCTTTTGGGGCTGAGTCAAAGCGCCCCACCCGCTCCGAGCCGCTTCTCCAACCAAAGTACAAGTCCTACACATTTACATTATTTTATGTCAATTTCATAATATAACTAGCCTGTATCTATATCTAGCCATGAATCTATCACTCGCTTACCGTATTTGACATGGGTCGCGCTCGTCGCCGTCCCATCTTTTCTGTGTTGCCATGAGTAACTGATCTTCAGATGGCCTATTGCCACTGCGGTGACTATCGTCGAAATGATTTTTTCGTATGCCATCTGTAAAACGGTGCAACATCGATGAAAAATATTTTAGATCCAAAATCAAAGCCGTTGCAATTGGGTATTTGCATGAAATTTTTGTATTGTATATTTTAGTAGTTAATGAAATAATGATTCAGTTATATTAAAAATACGACCTAATAATTTTGAGATTTTCTACATTTTGCTCCTATAATAATTTGGAAAAAGGAATGAAAAATTCATGCAAACACCCAAATAGCACACAACGTGTATTCCGCTGTTATAGGCTAGATATGCCATAATCACAGTAGAAGTATACATATATTATTAATTGTGTACTTACATTGGTGTTCTTCGACAGTTGCTATCGTACTGATGGCCCAAGAGCTTATCATACATAAGCATATAGTATGGTTGGTACATTGGATTATCGAACAGATTCGGATCATGTATTTATGATAGTGCGATAGTGATTTCGGCTTGTTGATCAAACCAATCTCCGTATTCAAACGAGAATCGTTAATTCCTCACCGTCAACATTCAGATACAATTAGGTACACATGTATTGCAATAGTTTCACCGTCCAACATGTCTTTCCAATAAATGTAAGAATTGTAATCTTTCCGTGTCTGGTGAACGATAAATAAACAATTCTATTGGCCTATACCCATCCAGCGGGATGGAATTTCGGAATTGAAATCGAATGATTGAGAAAATTTTTTGAAAGGATGTTGAAAGAAATAGGACTTTTTTATAGTAGTTGGCTCGTCATTCACCTTAATTCTTTCGTATCGCGTATAACTGTTTTGTTCAAGTTAAAAAAAAAAAAAAAAAAAAAATTGAAGTTCAATTACACATAATTATTAAACATGTCTGAACTTGAGGTTTTAAGGTAATTTTCATACGTACCCTATATTAGGCTATTTTTTATATATGTATAATTATGAGGGTGGACGTTAAATACCATCTTGAGGAGTGAAGCCCCACAGTTTATAGACAAAAAATAGAAAAAAATTTTCCACTCCAAACTAAAATTCGTTTAATCGATTTTACGGCCTGAAATTCTAATTTTCAGTAAGTATCCTTCGGATGAAAATTCTATGATGATTCAAATATCAATTCTAGAGTGAAATTTCTCGAGGAATTCACGGAAATCAACAAAAAACTTATTGAAAATTAGAATTTTAAGCCGTAAAATCGATGAAGAGAATTTTGGTTTGGAGTGGAATCATAAGCAGATTCAACGGCATGACATCCGTAATTTTTCTCTATAAAGTAGTACACATACCTGCTACTTTCACATAGTTCAGAATTTTTTTAATTAAAATTAGCTTCACAGTGAATTTTTTAATTGAGATCCGTAAAAATGCCTATGTTTTATATGGGAAACTTTGAAACCTTACCGGCACGGGTTAACTTTATTTTAAAAATCTCGCTCTGGGGACAAAATTTCTTTCTATTTCTTGTGTATATACTGTGGGGCTTCGCTCTTCAAGATGGTATTTAACGTCCACCCCAATAATTATACAGGGTGAGTCTCCTCAAAGGACACTTAAATGGGTGGGACCTTAGCTATGCTAAAATGCAGTCTTTTGACTGAGTGAACGACTGGGGGCTAAAAAATCAAACGCAACTCTTACACTGTGTATGACTGAGTCCTGTGAATACAATTTTTAAGAGATTCGACGTTGTATTCTCCCAAAAATTATGTTTTTACAGCAACTGGGGCAAGACCTTTGAAGAGACTCACCCTGTATATAATTATTTTAGATATAATTATATACAAGTATATATGATTAGTTTTACTCGGGTAAATAGATTATTGTACGAGTTGCAAGAGTTGTATATTGAAGTGATATACAAGCAGAAAATTTAAAGGCTAAAATTAAAAATTAAAATTTAAAAAAAAAATTCCACTATGTTTCATGGCTCAAAATTCAAGTTTTGTGACACAGAATTTTGGTGCATTTTTTATGAATTTAAAAGATGGGCATTTTTGTTTTCAAAAAGCGGTGCGCCAAACCTATTTGAGAGACCGGCTGGTCCTAAAAATCTGTAAAAAATTTAGAGTACATTTTTCTGTGGGTTGAATAAGATAAAAAATAATGGAACAAATCGCAGAGGGTTATGATTAAATGCGGCCGAGTTGGCGTGGAATACCTCATATATATTAGGGTGTCTCGATAATAAATTTTAATCCAATTTTTACAAGATGATACTCAAAATGATTGATTTTCTATCTAATACTATGCGAAAAAGGATTATTAATTAGCATATACATATAATTAATGCAGTGAAAGAAAAACATTTTTAATACAATAATTTTGAAGGAGCTGTAAATTAGGATAATAGAGAATTCATTTGGAATCATTTTCATGGGAACGACTTGAGCTATTTATAAAAAAATAAGTAAGCTTAAAGGTGTGGCTTCAAGTACTTTCGCACCCTTGATCAAACAGTTTTTAAAGGATACACCAAGACAGCTACTTCACATGATAATAATATATATCATTTGGAGTATCATAACAAATAAAATAAAATAAAATTCGAGACACACTCTATACTGGGGATGTAATTATGAATAAATATGTAGGTAGAATTAAAAATATATATAAAAACATTTGTTGAAACAAATAATCGAAAAATTTATGACGATTAACTTTCAATCGTAACGATTTATTATCAAAATAATTAGCTAACTGTGAACCGCCGCACTAAAAATTGCATCAAAATTGATCGACAATGATGATTCAATGATGATACACACGCACATCAATATATCCAATAAAAATCATTGAAATGTTCATATTTAATGTCTACGAACGGTAGTGTATTGAAAAAGTTAAAAATTATATTTAAAGTTATATATCTATTAAAATATATACTTACCTCATTTCGTAATCTTTATTAATATTTTGTGCGAAAATTCTTTGAATTAGTGCCTCGCCCGTTGATTTCAATTAGAAAAGACGCAGCGGGAAAATATTTGAAAACAAAACAAACTCACCTTTGAATATAGTATAGATACCGCTCGAGTAACATCGCTGTTTGAGAGATCGGCACGGAACAGCGTTCTCATTGGCTAAAGGAAATAGCCTTTGGACAGGCTCCATATTCATTATCGTTTTGTTTAAATTGATATCTAGCAAGCGCTCGCAAACCCTCGGATATAACGTTATGTTAGCGTTGTTATCGGAGCCGTGTTAGCGGTGTTAGCCGTGCTATTGTGCTATCGGTGCTATCGTGCTAACGTGCTATCGAGATCCAGAATCGCTCTACTGGTATATGAATAGGGGGTCGTATTGTGAAATTTGTAAAACAGCTAAGATTCAAGTAACATCATTATAAAGCAGAATAGTGTAAAACAGAGTGGAAATGAGTTGTTTTTGATGTTGAAAATAATATAATTGAAGTATTTAATATAGTTATAACGAGTATAATGCGATACATACAGGTATAATATACAGATGATATATTACGATATAATATCGATGTATACGATATCGCAAACATGTTACATACAATGGTACTACTGTGTTATATGTCCAATTATTTGATACTATTGGTTTTTTCTGTATTTATATATGGTGGTACGATTTACCCTACCGGTGGTATGATTTACCCTACCAGTCGGCTATATCGTACCGTTTGCAGAGGTTTAGCAAATAAATGTTTTTGGACCGTTATCTTCAAATTAAAATAACAGCGATTTTTTTGGAGGTCCGTAAAGGAATACGTAACACGAAAAATTGAAAAATAAAATTTAACAGATCAAAACGTCCAAAGTAGTACGATATACCCTACTCTCCCCTATAGTTTTTACGGTACTTATTAACTGCCTCAACTGCTAGGTTTATTCTATGGTATAAGGCCTACATGAGGTGAGTAGTTTCCAAAATCCCTATAGTAACCATTGGAGTTACGTGGGTATGGGGCACTAGGTCCAGAGAACGTGACACAGGTACTATATCGTCATGGGCAATACACATCGTATCGATTGAAGTTGAAGTACTTTGAAGAGACGACTTACACAGCGTGAGAATTAATAATTTTTGAAATATGGTTTCTTTTCAGTACACGGGAAAATTAAAAAGTAATTGAACGACTGTAGTATGGAGATACGTGAATACTTATTTATTGATTTAACAAGCGTTATCTTGTTATTTAATTATAATAGAGAATCGTGTGCAAATTATTATCTACCGAATGGGCTAGGAAAGAACGAAGTTGGGGCGTCCTCGCGGAAATAAGGACTAGGTCCAAGAAATACGAAATTCGGACGATTTAATTTACCCACGATTCTGCAAAATCAAAGTATTGATAAGAATTCGTCGATCAGGACAATAAATACTTGAGAAATGCGAATTAATACGGTTAACGTAATAAAACAACGATTTATACCTTTCTAAATTAGGCCTCAGCTCGGCATCGACGCGGTTCGATCCTGATAAAACCGCAATGACGAATTTAATCAACCGTGGACAGTGGTGAAGCATCTGTTCAATGGATGATATCAACTCGAGGGAGTCATATTGTTCGGTACGAGTTCTCACACGGACTGTCTCAAGTCTTGGTTTATTTGAAAGTGCTTTGAACACCTCGGGCATATTGTCTATTTTATTTTCTTCGATTGAAAATTTCCTCAAATTTCGACAGTGATTAAGCATTTGCACTAGTCCATTACCGTAACAATATTTGTCTAGCAAACCAGAAAGGAACATCAATTTTACTTCCTGCAGTTCTTGACATTCTTTTCCGACATTGATAAGAATGTTCCCATTTTCGAATGTCATTCCCGTTAAGATGATAACCCTGAGACTTTTCCAACGTGGGATTAAATACAGCGCATCCAAGTCCAACCATTCCGAACCACTGAAACCGAATAAAAATTTTTCTCACCTTTATATAATCGAATTCATCTACGCTATGAAAATATTTATGAATTACAGTGACTAGAATAACTTTTTCTCAGAAAGTAGGCTCTGAATTTCAGTTTCAAATTCAAATAACTCCGAAGAATAGTCGCCCATATGTCTGATAGGATCATCTTCAAAATGAACACAAGTTCTTGTTTACGTAGAGACAATTTACATGTGTATAATTATTAGGATGGTTCAACAAAAACATTTCTTTTTAAAGGTCTTATATAGTCTCAAGTGTTTGTTTTAGATATGAAAAAATAATTTGCCCACAAAATTAGCGACGACGACAAAAACATATAGCTTTTTCGTGAAGAATTTAATTTCCTATAAAATCATGTATTAAAAAATTTGAAAAAAAAAACCTCTCGAAACTTTTATATCAGAAAATCACAAGAAAAAACTTCAAGTGTTGTATGAATGGGAAAATGGATTCTCGATGAGCTCTTAGCAGAATTGAGATATTGAGCTATCCTTCATAAAGGTTTTTTTATACCGAAGACTAACTTTTGAGACTATAAGAAAATTTTTTTTCGGTTTTTGAACGACCCTAATAGGTATACATATATTACAGCCAAGCTCCTCTCACTCGTACCCAGAAAATATTGCCAGGTTTTTCACACGGGGTGTATTTTCAATTAGCATTTCGAACGAAGATTCAGGATTCGTTGTATCATTCTGTTGCTCAGGTGCCATACTACCTTTCTTTCGTAATCGCCTCTTGAAAGGCTTTTTCCTGTTTTGACATCGTGATGTAGTTGCTTAAACGTGAGGCAGATTATTGGAATTGTATTACTTTCAGCAATAGAAACAGAGGATGAAATAAATATTCTAAGAATGTCAGTTGAAAGCAGTTTGAAAGTTACACTGTTAGAAATAAAAACTTTGTATATAGATGAATAATGCGAAATCTGTTCAACTCAGCACATACAATAACAGCAAATAAATAATGGACTTACAACTCTTTGAATTTATCACGTGAAATACAAGCTCAGTCACATTAGGAAAGGCCGATGCGACTAAGTGTGCGTCGCAATCTGGTTCTATGGTATGCTTGAAATGTAAGTAAGAAATCTGATATCCAGGATCCTTCAAAAGTTTCTGAAACGTTAGAAATGTACAGCCGGGCACTAAAGTTCATCAAGGGCAGAAATTAAGGCTCAAGCGTTTCAGTGTTTACGCTGTTGAGCAGACCCCTCGCTCGGCATACCCCTCTCTCGACTACCTATTCAAAGTGAAGTACGAAATACTTCCAAAAAAGAAATAAAAATTAATTCCAGAAATATGCACAGGCCAGGGTAAGCTAGCCCATTGACCAGCCGTAACGCATCGATGGGCTCATGGAGAGGGGTATGCGGAGCGAGGGGCCTGCTCAACAGCGTAGACACTAAAACGCTTAAGGCTAAATTTCTACCCTTGATGAACTTTAGTGCCCGGCTGTACAATCATATGAATGATGTTACAACGACCAGGAAAACATCAATCTCCTACTTCGGTGTCTGCTTTGACATGCGTTTCGTTTGAATAGAGAAGTTGAAAATAGACGTCAAATCGTTTATAAATCAATTTTTGATGTATCCTTTAATTTTTGTACCTAAATTCAGGGTTTCTAAATTAAACGGGTTTCAATTTCAAACGGATTTCAATATTTCGGATATCGAGACTATACATCTCTAGTTTTCATGGGAAGTTATGACTATTTATTTACTTGCATTAACAATTTTACCTTAGCCTCGTCAATTTTCAACACACACGACTGACCCCAATTTATATCATCATGCAAACAACAGAATTTCTTTGGCACATCTTCATGGGTTATCTTAATTGCTTTTTCCAATAGATCGCCTGTGGTTATGGAGGATATGGGCCACGACAGCGATCTGACATCCGATAATTCATAACACATTTCCACGTTTTTTTCTGAAAAGTAATTTGTAAATCACCGAATAGCTATCTGACAATCTGATTCAGTACATCGAATCATCAACTCGAGTCAATTGGTTGCCAGTATTGGCAGATATGAAAATATACCAAGATAGGCTTCCAACGGTGAAACCAACCAAAAGTCTGTCCATTCAGCAGGATCCGGAACCATAGCCATTAAACTTTTCTTTATAAATGAGTCTGAATGACGTCCACGAAACTGGAAAACTTTGAGGTTTTTTAGTTTAATGGATTCTGAACTCAATGGCATGGGATCCAAGTCTCCGCCTGATAGTATCACCATACGGAGTTCCTCGAGCTCTAGGCACAATGTTACAACGGGAGGAAACACCCTGCAATGCCAAAAAAGACGTATTACCAGTGACAAATATGTGAGTCTGCTGAACGGTTTTTGTAAAATCCCTTCGTTCGAAGTAATGTCAGGGTTTCCCGATTTTGGCCAATCAAGAGACAATCTTTTGAGGTGTAATAAAGGTGTGAGAAAACTTCCTAGCCCTTCGATGTCTTCGAATTCTGTTCCGTGTATGTTTACATCTACTAGATTTATCCCTCTGCCGAGCGAATTGTTAAACATTTGTCCTGGATTCATGCAGTAAACATTTTGAATATTAACTTTGATCGCGAACTGGCGCGTAGTTTCTTTACTGAAGTACCGCTGGATGTTCGCCGCTGTAGTCAGATTACCATTTTTTGAGAAATCCAAATCTCTGAAAGTGTATCAATACAATACATCATATAATGACAACAAAGTACAAATATTCGGGAGATTTATTGCCAAAGAGCTTCACCGGAGCACGTTAAATGTGAATTCAAAATTTTTAATCCTATTGCAATAAATAATCGTAAGAAATTGCGAAAACTGCTAAAAGTGCAAAAATGCATGTTTTTCATAATTTTTTCTAGATGAAATATGCTACAGGAAGGGATGATAGTGAGAAACTGAAGACGGTCTCAGAAAGTACTAATTTTCTCCTTCACTTTCCATTTTGAAACGTCCAGATTGAATAAATTGTTGCTGAGATATAGTGCTTAGAAGTTTGATGTAGGATATGGTATACAAATGAGATATGTTACAAGTATTATAAAAGTTCTAAGCGTTCACGGACGATTCAAAACGAAAAATGAAGGAGAAAATTATTACTTTCTGAGACTGTCTTCAGTTTCTAACTATCATCCCTTCCTGTGGCATATTTCATCTAAAAAAAATTACGAAAAACACGCATTTTCGCACTCTTAGATTAGAATCCTTCGGAACCCTGATGTGATAGCTCTGCAATTCTGAAGCCAGATTTGCATTCAGCGTATCAATATCCTTTGGGTATGCACCCTAATTAGTCTTCTTGTGGCAATCCAGACCATCACCTACTGAAAATTTCTAGGTGAAAATCTATAGAAAAAGATATGGATCTAAATGGAATCCCATGCAATCATAGATAACTCCAGTAAAAATCCAGAATTATAGGAAATATATGAATGACCCCTGATGGTCCTATACCAAATTTGATAGGACTCGTATTCCATGGTTCTTATATTCAATACAATAGTCGAATTCCATGTAGATAAATTAATAGATATACACATGGATATAATTCAGCTTTCTATATAGGATCATCCGTCAGTAATTTACGGATTCTCGTGGAAATAGGACTGTGACTCTCATTTATAATCCATGAAAAATATCATGTAAGATCCACCGGCCATTACATAAAATTCCGACGGAATCAACATATAAATCCATGTATGTAACAACACACACGCCGCGGACAATCCACGGAAATATACGTATTCCCATAAAAATATGACCATGATATACTTTCGTAATCCATATAAAACCGTACATAGAATACACAAGATTTTACATGGGATTTTGATAAAATAAATATAAGAATCCATGTGGTATCACACAGATTGTTGTAGAAAGTCCGTAGGAGAATATAGATTTTCATTGGAATATGACGGTGATATCCATCCGTGATCCATGGAAAATACTCAAGAAAATTGACCGGATGTTAAATTAAAATCAAAGATAATTAACACATGATTTCTTATATAATCTCATAGGTTCTTGTAAAAAATTCCATATAACATTGCATATAGGAATCCATGTCCGAGTACACCTACAACTGAGTGGAAATTTATATGTGATCTTATAGATTTCCCGTTCCAAAATCCGGTAGAAAATCATACGGACTTACATAGATTTTGTACCTACATGGATTCCGAGGTGAATTTGTTCATGGATTTCATCTGGAAATTTTCATTAGGGCCAATTCTGTAGCCCTGTGATATCTTCTGGCTGATAACGCGAGATCAAATCACATCAACGATTCACTAAATAGAAATGTAATTTATTCGACTTACATATCTAACAAAAGACGCGAATATACTTGCCTCAACAGCGCTTGATCTTCAAATACAAGACTGTTTAATCTCTTGCAAGAATCGGCCAGTGTCAAACGCTCTCTGGCATTTAAATGTAAAATAATATGCACTAAAATTTCATCTGGAACATCCAGAATGTTACAGATTTTAGAGGAGCTGAAACAACATTGATTTATTATTTTGTTGAACAAAGAAGGCTATAGTTATATTATTTTGAATTACAACAAACCTGAAACTCATGTTGTTATTGATAAACTTGATCTGCAAATCTGGCGCAAATTGTGTAATAATTTTGGCAACTGAAAGTGGACTTCGAGAGCGGGAAATTCTCCTATCTTAAAAAGGCGATGTCCAGTCGAACTCGAACTGCGAGATATTTTTATTCATACGCTGATTAGACGACGACAATTCCCACCATCTCGAATTCACTGTCTCGAATTAATTGTTGACGATTTTTAATTTTATCAAATTAAAATCCAATTCGAAATTCAATCTTCATGTATGTTATGAAAGTCACGATAAAGAAATCACAAAAAAAAGATTTGCAATTTTACATACAATTTGAAAGTCACGAGAAAGAAATCAAAAAGGTGATTATTGTAAAAAAAAAGGCACGCGTGCGTATGTGAATGAATAAAAGAACACACCATATAGAACTACATTAGATGATTATGAATACACAACGTACGACCTTATAATCATCGAAACTGGAGAACGGGATAGTGGTTAAGTATGTATTTACGATAAATAAAATTCATTACGATAAGAAATGATCATACTTCAGAAGTGATAAGATTATAACGAAATCATAGGTGTTTATCAAAAGTGATAAGATCAAATCGGATTGAATTGTTGGTGTTTTTCTCTGCGTATGCGAAATATATTGCACGATATTCATCACTGGAATTTAATTTGGGCTGCAGTAAATGGTGAAATGGCAAAAATTGGATTGACTGACTCAGTTCCCATCGTGCACACAGCAACGCCTCCTTTGGTACAGGCGGGGGCTTACAGCCATAGAAATTAAGGTTGAATAATAGTAGGTGAAAAACCTAAGTGAGCGGAAAAATAATATCAGAATAATCCAGATCAATTTTAGTCACATGGTAGGATGATGGACTTCTCTAATTACAGTGGTATAGTCAATCATCAACTAATACTAATACAATGAAATTGAAAAGAGATCAACATGTGCTCCTTACAGATTCGAACACACTTATAAGAAGGGGTGAATGCCGGATATAGAATATCTAATACGTGTACATAAGGTTGATTGGCAATGCGCATTATTTCCGAATTATACACCGAACCCACTCCAACAATACTTGAGACACATAATAGTATATTACGTAACAAATGAGGAAAGTTGGTGATCCCATCGCTCGATTGCGACGTTTGCCGCCCGAGTGTAGCGAGGGTGGCAAGAAGCATAAGTGCAGGGATCACCAGTCCGCATTTGTTACGTATGATATTTTGTAACACGAGGTGCGGGAAGAAGAATAAACAATGACGTAACATAGCAACGAACTCATTTCAGTTTACAATGAAAATTTATGACATATTACGGTTCAGTACGGGGAACAATCACTTTCCGCACGCTCGACAAGCATGGAAAAACGTACTTTCTGCACGCTGTGTTGAAATAGTACATTTCCTAACATAGTCCAAGAGCTAGTAACACACGTTTCATGAAGTGTTTGATGCACCTTAAAATTTTGTGTCATAGTATCTACTGGATAGATGGGCAGGTAAGCAAGTGTTGGCTAGCCCTACCTGGGGACACCAGGTACTGCGCATAGGAGAAAGGTGTAAAAAAATTTCGCCCAAAAAAAGTGTTTGTTTCAGAGGCCAACAAACAGAAATCCAAATTTAAAATCACATAAAACACAAAAATTAATAAGGCAGACACTTTTGAGGGGGTTAACATTTAATAAAAACACCCCCAAGTTGTTGTTTTTTTAAATACAAAATGAAGTGTTTGATTCACGTTGACATTTTAACAGTGTCTTAATTTCATATAATAAAAAATCATTACAAAAAGGCAGACACTTTTTTTGGGGTCTAATTATCGGAAAACATGAAAATAAATATTAATTTCAATAGAGAGAGATAGGCAGCGCGTAGTCGTGGATGTAAGTGAGAGGACCGATTACCGACGTAGCTACGGTCTTTTTCTGCACTCTCATTGGCTGTTGGTCACGTGATCTTGTACAGCCGTATTGACTACACATTTTCAAATTCAATTGTCGACAAATTCTTTTTGTATTGTTGTTTAATACTTGTAAAATTCGCGTAACATTGCCGATGATAACCCTCCTTCGTAGACACTACCGATGGTAAAATTACACTACTGTATTTCAAATTATATTCTTGACGAATTTTTAATGATATTCGACATTTATTCAAAGTTGTCTCAGAGAAAACAATAACCGTTCCAGCATCTTTCTGTTTGCATATAACACATGACACAGACTCGCGTTCCTCACATTCCTCTTCCATTTTTATGAAAGAATAGTTTACTTCAAAATGTACTGTACATTCAAAAATATCCAATTTATATATTTTGTTATTAATAATAATTTAACAAATTTATACACGCATTAAAAGAAATCACAAGAACATGTGCTCACAACAAGGCATGAATTGTTTACTGAAAATGTATAGCCAGTACAGCTGTACAAGAACACGTAACCAACAGCCAATGAGAGTGCAGAAAAAGACCGTAGCTACGTCGGTAATCGGTCCTCTCACTTACATCCACGACTACGCGCTGCCTATCTCTCTCTATTGAAATTAATATTTATTTTCATGTTTTCCGATAATTAAACCCCAGAAAAAGTGTCTGCCTTTTTGTAATGATTTTTTATTATATGAAATTAAGACACTGTTAAAATGTCAACGTGAATCAAACACTTCATTTTGTATTTAAAAAAACAACAACTTGGGGGTGTTTTTATTAAATGTTAACCCCCTCAAAAGTGTCTGCCTTATTAATTTTTGTGTTTTATGTGATTTTAAATTTGGATTTCTGTTTGTTGGCCTCTGAAACAAACACTTTTTTTGGGCGAAATTTTTTTACACCTTTCTCCTATGCGCAGTACCTGGTGTCCCCAGGTAGGGCTAGCCAACACTTGCTTACCTGCTCATCTATCCAGTAGATACTATGACACAAAATTTTAAGGTGCATCAAACACTTCATGAAACGTGTGTTACTAGCTCTGCCAAAAATCATACCACGCCGACAAAATGTTTACACAACGGCCGTAGACTATTATATTCGTGGCTAGAGCAGCGAAATGACTCGTACAGTGATACTACGTAAGCATGATAATTGTTGTCTGTGCCATCTATCTTCATTAACTATGCACAGTCCCTCTTTTCCAGTGGCCAAGAAAAGAAGGGACGCCTCTCTATGTCATTTATATAGCCATACAAAACACCGAGGTCTGGATGACGGAGAACAACACGGATGGGAAGACGAAAATTGTTGGTCGAACTCAGCGTTCGTAATTTTTAGAAAAATCATAATATCAGTCACCGTGCACCGATCTTATTGATCTTGCACCTTGTATATCTCGGTATATACCGTTATGTCTGGGTATATACAACCATATATCGGTATATTCGGGTATATCCCGGTATATACCGGTATACAGGGTGTTTTTTCAGAGGCGCTACGGTAACTCCGGTAGCGGACCTAACGCCTAAACGCGAGTCGAGGTGGGTGTACGTAAGTGGGTAACTCAGGTTCGTGAAATTATCGGCGCCACACTTGTTTCACAGCTCAACTATTTTGTAGATAATAGTAGATACCTTCTGAGTTCGGTCCATGTGATCATGAGCTGTGGAGTTCAATACTTTAATGGCGCCGTCCAAGGGCGCGCTCGGCCTTGCTTTTAGCTATAGTACGTCAAATGTTTGATATTGTTAGTAAAAATAATTGTCACAGATGCGAAATGTTCTTGGTGCGTCGAATACTCGGTACACAGTGGATCGCCGCTGATTACCGTTTCGGCGAATATGTACGTAAAACTATTTTTCATAAATACGAGTGCATCTGCACTAACAGCATAAAAAGTACGTCTACTTCATTGATGTGAATTATTGTGCGACACTCGATGCGGTTTTCAGGTTATGTTCTCACAGATGCACTAGTGTTTATGAAAAGTAGTCTCACTTATTCATCCATCGAAACGCCAGTCAGAGCGATGTACCGAGTATTCGGCGCACGAAGAATATTTCGCACGTGTAACAATTATTTTTACTAACAATATCATACGTTTCACGTACTATAGCCAAGAGCACGGCCAAGCGCGCCCTTGACCAGTGCCATTAAAGTATTGAACTCCACAGCTGATGATCACATGGATCGAATCTAGAAGGTATCTACTATTACCTACGAAATAGTCGAGCGGTGAAACAAGCGTGACGCCGATAATTTTGCGAAACTTAGTTACCCACCTAGGTACACCCACCTCGACTCGCGTTTAGGCGTTAGGTTCGCTACCGGAGTTACCGTAGCGCTTCTGAAAAAACACCCTGTATGGACTACACATAGCATTATAGTCTTATAGAAGTAAGCGTGGAAGAATATGCTAGCTGGTAGAAAGAGATAGCGACTGGTGGCGGCCAAGCTCTGTTTCTTTCTAATCAGGAGCGTGGCACATGTTAGACAAAGATAACGATTGACTACCACCAGTCGCTATCTCTTTCTACCAGCCGGCCAATTTCTACCGGCCTAAGCGTAGTCCATACTATACGTCGATGATTATCATAAAGATAAATCTGCATCGCTTTGTTTGCGGATTCAGACCAATTCTTGTCTCAGAATTGGTTTCAGAATTGGAAAATAATATTAAAATACTATCGGTAGATTACTATCTCACCTTCGGCGATACGGAACCCTGGACCTCACCAGTTAGGGTATGTTGAATATTAAAAAGCCTGAAAAGCGTCGGGGAATTTTGAGTCTGAAAAACATGGAGCCTGGACAAGGAGCACGAACTCAAATAGGATAATTGTCAAGGTCAGCACCTAATATCGTACATATTAGGTCACCTTTTTTCACCACCAGCGGCGTTAATGTTCCTTTTGTACCGGCGTGAATATAATATAGTAAATACATGTGAAGTGAGCAAGTGAATATCTTAACCGCAAAAATTTTTCTCATTACTGTTGACCTTTAAAACTTATTAATTTATAAGAAAGGTATTTTATTTCATTGACCGAACTCCCCGCCATTTTGGTACAGATGGAACACTAACGCCCTCTTAGTTAAGAGGCTATTTGTATACATGGAGTTCGTGCTTCTTGTCTAGGCTCCATGCTGAAAAAGTTGGAAAAATGTCGAGAACTGGTTTGAAGCCAGAAATTTTTTTATTTGGAGTTTTAGAAGCAAATACAATGCCGCCGAAAGGCTCGAACTCAAAATTTATCATCACGTAACCGAATTTCCGTAGAGTTTAATATTACGTGAAATGGATAGGAAGAAACCGAATTTTGAGGTACTCGTATAGAATCTTAAATCTCACTTCTTATTGGTTACCCTAAATACATATAATTAATTCCTCACTAGCACGGTTAAACCGTAATGTAAAGACACGCAAAGATAACTCTGATCTAGATACTAATCAAGATTCCCATACCATATTCAAAAACAATATCGAAATATGTAGGATATTACTACCATAGCCAATGCCCATATAAGATATCAATACTCAACACTGATTACACTGGTCTGCAACAAAAAAATTTATTTTTCTCCTCATTGTTTTCGTGTATGATAACATTATATTTGGTGTTCTAAACACGGAATTTATCATGCAAATAAATACAGCACATAGATTTTAAATATAATGTCCATTTAATTAAAAGAAACGATTTTATTAAAGTAACAACAATTTTGTTGGCTCTGTTTATAAAAAAATACATAAAGTACACATAAAATACTCAACAAAAATATTTAGAATATGAACTTTGTGCAAAACTTACCAAAATATTTGATATAGAACGTAAACAATCAAAAGACAAGTTTTCAGCTAACTGTTGTAAAGTCACAGCGAATACTTCGCAAGCGCATATGTACTACCATAAAAATCACTTTCGGCACTTTCCTTCTTTCTCTTACGACTCGCTAAACCCTATTTTGTATGTACAGACACTGTTTATGATGTTGACGCATAAAACGAATTCGAAAAAACCTAAATTTTTGATATTTTGAAAAAAAATTCATATCACAAAATCTAGACGTGATAGAAAAAATCGGCCAACGGGAACAGATTCAGAGCATTAAAATCTTCATATTTGTGACATAATTTTTTGAAGGAGGATTTTGTTGCAGACCAGTGTTATTATTATAGATAAATGGTCTACTTCGACCATACACAATATCTGTAGAACGCTGGAGTGTAGATATCGCTATTCATCAACTCCATACCAACTTTCCTTGATCAAGTCCGCTGCCTTTTCACCAATCATGCAGATCGGAGCGTTCACATGACCTGTGATCTGTGTGGGCATCACAGATCCATCAGCAACCCTGAGCCCTGTTACTCCGTATACCCTGAGTTGAGGATCAACCACAGCATCTGGGTCTGAGCTGGGTCCCATTTTCACGGTGCCAAGTTCGTGGTTCATCGTAACAGGTAGATGCTTGATAGCACAGCGCCAATAATCGTCCGTAGCAAACTCAAAGGATTCGCAACCGGGTATTTTTATGTCGTGGATCTGCGTCCCGTATACCTAGAACAGTGTTGTGAAAATTGTAAATAGATTTATTTCAATTTCTGCATTACTAATGTGTAATTAAATATTATTCCAATTACAAAATTTGATTCTATTACGATGTGTAATATGGATGCAATGGGCAATTGAAAAAAGTTCAATTACACATTACAAAAATAATGGGTAATTGAATGGTTAATTGATTATAAAAGTAATTAATTACTGGCAATAGTGACCTGAAAAGCTTCGCTTTGTGATATATTGATCGCCAGCTTGACGCCTTCCAAAAGTGTTTCAAGGTCTAATGCATCATCGAAGAAGTTTGGGTCCAGAAGCGGCGATTCTAAGGGATCATTCGACTTCAGTTTGAGTCTTCCAATACTTCGGGGATGTACGACTATCGGCCAAATAGACCAGGTATCCTTGCCCTCTATGGGTTTGTATACCGTATTGTAGATTTCGTCAGTGATACCCTGGGCTTTCTTCACCCCCCATCCGTCGTCAGAGTTTATGGATCCGCCGGTAAAGAGTAACTCTATGTCAGGCCTTTCGTCCTGGGCATATTTGGTCCGGACGAAAGCTATAGCTTCGGCTCCGGCTGCGACTGTCAGTGGTCCGTTATGGTTTATAACATAGTTGAGCAATACGCTAAGACGCAAGAACCGACGTTGTAATAAGGCAACACTTTGATTGACCCTGAACGTAAGCCCCAGGAACCCGATGTGTTCGTGCATGTTGTAACCGACCTTCGAATCCTTGATGACTTCGATGCCGAGTTCTTCAAGGTGATCCCTAGGCCCGATTCCGGACAGCATTAGTAGTTTTGCTGAGTCGATAGTGCCCGCGGACAGAATAACTTCCTTTGAGCAACGAACTTCGTACAATTTTTCACTCTTGACGTACTGGACGCCATAGGCTTTGTTTTTCTCGTCGAAGAGTATCTGTGTTACTCTGGCACCAGTCATGATATCCAGGTTGCTCCTCGTCGAACTAAGATATGCCTTGGCTGCGCTACACCTTGTTCCTTCTTCCATGTTTGCCTGTATGTACGAGAATCCAATCTGCTCCTCGCCGTTGTAGTCAACGATATTATAGCCCATCTCCTTACCAGCTTGAAGGTAAGAGGTTGCTAATTTGGTATGGTACGGTACGTATTCCACGCATAGGTTACCGTTCTCGTTGTGCCACGTCGATTTATTAAGCTCGGGTATATTGAATCGCTCGCTTTTCTTGAAGTAGGGTAACACGTCATCGTAGGACCAGCCATCGTTGCCCTGGGCTGCCCAGTTATCGTAGTCGAGTTTGTTCCCTCTCGTGTGAATCATGTAGTTCAGGATACTCGAGCCACCCAGAACCTTTCCTCTGGGCCAGGAGCATTGTGCATCGTTCATCCCTAAACAAGCGTTCTTTTGTGGCACCACTTTGTAGTCCCAGTTGTAGTCAGTCAGCTGGAGGTAGGTAGAAACAACAGGGATATTCGCGATGAAGCTTGCAGTTCCGCCTGCCTCCAGGAGTAGTATTCTCCAGCTGCTGTTCTCGGAAAGACGATTAGCGATCGCTGAGCCTGCTGTACCGCCTCCTACGACGATAAAGTCGTAGGTAGTCGTGTTCAAATTATACTCCGAAGTGTCATCAGTACCGGATATCGGCCAGTAGCTCAGTAGCCAGTCATATAAGGACTGTTCAGCCACTGAATAAGCGAAGCACATCAAGAAGAGAAAGATCCGTTTGAGCTCCATACTACTAAGAAGAAAGTTGAATTTAGAATCCATCTAATTTTCACAGCTCTCGGACTGTTGAATAGTAAGTGAGTTATTTAGTTAAACTTTAGATGGGAATTGAAACCGTCTGTTTATAGGTATATGATAAAATACCTTTCTATTCAAATTCACGTTGTATCGTTCATCGCAGCAGCCCTGTAGCCAATGCAAATAAATAACAAACTATCTCGTTAAGAATTCTGCAGGTTCAAGTACATAGTAAATGCCTAGATATCCATGTATAATGTATATCTAGACATTCACGAATCATAACCCCGTTCGATTTTAGGTTAATTTTTTCATTTGTAATCTTCGACCTGAGACAGATTGGTGATTCATCTTGGATTTTTCCAGGTTTTGATTTGGTTGTTCGGATTTTTCGAAAATCGTCAAGAAAGGAAATTCACAATTAGATTCGAGCTATGAATTTCAATACGATAGTGTACTTTCGAGACTTGAAAATAATAATTCAAATAAGATGCTGTGATGATGCTACGATACCGTAACCATCGTCCATTGACTGTAAGGGGGGTGTCTAGAATATTGTTCGCAAACATCCTATAACCACTTGCGCACTGAATATTTGAAATTTTTACGAAATTCAAATAGCCGATTCTCCTGAACCCGGCCTTATGCCAGCTTTTGCATGATTTTCAAAGTTGTGTCTTTTGATGCAGAATTTGGGGTGAAAATTTTGATAAAATTGAGACCAGCGTATTTTTATTGCCCAAGATTTCGAATCTTGCAAGCATATATTCTATATTTCCAGCACCCGAAAAAATCAATAAATATTTTCGGTTGCAAGTACATCCAGATACTGACAGATTTTGTATAACAATTTTTTTCATACGATACCTTAGTGTCGATTCGGAACCATATGAAAAATTAGTGATTTTCGTACTTGACAATTTTTGCAATACTCAAACTTCCGAAATAAACCCTGGAAAAATCTCAAAAAAATCATGAGACTTCCTCAGGCCTAGAACTAGGAAAGCAGAAGTTTTTCCACCAGTCAAAAGGGGTGAGGGTTCGCGACTGTTTGGAAATTTTTGGAATTCTTCATTTATGAGGTATTTTTTGCCAAGTGAGACTTGTTCGGTTCCTCACCCAGTGCAATTTCTTCGACAATTTTATTCTATCAATAGCAAATGCATGGAAACTTGAGTGAATAATTTCAAATTTTTAGTTTGAATACGATTTGAGGTATAAATTTTCCATTGTTTTTTAGCTAACATTACATTTAAGCGATTATTACGCAGCTCTGGTTGGTTCGATCGAAAAAACCAAATACATGATAATGTTCGTCAGAAAACTGACTTTATGCCATTACCCACGCGATTTGTCTTTGCGATAATTTTGCGAGATCGAGCCTTTGAGGTTATGAGAACTCTTTGTAACGATTGATCGCGATGATAACAGAAGGTTGGCAGTAAATTACCTATACCTATTTATTTGGAAACGAATTTCTCTGCCAACAGAAAGTGGCTGATACAAAATCCTAGTACAAACAGTAATAATGAAGAGATAAATCCTAATAATATTTATGGAGCATGGTGTGTGTGTGTGTGTGTGTGTGTGTGTGTGTGTGTGTGTGTGTGTGTGTGCGTGTGCGTGTGCGTGTGCGTGTGCGTGTGCGTGTGCGTGTGCGTGTGCGTGTGCGTGTGCGTGTGCGTGTGCGTGTGCGTGTGCGTGTGCGTGTGCGTGTGCGTGTGCGTGTGCGTGTGCGTGTGCGTGTGCGTGTGCGTGTGCGTGTGCGTGTGCGTGTGCGTGTGCGTGTGCGTGTGCGTGTGCGTGTGCGTGTGCGTGTGCGTGTGCGTGTGCGTGTGCGTGTGCGTGTGCGTGTGCGTGTGCGTGTGCGTGTGCGTGTGCGTGTGCGTGTGCGTGTGCGTGTGCGTGTGCGTGTGCGTGTGCGTGTGCGTGTGCGTGTGCGTGTGCGTGTGCGTGTGCGTGTGCGTGTGCGTGTGCGTGTGCGTGTGCGTGCGCGTGCGCGTGCGCGTGCGCGTGCGCGTGCGCGTGCGCGTGCGCGTGCGCGTGCGCGTGTGCGTGTGCGTGTGCGTGTGCGTGTGCGTGTGCGTGTGCGTGTGCGTGTGCGTGTGCGTGTGCGTGTGCGTGTGCGTGTGCGTGTGCGTGTGCGTGTGCGTGTGCGTGTGCGTGTGCGTGTGCGTGTGCGTGTGCGTGTGCGTGTGCGTGTGCGTGTGCGTGTGCGTGTGCGTGTGCGTGTGCGTGTGCGTGTGCGTGTGCGTGTGCGTGTGCGTGTGCGTGTGCGTGTGCGTGTGCGTGTGCGTGTGCGTGTGCGTGTGCGTGTGCGTGTGCGTGTGCGTGTGCGTGTGCGTGTGCGTGTGCGTGTGCGTGTGCGTGCGCGTGCGCGTGCGCGTGTGCGTGTGCGTGTGCGTGTGCGTGCGCGTGCGCGTGCGCGTGTGCGTGCGCGTGCGCGTGTGCGTGTGCGTGCGCGTGCGCGTGCGCGTGCGCGTGCGCGTGCGCGTGTGCGTGTGCGTGTGCGTGTGTGTGTGTGTGTGTGTGTGTGTGTGTGTGTGTGTTAAATATAAGTGAATCTTCAATAAAAAATACATGATAGCAAAACTTATTGGAAATGAAGTATAAGTACTATAGAATTTGGTGTTATTCAAAATAAGCTATGATTTCTCAGTAGCGGTCAAGTAGTAAACACATGGGAAACCATACAAGATAGAAAAAGGAGTTGAGCGTTCCTATATAAGGCGTAGCGTACAACGCTCGAGAGCTCAGTAGTAGTTCAGAAAATCCACAAAGCAGATTAGCCAGTAGGCTTGCTTACAAATTTGAAATTTAAAATCATTTGAATAAAAAAAAAAAAAAAAGAAGAATCACTCAAGCCAATAAGCTTGCTATCCACATATAGAAACACAAATCAAATTGGTCAGTATAATCATTTCCTATCCTTTCACATCGACGAGCCTAAAAAACTCTGAGGTGTGATAAAACAAATCCTTCACCAATATTTTATTATATTATCAACGCTGACGATTAATTTCTGAGGCCGCGATTAAATTTATTATTATTATCAACGCTGACGATTCATTTCTGAGGCCGCGATTCAAATTGTTGTTATCAACGCTGACGATTTATTTCTGAGGCCGAGATCAAAATGAAATTGGTCAACGCCAACGAGTGCTAAAGGACTCTGAAGCCGCGACATGCTATATTAGATATCAACACTATATAGGTTGCGATATATTTTATAGCAAATCACGAAATAAGGAAATCAACGCTAACGTATCGAAAGATACTGCAGCCGCGATCTTATAAAGGTAACACAAGAAGACAGGAGAAATAGTTGGCTAGTCATACGTTAATCTGCTGAAATAGCTCCAATATAGTTCTCGTAAAATCAAGATTAAAGAATAAAAGTTTAAATATAACATTTAGACACGTAGATCATCACGGCTATAGGGTCGTTTTGTTACATTGGCGCCCGAACAGGGACGTGAGGAGCAAGGTAAAGTAGATGGTCGTATAAATAAATAAATCAAAACAAACATACTATTAAAATACAACCAACATGGGGGAAGAAATAAAAGAATTAGAAGAAAGGATAAATAGGATGAGAAAGGAGTGGGAGTTAGACTTAGATGATAGAATCAATAGAATACAGGCAATAATCGAAAATACTATCATTGAAAAAATTGAACAAGCAACAGACAATACGATCGCAGGTTTACAATCTTCATTAAAAAATCAGATAGAAAAAATCGAATCAAAAAATATTGAAGAAATAAGAAAATGGAGCAATACGATCACAAGTAAGGAAGAATTTAAAAAACTCAGACAGGAATGCGATGATAAAATAACAGTACAGAGCGAAGAAATAGATGAGGCATTAGCAAGACACAGAGAACTGATAATAAAAACGCAAGAGTTAAACAAAGTACACAACGAGACAATAGAGCAAAGAATAAATCAATTAGAAGAAAACAGAGGAATGAGACAAGCTCCGTCACGATCAAATAATTGGGGAACCAAAATAAAAATCCCGAGTTATGAAGGAACCTTCAAGGAAAAACCGATGAGCTACCTGAGTCAGTTAGAAGCATTTTGTCAGGCACAAGGATTGAATAATTGCGATAAAATGGTAATAATCAAACAAAGCTTGGGTGGCATAGCTCGCGAATGGTGGGAAATTCTCGAGGAACCTCAAGACACATTTGAAACATTTAAAGAAAAATTTGTAAGAAAATATTGGAGTGACGAAACCCAAAGAAAAATTAGACGTAATCTCGAATTCGGAAATTACCGGCCAGAAAATTCGCTATCACGGGTTGAATATGCGATACAAAAATATCATTCAGCGAAAGATTTGAAGCCACAAATGAAGGAACGTGAAATAATCGAATGCTTATCAAGACATTATGACGACACAATTTATAACGCTATATTAACACGGGGAGTTGAAGATCTTAGTGCGCTAATAACGCTATTAGAAAAATTTGATAATACACGCAAACCAAACTACGTCAGGGACACAACACGTATTAATTCAAATAACGAGACGACGCAGAAAGTGAAGGATAACACGAACATAACAGGACGCGACACACAGACAAACAAGGATAGCAATCAAATTAAAAATAGTAAGCAGCCTGCATATAAACCGTATTACACAAATAAGACACAAAACACAAGGCCATTTAACACTAGTAACATAGAAGTAACTACAGCTAGCAACGAAGAGGCTAATATTTCAAATGAACCGCTAATAGAAGAAGAGGAAAACTAAGCAGGGGTATGCTAAAAGATCATGACCAGACAAGTAATACCGTTATTAACAGAAATGAATTAAAACATACCCCCAACAATAGTCATGATCAGATAGAAGAAAACAAAACCATAAAAACAGTACAGACAAACTCAATATTTCAAAATCCAAGAGAATTCCTATTTGCCGAAAATGAACATAATCAAGGGATGGAAAAGGAACATTATGGAAATAAATGCCCCATGGTTAAAATTAAACTAAATAATATAGAAGTAAAAGCATTAGTTGATTCGGGCAGTGAAATATCCTGCATAAATGAACAATGGTTCCAAAACAATATTAAGGAATTAGGACAAATCGAAATATTACCAGTAAATAACACAAGTTTGCAAGTAGCTACGGGAGGTAAGACAATTAAGATGAAGAAACAAATATATTTATCACTTCTGGTAGAAAACAAGAGAAAAGACGTCAATATGCTTATCGTCCCAAAATTGATACACAATTGTATTATTGGAGTAGATGTGCTAAGAGACTTTAGATCATTGCTAAATCTGGAAACTGGAACGCTAACAGTAAAAATGGATGATAGACAGATAACTATAGTATGTTCGGAAGGCGATAATGTAGATGCAATAAATACAATAAAATTACATGAAGACGACAAAAGAAAAATAACAGAAATTAAGGAAGATGACCCGAGCTACCAGATCACAAGAGAAGAAATAGAGGATAAATTTAAAAATAATGATGCAATAAACAAAGACGAAAAGGACAAGATTCAGGAACTTATTTGGAAATATAAAAAAGTTTTTCGAAAAATGCCTGGACGAATACAGCTGTACGAACATCGACTGAAAATTAATGATACCGCACCATATATAAAAAGATCATATCCAGTACCTTTAAAATACCTAGATAAAGTAGATGAAGAAATTGAAAGGATGTTAAAATTCAAAATTATTCAGAAATCAGAAAGTGCATACGTAAATCCGATGGTCGTGATACCTAAAAAGGACGGATCAGTTGGGTTATGTTTAGATGCACGTCAGATAAATACTATAATGGAACCTGATTATGAATGTGCACAACCAATAGAACAGATATTTAAAAATTGTAAAAACATTGGGATAATGTCTAATTTAGATTTAACTTCAAGTTTTTGGCAGATACCGTTACATCCTGATAGTCGAAAATATACCGCATTTATGCATAAATCAAACTGCTATGAATTTTTAGTAACACCCTTTGGGCTTAAAACTAGCTTAGCAGCATTAATAAGAGGGTTAAATATAATACTTGAAAAAGTAGACAGTGATATTATAACCTTTGTAGATGATTTATTGTGTATATCTCCAGATTTCGAAAAACACTTAAAAAAGTTAGGAAGCTTATTACAAAAGTTTGAAGAAAATAATGTAACGATTAATTTCGAAAAATCAAATTTCTGTAAAAAAGAGATAGATTTTTTAGGATTCGTACTATCCCCAGAAGGAATAAAGCCACAAGTAGAAAAAATTAAAGCAATAAAAAATTTCCCTAGACCAAGGAACATAAAACAACTTAGGGCATTCCTAGGATTAATAAATTTTTATACTAAATTCTCTGGAAGACATGCCCATTGTACAATCGAATTATTGAAACTGACAAAAAAAGGGACGAAGTGGAAATGGAAAATGGAACAAGAAAACGCATTTGAGGAAGTGAAACAATTATTTTGTGATTCCGTTATCAAGAGACTCGGTAGAGTCTCGCGCCAAGTACATTAAAAACATTTTTTTTTTTGTACGTAGCGACTCTACCGAGTCTATATACAGCTGCGGCAATTTTCCGCGGAGTGGGGGGATATGGTTTTCCCGATTCTACCGTATTTAATGGCATTATGGGGATCTATGAGTTGTTTGTGACGATGAGGGTAGGAAAAGCTTTCATTCAAGCCTAACATCAATAGAATCTATGCACGTATAGCTAAGATATGATAATTTGTAATTTCGAGGTGGCTCGTTTCACGTTGACAGATTTTCTCCCTTTTCAGCACAATTCTATCGCTCCAGACCATTGCGCATGCGCGCGGATCTGTCAAACTGTTTTAGACTACTGCGCAACGCGTGGATCTGTCAATCTGAAAGTTAAAGTCAGCCGGTATGTGAAAGACTCAATTGCACAAAACTCCACAAAGTAATGTTTGATTCAAAACTATTCAAAGAGTAGGAGAGGAACATGTTCGAATTTGGACCCGATATTTTATAAACAACAATGAATATTAACCTATGTGATTGATCGTTTACTTACGAGCTCCAGTCTTTGAGGTTATGTGCATACCTATAATAATAACGATAATAACGCTTTTGATAAGTCCGGCTTGCGTTGTAGATACTTTTCGTCAACTTGCTTTTGCACAGCACAAGACATCATGCTTCGTGGAGTGCATTGATATATTTTAGTTCACGAAAATTATACCAGAAGATTCATGAGTACTGTGTACAGGGTCAGAACCGAGGAAATAGCACCAGTATAAATTACAATTACCTAACCGAGTTTCATAATAAAGACAGAAAAGATGACCATACTCTTATATTTATATATATTTATTCAAATACTGTAAATGAATTTTTATTATCGCAGAATTTTTTCTAACTTATAGGTTCATAGCGTCGTGATCCATAAAAATTCAGCTTTACGTAAAATTTCATTGAGCTGTGACAAAAATATTATAATCTTCGAATTGAAGCAACATTATTTTCAGACTCTTAATATAGCGTTACTATTGCGTGTAGTACGTTTAGGCTCAGCCATGCTCAATCTGGAATAAATTCAGATTTCTTTGGATTTATTCTGATCGTTGACTCGTTTCCACTGTAGGTTTTCTCTAACTGTTCATTACGTATGAATTCTGTAGCCTTCGTAGTGTCATTTACTTGACAACCAATTGGTTAGTCGATGAACACTTTACACTTGTGTGATGCTGATTTTCCAAAGTATTTTTACCGCTCACTATCACAAGTAAATGAGAAAACAGAAGATAATATTACTCGATCATATTTCACTAGCATTACTTTATGCTGCTATCAAAACATTACCGTTCTAGGCAGATTATTCATGTCCAGTGACAAAAACAGTTTATGAGAATCTGCAAATAATTTAACTTTTAATGGACTAGTGAGACTAGGTATTAGATTTCAGAGGTGTACTAAGAGCTGCCTCTGAAGAAACGCTCTGAGGAAACATTTTATTGACTCAGTTTTTTCACAGTTCATTAGTACTGTTTTGATAGATAGTTCGTGATTGTTGAAGATTTTGTGTTCTTCGCTGAGCATAGACTTAGTTCATCGAAGCAACAGTCGCTGTCGTAGGGTACAGCCTGCTGCGTACAGCTTGTTGCATGAAATTTTTTCAAAATTCAAGGTAATATTCTATATGAATCTAATTTAGAGCTAATCAAATCAAATTTCATGAGTTTAACTTTTAAACGAAAAAATTTTTCATTGTAAGTCACTTTCAAATCAATCAAAGATTTCTGTGTCCAAAAATTAAATTCATCAATTATTATTGGTTTGGCTCTCAATTACATTCGTATAGAATATTCCCTCCAAATTTGAAGAAATTTCATGCAACGCAGCAACCTGTACTCTACGATAACTACGTTTTCTTCGATGGACTAAAATCTATGATCAGCGAGAAACAAAAAATCTTGAAAAATCATTAACTATGTATCAAAATAGCACTAATCAACTGCAGAAAAAACTGAGTTAAAAAATGTTTCCTCAAAGCGTAGTAGCAGTGATTTGAAAAAAATTATTTTCAAAGTCAGTACACCCCTTTAAGCCAGCGATAAACATCATTTTATCTCTAACATTTAATATAATGAATATTATGAGTAGAAATAATTTTGATTGGTACTAGTTGACTAAGATTCATGAGTAAGCGTGTAGATATCTTCCTTTCGGGACTGCAAATACTATTTGCTATATTATAATTTTCATTTTTATCGATTTATCGCAGTATTTTTCACACGTGGAAATTAACCTTTAGTTAAAATTTCGATTAAATTCAATGAGTTCTAATCAAAATGTTCAATTTTCCAAAGTCATGCAAGATTCATCCTGAAATATTTTCTGCGTACAGTTACAGGGTGATTGACTGTTGCTTTGAAAGATGATCCCCGATATCAAATCCGCAGAGATAATAAAAATGTTTAGCCCATGTGTTGCAAAAAAAAAGGTGGTGCGTTAGCTGGATCCTTCCTGCTTGAAAATGTTTATCTGATAAATCACATAATGTTATGAATTAATTATGAGTGTAATTTATCACATGATTTGCCTTGTAAATTTGACAAAACATATAAGAAATCACAGAATAAATCATATAAACACGAATCATTGGACATAATATTAAACAAATTACATGATAACTATACGGTTGACCATATGATTTTTGATATAGTATATCTAATGATTCATGCGTATATGATTTATTGTGTGATTCCTTTTATATTTTAACAAATTTACACGATGAATTATATGATAAATTACATATGAAATTCTTTCCCAATATTATATGATTTACCACATGAACATTTTCAGCAGGGTTATTATAGCCACTATGGTGATTTTCTTGCTCATGTTTACAGATGACATATCAAAGCATATAGCAATGAAGTTGAGGAGCCTAGATTCATCAGATGGTCAATAATCATAGAAGACAAGTGAAATGTGATACAAATAATTAATATTCATAGCTATATCAAGAGTCAACAATTGAGCTTAGAAAATGTGTTTCGTGGTTCCATCTGGGAGGGTAGAGCTCTAGCAATGTAGCATGCCATTATTGAATTGATTGCCATATAAGTACGTCTGAATGAAGAGGTACAAAAAGTGATAGTGCAATATTCCATCATGGTCAGAATATTCAATCCGGCCACTACACCTGCATGTTACGGGAGGGAAATTCTGCTTGGAAACGTGTAAATGATATTATTGCAAAGCAGAAATGGTCGAAAAATGCCCAAGATGCATACATATTCTTTGCATGTCAGACCTGATTAATCCTAAAGTTAGCAGTAACTATACCCTTGCTACAATTAAAACCGCCGATGTTGGTTTGAAGCTCAAGTTTGAATAAATATCCAGCTGAACGGTGCAAAAAGTAGTGAAATCCCCCCAAAAACACCTCACGTGTAAAAACCTTGCGCCAAGTACATTAAACCGTAGTAACTATCAACAAAAATTTGTTAACAGAATATTCGAAGAAGTAGCACTCGATCTACAAAAGTATTGAAATCGATGGATGTTGCCAAGTACAATTAAATTTTTTTCCCAATTTATTTTTGAATGTGCCTTAGTATTAGGTTTGCTTGTTACTCACATCTGAATATACATAACATGCGTAACACGTAATGACATGCGACATATGTACACGTAGGAAAAAAATAATCGAAATTAAAATTGGAAAAGACAAAGAAAAAAAAAAATTTGGAGGTAGTGGTACTTGGCGGGCATTTTTGTACAAATTACAAAAAAATATAAATCGAATTATTTTAATTTTCTTATAACAATTCAAACATCAGCCCGCCAAGTACCACGTACTCCAAATTTTTTTTATTCTTTGTTTTTTCCAATTTTAATTTCGATTATTTTTTTCCTACGTGTACATATGTCGCATGTCATTACGTGTTACGCATGTTATGTATATTCAGATGTGAGTAACAACCAAACCTAATACTAAGGCACATTCAAAAATAAATTGGGAAAAAAATTTAATTGTACTTGGCAACATCCATCGATTTCAATACTTTTGTAGTTCGAGTGCTACTTCTTCGAATATTCTGTTAACAAATTTTTGTTGATAGTTACTACGGTTTAATGTACTTGGCGCAAGGTTTTTACACGTGAGGTGTTTTTGGGGGGATATAACATTACCCAGACTTAAACAGGCCATTTTTTCTACAAACAGATGCAAGCGATTATGCTTTTGGAGCATCTCTATATCAGTATAACAATGACGGAAATCAAGAAGTTGTGGCATTTGCAAGTAGAACATTAAAAGGTGCAGAGATCGGTTATTATACAACGGAGAAGGAATTACTAGCAATAGTTTGGGCATTACAAAAATTCAGAACTTATGTGCTAGGAACAAAAATTATCGTAGTTACTGATCATAAAGCACT
Organism: Macrophya annulata; assembly: GCA_963924015.1. NCBI lineage: Eukaryota > Metazoa > Arthropoda > Insecta > Hymenoptera > Tenthredinidae > Macrophya > Macrophya annulata. The sequence continues at coordinate 29,104,780 of OZ001259.1, read as the reverse complement.
ATCGTTTTTTAAAACATGTCGATTAATAAATTCTAGACTAGCAAGATGGATTTTATTGAGAGAGGGCATCGTTTCTACAGAGATCGTTTCTACAGATGATCGATTCTACAGAAGGCGTTTCTACAAAATCATATTGAGGTTGTTTCCATAGCATGTTACTAAAAATGCTTCACGTACTCGTTTCTACAGGAGCTCGGTTCTACAGAGCTGGCATAAGACTGTGCAAGGTGTTCGTTTCTACAGATGTTCGTTTCTACAGAAGTTCGTTTCTACAGAGCTGGGGTGAGAATGTTGAAGGTGTTTGTTTCTACAGATGTTCGTTTCTACAGAAGCTCATTTCTACAGAGCTGGCTTAAGAATGTGCAGGGTGTTCGTTTCTACAGATGATCGTTTCTACAGATGGTCGTTTCTACAGAAACTCGTTTCTACAGAGCTGGCGTAAGAATGTGCAAGGTGTTCGTTTCTACAGATGATCGTTTCTACAGATGATCGTCTCTACAGATGTTCGTTTCTACAGAGCCAGTGTAAGACGTGTCAAGTATCAAGAGACTCGGTAGAGCCTCACGCCAACTACATTAAAAAGAATTTTTAACGCATGAGAGCTCTACGCATGAGAGCTCTACGGCCTATACGGCGATTGTATTATCCGTATTTTATTCCGACTCGAGTTATATACACGATATTCAAATATTTATCTTAGAATATGGGTTCAAATAGCTTTCATTTAAGCCCAATTTTTATGCAATCGGTGCACGGAGAGCTGAGATATAATATTCCGATTTACAGAAAGCCTCAGTTGCCTCAGCAACTGTCAATAGACATAGAAGTATTACTTAAGAAAGCCAGAACATCTAATGGTTATGAATCCATAATATTGGAACCTGTTCAAGCTAATCACACACTAGGTGTACAATATTATATCTACCACAAGGGCGTGGTGCTTGGCATTATTTCCTGATTTAATAGGTTTTTATAATTTTTTCGAGTAGAATTCTTTTTGTACTGGTGCGTATTTTTCACATTCAAAATGTTTTTGCGGGGTATTATCTATTTTTCCAGCATTTTAGCTGTAGCTGGAACAAGTTCCTAGTACGTTTTTCTCCCGGAACAGAAACTCACAGTGATCTGCATTCATATGAATACATTAAGCAAGTAGTAAGTACAGGAATTAGAGATAATTTTATTGGAACACGGAAATTTGTTTTTGTTTTCATACGAAGGAGGGTCATCATCAATGAAACTTATATAGAATTAAGAATAATGAAGCTGTTGATCTGAATTCGTAGTAAAATTAATGTCTTGTATTTTTCAGCAGGCTTACAATTGTTGTCAGCGGCAATTGAGACATGGAAATAAATAATAAACAGGTGACTGAATATAATTGGATTTCAATTCTGGAACCTAGTATGGACCGACTTACGAACTCTAAAAATGATGACACAGTTCTCTGTGGTACCCGACTTCAGATATTTTTATATTATTATTAGTAATCAACGAGCAGTACTGCCCCATACAATAGATGCGTAAAGCTTACATAAATGTTTTGTATGAATATGTAATGAACAGAAGATGAAACAAAAATTTTTAAATAAAAATTAATAAACAAGAAGAATCAAAAAAACAATGATATGGTAAATTCAGGCTTTGAATAATCATTTTCATAGTCGAATGACGAAGTTACAGTAATATATTCAAGTTTGCTGCATCAATCTAAGGCCATGGTAAAGAACCCATAAATTGCACGGTAATAATATTTTTCTGGCGAAGAAAGGCCGATGAGATGTAATTGAGATGATACGCTGATACGCTCCTAGTGAATTCAGGATTCCCATTTGAGGTACCGTAGTCTACAACGTGCAGGGTTTGATCTCCATTTTGACAGAGACTTCATGCAGCTGAATGGCGACAGAAAATTAGTAGAATAACTATGGTTCCAGCATATCCACGTACACAAATTGTTGCTATACTATTCCGTCATGCTGTAAAATGACAAACCGAGTGCATCTCTAAAATAAAACCCAGATAACAGAATTCCCAAAAACTTCTGAAAGACGTCTTATGTAAAAATGGAAACAAGAAATTGTAAGTGCAACTTCATAGGTGTTAGAATCCAACACGTCAAGTGTACATTATGTCTCGTATCTCATTGTATGTTGACGTAAAATGACTAGTAAATTTTCGGTTGTATAATATCCAAATATGCAATCACTCAAGCATTATGTGTTACATTAAGTAGGAGCGGGAATAGAACTTTGAAGAATAGTATCTACATTCAATAGAAGGAAAATATAGGTACACGGAGCAGATGGCCTGGAGACATGCAAAACCAACGAGGAGGACTTGGACACCAGAAATCGAAGAGAGCAGTGACCTAGTCACTGAAAGCCATGGAGGTTAGATTTATTAATTTTCGGTTCAATCAATAGATCATACGTGCATTATGTGGAAAATTATGTACGATCGGAAATGGGCTACATTTACAAAATGTACGCGCGTTAGCAAACAACAACAAAAAACAGATACGTTATGAATACTATGATGATTTGACATATATGGCATCATATGAAACCCATGGGATAGGAATGAGGGTTGGAATAAACAGGATGGAAGAGGATGTATATGTGTTTGCGATCTTATATTTATTTATTACATGTCCACTATAACGTGGAGAACTCCCGCGATCGCCGACCGACACATAGGACAACGGTCCCCAACATCTCTTACGCAAACCTCGCAACTGCACCGGTGCCCACACGGGATCAACGCATGCGTCGCAGACTGCATCAAGCATAGGACGCAAATTCCCGGACGGCGTACCGCATCATCGCGGACTATCGGTCCGATGGCATAAAATGGCACTGGATCTGCGGGTGGGAGGAATACGGGGAAATCATCCTCCGGGATATGATAAACGTCTTCGGCATCGGCATCGTCATCGTCATTATTCCTGTCACCCCGTATCGCTTCGACGGCTTCATAGGGCACCTCATCCGCAGCTCCTACATATTCCGGGATATCATCCGGAATAGCAACAAAGTCTTCGCGTTCTAAATTTCAAAATAAGTATTGGTTACGTTAATACAAAATGAAAATGGGACTTGGTTCACCCACGCAGGGCATATTTGGCTTGCAGCATCTAACCATTGGGCTAGTAAAAAAAAGGCAGCATTGAACAATGTGACTAGTTCGAAATAGTACATTACGAAACGTTCGCAAACTTGGTGGGAAGTGGGCATTTTGCGCACGCAAACCGGTACGCAAAATCGAACTTCGCGCACGCTATTTGTAAAAGAGAGTTTTTATTTACATCATTTCAATTTTTAGGTGACCCTTTCATTTGTTGACAAGTATAGTTAGTTTTGCCTGTGTCACAAAAATAATGAACTCCTACTGCGATAATTGCGCACTTACGTGGTTCAGCTAATTCTTGTCCAATATCTGGATCAAGCTGCTGTGCAATTTCAGCCGCAACCAAGTTTCGTGCAGCTGCGGCTTGTTGACTGCGAATGGCTCGTGCTCTGGGTCGAGCACCTCGACCTCTCCTTGCGCCACGACGTGCTATACAAAAAGATATTGTCTTAAGCAATGAGTTTACTAGAACTCGATTCACAACAAGCATCTCCTAAAGGTTGGATCCAAGTGCGACCTTGCGATGGTACAGAAATTGCTCTTTACCTAGCTCATCCGGTCTCACGGGATCCCCAGCAGCCATGAAACCTGCTTCCACCAGATCAGGCTCCTCTATCACTGGCGCTGCATTCACAAAATATATCAGGTTATGCTATCGTGATAAGAATCCCAAAAATAAGCGCTATCCTAATAATGCATATATACACTAATAACCTTCTCGTTCTGCTAAGCCGTGGACGATATTGAAATCTCCGGTCCTAACGGCGCAACGCCGCAAAAACTCCAATAAAGTGTATCTGAAAGGTATACAAATATATGTCCTTTAGGGTAGGCACTAATCCACGGCAGTGTAAATTATCTTAATGTAGGACGACAACATGGTACTGATTCTCAAGTCATACTGATGCGACGGTTGTATGTGAATACATTACCTGACTACGCTGAAATCGTGCTGAGCATCCCTTATCAGCACGTCTCTGGCCATGTTTCTGCGGGTGCGAGGTCGCCTAGCTCGCTCGCCAGCCCGGATACGCACCAGATCTTGTTCTTGATTAGCAATCATGTCGGATAAATGTTCTGTAGATTTCAAAATGGGACACATTATAGAAGCTCTGCTGACAGGAAAATATTTACGTGAATGACGCACATTGGGTGCAAAAGACAACGTACCGAGGAATTTCCAAATATTCGGATGTAGCCCTCCCAATTTTCTTTTGGCTTCGTTGTGGAAGGACTCCACCAAATTATTTGTGCGAGAAGGACACCCGTGGACACTCACTACCTCCGCGAGTGGTCTCCATTGGGTGCGGAGGTAGAATATAAATTGTAGTAACTGCGGATGATCTAGTGCTATTACATCCGCCTCGGTAGCCAAATGTCTAAGTCCTTCCTCGAACCTGTCGAAGGGTGCTAACGGCAGAGCCATTGCCATCCCTAAAACTGAAGTCGGTGTTCTCTCTCTAGTGAGACCGAGGTTTCTCCACCGTCGAACGAGAGCCTGATACAAGAAGAAAAATCACCAAATGATCAAGAGACCCAATAGATCAAGAGATAGATTACATGCGTAATACGTAATCACATACAATATAAGGTACAAGAAAATATAAACTGAACTATAACAATATTCTTATAATAAATTAATCAGCCCACCAAGTAGCACGTACTCTAAATTTGTATTTTTTTTCGTTTTTTTCTTAATGTTAATATTGGAAACCAAAATTTCACTTCTGTAGAGGTACCTCATTTTACTCGCAAAAGAAAAAAAAAAAAAGAAAAAATTCATGGTAACTGAAAATTTATTTTCATTTACTTCGAATATATACCTATAAGTAAAAAAAAAAAAAAAGATTCAACATATTTGAGTTAACGAATATAATAAGATATAATGAATGATTATGATTATGGATGACTACTTGCGAATTGGATGTTAGGATTGGGGAATCTAACAGCGAAGAGTTACTAATCCAATCGACTGTTAGAAATCTAGTAGTGAAGCGTGAGAAATCTGATAGTGGGGTAATAAGGAAGAAGGAATGGAAGAAGCGTGAAGAATGAAGGTTGACTACTGAAGTGAGGAATTAGTTGATGAGAAGCATAAGGGGAACTAGGTATTGAGGTGAAGTGGGAGGCCACGTGTAGCTGAGAATGCATCCGGTGGTCTGACGCATCCTTTTATGGTATGAACTGAGTAAACAGAATGCAGATTATCTAGTTACTCATACGCTAAAGAAGGCTACAGATAGAGTGACAGCTTATAGGCAATATGGTAAGTCTAGGATAGTTGGCCATAAAGGAGAGATCAGAGGTGGCCATCCATAACTTTTTCGTCGAATCAGAAGGATTTCAGTTACTTTCCAATATTTGTTCTGCAAAAATTTCCACTCTCACCTGTTCCAACGGTCGCGACTGAGCGAAGAAGTCCATCGGGAATGCTATCTATCAAGCTTAAACGAAACAAATAATCGCTGGCCATCTCTAACTCATGACTATAACTACCCCAGACTTTCCCGAGATGAGGAATGTGACGTATGGACCAAATGTCCAGACGTAAGAGTTCCCTCGCTGCAATATCTATCGTCAGATCTCAATGTCGGAGATTTTGTAACATTCATACAAAGATCATGGCTGAAAATGGTTACCTTTGATTCAAGCTCACATTGAATAAATATCGCCGACAGTAATCGAATAGAAGTGTGGATGATAGGGAAAGGTATGCCGTTCCGAATCAAAATAGCCGGAGTCAGCGACTGGTCGATTTGATAGACATGCTTGATATATTACGGATTCTTTACCTGATTGAAATGAAACCAGCACCCGTGTAGGCTGGCGTTCGGGAAAATTTCGCGTAATGCGCTCATCGCAGCCCTCTCATAGTCGCCCATTACGAATTAGAGACTGTCAGCGAGACCAGGAGCCAACTCGCATAACCTCCGAAAAACACTGGTGTACAGGGCTCGCGTACGTGCACTGCATAATACGTATACGGCTGCAATACCCTGCGAGATTTACCGGATAATTGAATTATTCATAATGATAAATTTTGTGGAATAGCATGATACAGTTGTGATATTAGAAATCAAGATCGAACGTACGTTATCCATTACCCTTAAGTGGACCGTATACAACTGGGCGATCGGCGGATGATATGGTGCCACCTTGAAAATAATAATGAAATAAAATTAGCCATGCTTATTCTTATGAGCCAGATTCATTTGGATCAAAGATAGCATCGAATCGTGCAGAAGATGACGTGTCACGAAAATGCGAGACAATCTTCGAATAGCTGTATCGTCCTGAAAATATTCTCCAAGGATGGCCCAATAATGAGGTTAAAACCAGGATGAATAGAAAACAAATCCTGTCAGCTGTGTCCTTCTTGACAGTTACTTTGAATTTCACGGCTAGGTGTGGGTATATGTTCCTTTGACGTGTTATCTCGTGAAAATATGTTAGATTAATATACATACTTTGAATGTTCCGTCCACGTAGATCTCCGTATATGTTGTAAGTACTTGCAGCATCTCATTACTAGCAAATATAAGTGCTACCGATTCATCGGTTCCCTCGACGAGACCTTGATATTTATGCCGCATCAGTGCATATCTTTCGAGCGCTCCCGCTAGCTCGCGCATATTCGCCGGTATGATTGGTCGGACCTTGGCTCGTGCCCGCTGCATTGCGCTTCTCAATGCCGCGTAGAGAAATTTGGGCGCAACCACAGGATTTCTGAAACGAGATTCAGATATGCACACATCCATCAACAACATTTAACGTGTAGCAGCGACATGGATTAACTGGGAATATTGACTGAATGAAGCTATTTTTTCATTATTATTGTAGATTGTGACAAGCCGAAATACATACCTCCTACATATGCTGTCAAAAATTTGCTTCAGCGGCTCATTCGTACGCTCAGCCATCTCCAACATTTCGCGACGTACACAAGCCTCTTGGAGAATCGTCTCATTCGGCAAGTGCCCATCATGGCGTCGATTGATGATGGGCACTGTGCAAGGCTGTTCGATTTGAGATGGATTTGGCCTGGTAATATTAACGGAACTGCTACGAGTTGAAGTTGCTACGAATAAAAGTACGCTAAACATACATTTTTTAACATATATATTCCATATAACGTATAAAAGTAAAATAGCATATCCATTTTTTTCGTATTATCGCCAAAAATTTCAAGATACGTTCAAAATGGAGCAATTTAAATTAACGATGAACGGTCGTAAGTACTGGTGGTTACGCCCTTTCATCTGTAAATTTTTGAGAAGACATCTCATTAACTAACGGTATAAGGTCGTATTTGCCAAAATCTGTTTTTTTATTGCAAATGCTCCAAAAACTTCTGGAACGCGAAGATTCATCGATATTTAAGAAAAGGGGGAAATTTTTTTCTTGTGATTTCTTTAGTTAATTTCGAAAAATATAATCGACTGCATACGTATCAGTTCTATAACATTGATGAGAATAAAGAAAAAAACAAATCACTGAGCAGACGCAGAGAAAATGTATTATAATAATAAATATAATATATTAATTGTAACACATCTTCTCTACATCTGGTCAGTCATTTGTCTTTTTCTTTATACACGCAGTCAATAATATTTTTCGTAATCAACTAAAGTATTCACAAGAATAAAATTTCCCACTTTTCTCAAATATCGATGAATCTTTCAATTCCGGAAGTTTTTGCAACGTGTGCGCTGAAAACAAAGGGGGGGGGGGGGGATACGACCTTTACTTGAAGAATTTTTTTTTGAAAATGAAAAAATTTCCATCTTTTTTTCAAATATCGATAAATTTTCGCGTTTCAGAAGTTCTTCGAGCATTTGCACTAGAAAAAAAAAAATGGCGGATACGACCTTCTCCTATTAATGAATGTAATAAAAAAAAAGTATAGCTTAAGGTGAAAGGACGGATCCATCAAATATACCACCCTTTACTTTTATTTATTTTTTCAGGTAATTTTCATGAATCTATGCGTTTCGAGTACTTCTACCGCGAACGCCACAATCGCCTTTATGGCGCATACGACCTTATTCCATTAGACACGCGATATAAGGGTCCCACATCTTTCCAAATTGGCGATTCTATCTATTTATCCATTCATCCACCCACCCACTCATCCACCCATCCATCAGACATTCGTCAGACATCCGTCTATCTATCGTCTATCTATCTATCGTCTATCTATCGTCTATCTATCGTCTATCTATCGTCTATCTATCGTCTATCTATCATCCATCTATCATCTATCTATCATCTATCTATCATCCATCTATTATCCATCTATCGTCTATCTATCGTCTATCTATCGTCTATCTATCGTATATCGTTTATCTATCGTCTACCTATCGTCTATCTATCGTCTATCTATCGTCTATCTATCGTCTATCTATCGTCTATCTATCGTCTATCTATCATCCATCTATCATCCATCTATCATCTATCTATTATCTATCTATCATCTATCTATCATCTATCTATCATCTATCTATCATCTATCTATCATCTATCTATCTATCTATCTATCTGGCTGGATTTTCACGGAAGCAAATTACTGCCGCAGCGCTATGCTGCGGCAGCGAAGAATTGCGCGTGAAAATGCACCCGCAGCGGCAGCAAAACACTGCATGTCAAGCGCGCGTAAGTTGAATCGGTGATCAACTCATGATCAATTACGCGCGCTTGCGCACGCTTGACGTGCAGCGTATTGCTGCCGCTGCGGGCGCATTTTCACGGGCAGTTTTTCGCTGCGGCAGTATTTTGCTGTCGCAGTAATTTGCTTCCGTGAAAATCCAGCCTCTACCTACCTATCTATATTTATTCGTTCGTTCGTACATTCATTTATTTACTTATTTATTTTGTTTTTTCTCAATTCGATCTAACTTAAGCAAAGATATGACATTAGGTTTTGTGAACTTCTAGATATTTTTTTCTGTTGCATTAAAATTCATTGGCTATCAATTAGTAATTCTACTTGATAAGATATTAAAATTTTATATAGTTAGATTTTTATTTCATTCGCGAATTATTCATTTACATTTGTGTATATTTAATAAGTATACACGAATGTCAATGAATAACCCATATTCAATAAAGATACACAAATGTAAGTGAATATTTTTCGAATAACATAAAAAATCTAACTATATGAAATTTTAATATTTCATTAAGTAAAATGAGTAATTAAGAACCAATGAATTTGAGTGCAACAGAAAAAAATATCTAAGAGTGCACAAAACCCAATGTCATATCTTTGCTTAAGTTAGACGGAATTCAGAGAAAAAATAATAAAGAGATGAGAAAAAAAAAATCGGTTGAAATTCGGAGGCATACCTTGACGTTAAAATTAAGTGTTCAAGTTTTACAATGTTTCTTTTTAATTATTTGGGATCGATTAGGAGGACGTGACGATTTAAATCGCACCAAACCTTAACTAAGAACCACCCTAGTATACATATATATTAAAATGTACCCCAAACTATAATCGTTTTCGCATATGGATACACTTCGAGATGTGTCCCTAAAGAGTACTTCTGTCCCCGAAGTATACGCAGTACGTCCGAAATTCTGTACCCTAAACATGATTTTTATATAGAAAGCATGATTTTTCATAGATAAATTTACAGGCGAAAAAAGTTTCTCTGAAAATTTCAGATATTTCAGTTCATTGGTTTTTCTATAGAGAAAAAATATTAAACATGGTATTTTACGCGCCCTAGTGTCTAATTGCATAAAATGGATTACTCATTCAGCCTTTCTCTTTCATCCCTACAATCACCTGCATTACCAGTCAACCCCCAGCTGATTCCAAGAACAATGAGACAATAGGATTCGTAGCGTTTTTTAAATACATACAATGGTATTGGTGATACCAATGAGTAGAAAGGTATTTTACAGCACATATTGAAAATTTGGAGTAAGTACATACCTGTATTTGAAGCTTTCATCTTGCACATATCACAATTTTCTAATCACCTTCACACGATTTATGCGATTTCTTTTATAAGCCATCACTTTTCTCAGGATAGACTTATGATTCCACAAAAACGTCTTTCTGAATGGACACATTAGTCTCACATATAAAATTCCAGATTGCTCTAGAGCTTTCAGGATTGACGTTTGGGAATTTGGGTGTTGTAATATTGAGAACACATATGTGCGACTTTTTTGTCAAGATATACCAGACGAACCACTTACAACCAATTTGGCTGAAGTTTTGACAAAAAATCGTCGGTAAATATGTCAAACCATTTCCACATGTAGTTTCAAAATGGCGGACACCTACCAAGCGACGGCGTTTCACATATAGGTATACCCATTTTATCGCCATCGATTCAAATGTGTAGAAAAATAAGAAAAAACGTAAATAGGATATGTAAAAATGCTCGATTTTCATCCAATTGATAACCTTATTGTAACAAAGGCTCAACTATAATTAATGTACTTATGTTTCTTTTCATTATCACCTGAACTATCAAGCACCAAAGTGAACAACGTGGATGCCGTGCGCAGTTGTGCCTAATGTAAAAGAAGCAAAGATTTTCGGTCAAACAGCTTGTTAAAGTTTATATAATTCTGATGCACTGGTAGAGGAATTGTTTAGTGAAGAAAAAATACTTGATAATGGATACTATGGAGTATTGTACATGAGTAATACTTATACCTGAGACCAAAAAAATTGGATAGCTGAATTAGTGGCATGGAACCATAAATATGTAATACAGATTAACCAAGATGATTTTCTCTTCACCAATATAGGGGTACACTCGCGCAAGCAAGACAGTTTCCTGCGCATAAGTCACCGATTTTGACGTCTTACAAAATTTTGAGTTTCGGCCAGCGCCCAACGACGAACTTAGAGTTTTATGCCCTGACCTTGATCGTTTCGGAGGACACCTGACTTGCAAACTATAAAAAAAAAAATTTTAGACCGTACGGAATAATTTTAAAACATATAGGTACATTAGGGTGTCCGTTATTTCCCAAATTGGTTTTTTTCTTGCATTTGCCTTCTGAATTATTAGTTTTCGCCATGAAAAAATATTTGACACTAAAATGAGCGCTTAATTTTTATATTAACCCGTGCCTAAATCGTGATACATTTCCCATTTAAATAACATGGGATTCTTGCACTTTTTACATTTTATTTTTTTTCTTTGAAACAAATGCAAATACAATAATAAACGATATATATTTTAGTAGAAAATTGAACGCTCTACAAAAAAGTTTGTTATATTTTTTCGATAAATTCATTTTTTCAAAAGTTATTCAAGGTTGAAGTTGTGATCATGATCAAATTTATCGTTTCATATTTTTCTTGTTACTTTTAATTTTTGTTCGCTCTAAAACTATCGATTAAAAGCAATTGGCTTGAAATTGACATATTTCTGTATAAATTCCTCTACTACAATTGCTTTTTCTTCATTTAATTGGTATATTTATTGCCAATAAAATGAAAAAGTTGAACATATTTACATTCGAAATTTTTTTTTTTAGTACCATTGATACTCACTAAGAGGTTAGACTCTTTTAGTACTTAGTTGATACAATACAATACAATACTAGGTGATAAAATAGTGTATCGATCCAATCAACTATTTTTTCTACGTAAGTAAAATTATCAGTAAATTAAATATATGGGACATTTCATGTCAATTTTACATTTTCACACCCTCACATTTTTTGATTATTTTGCAATTTTTAGATGTTATTCTATACTCAAAATGAGTCGACACGTATTTCACGATTTCTCGATATACTGATTTTTTACGATTTTTCACCAGCTACTTCAAGTTTTGAGTTTATTCACAAAATCATTTCTTTATCTGCATATATCTCAAAATCGGCGAATCGTATCAAAAAAATCAATTGAGGTGAACTCGTTCAGTTTGAATTGTACTTCACGAAAAACATTATCTTGGAATTTTGGTTACCCTTTAAGAGTGAGTTTCTGAGCATTGAAGTACTAATAAGACCATTGCAAAAAATCTTATTTTATGACTTTTGTTTTCATTTTTTTTCGAAACTAGAGAAAAATACAAAAATTTTGACATATTTTGCAAAATGGCTATGAATCTTTAAATGCTCGATCTGGCGGATTGAAGTTTTCAATAATGCTTTGTTTGCATCTAGTAGATCAAAAAACCTTTGAAAAAAATCAAAAAAATTTTCAAAAAATTTGTATGGGGGGCAGTTCCTCAATTTCATTTCGACATATTAAACATAACCGATCACTTTTTTTCAACGGTTTTATGCAAATTGGTTATGTTCGACATGTCGAAAAGTATTGTCGAAAAGTACACCTGAAAAAAAAATCAGCGTCACAAACAAAAAAAATGTCGTGGTAATGGCCGCTCGGTTATATCTGGAATTGCCTCATATGTATATGTATTACAGAGTGAGTGATTGGCTTTAATCGATCCCGGGCGATATCTCGAGACTAATAGAGGTATTGTAAAATATTTCATACAAAAGTTGTAGGGCCTAGAGGGAGAACAAACCTGGCTAAATCGAATTTTTCCCAGGTGCCCTTGCCGAGGACAAATCGAAGTCAACTTGGTTTTTGAATGATCTCTATATTTTTGACATTGGAATCAGATACAACATCAAATTTCGCAATTAAAAAATCATACGGATCCATATGGTCTCAAGCTGACGATTGCGAAGATAAGAGATAGAGTCGCCATTCTTATCATGAGGCAGCGGGTGGTTTATTCAGCCTGAGAACGGGGTGATTCAACCATAAATAATTTATATCTACAATTAGTCAATTTCCACGAATCTTAATGTTCATCGGAAAGCGGTATGTGCGTTTATTACTTTCTAACGCAAATTATTGTAGTGAATGCAAAGGAACGGCGATCACGGAAAAATGATGCTCTGATTCTCTCGAATATTATATGCGGGAGTACACATCAGTCAAGTCTTTTCCCCTGCATTGATTCCATTGGAGAAAAAATGATACATGTATTCACAATTTTATCCGGATCGGATAAGAATAATTCGTGACCCGAGAAAGTGAAATTAAAAATGTTCTGCATCCTCATTACTGAAGATTATCTCGTGAATCTTTATACTAGTGTAAAACCACCCGATGAGCGTTGAGCTGTATTCATTTCGAAGCAGGCAGGTCACCGAAGAAATTTCTTGTTCTTCACAGCAAATAACGCTGACACGTATTTCACCGATTTGAGAAAATGATTTTTTCTTACCATTTTTTTCGCAGAATCCATATTTTTCATTGTAACAGCCATGTAAGCAATTTAACTTACTGCAGAATTCGGAGTTCTACGGATTTTTATACACAGTGTGCAGTATTTTTTTTTTAATTTCTTAAAAAATTATGAAAATTCACTTGAACTCAGACTTACTCTGTGGGATTGCAGGCTGTAATCGAAATAGTTCTGTATCGTGCGTGCAAAGTGAAATAATTTTTTCTGTAGAAGCGAAACAGTGGAATCATAGGCCAAGCATTAAAAGATTTTTTCATGACAAAAATCTTAGGAGTATACCGACTGTGCCACTCCAAGAAAGGCAGTTTGTAGATTAATTATGCCATGTTTCCTACTCGAAATTTCACCGAGATCAATTTGTTGTAAACATTTAAAAGCAAAAATTAGTGATTTTGTTAGTTTTTTTGTTTATAACATTGAACTGAATCAAGTAATCTCAATGGTGTCGATAGACAAATTATAAATAGTTAAAATACTGATCTGATGATTAGGAAAGGAGAAAATTCAGAAAAATCGGAAAATTCTACGTTTTTTAAAGAATTCATAACTCCGTCATTTTTTAAATTGTATCGAAGACCTTTCGGATGAAAGTAGTTATTGATATATACTTTATATATGCACAACATGAGCGCTGTCGGATGAATAGTTTCCGCACAATTACAATTTGAATTTTTTCATGCAGTATTTTGCAGCGGGTCTGGTTGCTCTATGGATAGTCCGATTACAATTGTTCAAAAAGATTATGAAAGACGAAATAAAATAGTACAAGCCTATATTCTGATATTTTTGATAAAATGATGCGAAATAGAGGAAGAATGTCTTTGAACATGACGGACCCCCCCCCACCACCACCACCTCCACCCCCCTCTCGGTAGAAACGAGCTTCTGTAGAAACGAACATCTTTAGAAACGAGCATCTGTAGAAACGATCATCTGTAGAAACGAACACCTTACACATTCTTACGCCAGCTCTGTAGAAACGAGCTTCTGTAGAAACGAACATCTGTAGAAACGAACATCTGTAGAAATGATCATCTGTAGAAACGAACACCTTACACATTCTTACGCCAGCTCTGTAGAAACGAGCTTCTGTAGAAACAAACATCTGTAGAAACAAACACCTTGCACATTCTCACCCCAGCTCTGTAGAAACGAGCTTCTGTAGAAACGAACATCTGTAGAAACGAACACCTTGCACAGTCGTACGCCAGCTCTGTAGAAACGAGCTTCTGTAGAAACGAGCACCTGATGTAGTTTTAGGAGAGGGCATCGTCAATATATTGTGTAGAACCGCCTTCTGTAGAAACGATCATCTGTAGAAACGATCTCTGTAGAAACGAACATGTAGAAACGACCATCTGTAGAAACGATTCCTGTAGAAACGATCCACCCCCAATCAAACAATTAGAAAAATCTTTAACCATTACATACCAAACTATGGTAAACCTAATAAAATACAAACTGATCAAGGGACACAGTTCACATCAATTCAGTGGCAGGATAAATTACGGGAAGAAAATATTGAAATCGTAATGTCAGCAATTAGACACCCTCAAAGTAACATCGTTGAAAGAGTTAATAGAGAATTAGGGAGATTTTTTAGAACGATATTAGAAGATAAACATTATGAATGGGTGAGGTGGATTCCTGTAATTGAGGATTGCATTAATCAGGCGTATCATGAAACGACAAATAAGACACCTTATGAATTATTTCTAAAAAAAAAAACCAACGAGATATTGGGAGCAATGGTTGGGCTTTCAGGAAGATAAAAATATAGAACCAGGAGCATATGAAAGACAGCTAGTTATGACACGGGACACACAGCTATACAAATTAGAAATGACAGTAAAAGAACGAACTACAGAACATAAATTACACAAAAAAAACAAGTATACTCATGAGATGAAGAACCAAGTAATAATCACGGACAATAACTTAGACATGCCAATTATTGAACAGGAAGAGGTGAAGGATGTTAAGCGAGATTGGAAGGACGAGAAAAAGAAAGCAAATTTGAGAAAAAGGAAGGAATTAGAACTAGAACTATTTGCCGAAATAAGCGATAGCGATTATGAGGTACCATTACCGCAAGTTATGAGAAATACAGACCCATTAGGCCTGCAGATATTATAAAAAAAAAAAAATTTTTTTTGATACACAAAAATTTTTTAATTTATAAAAAAAAAAAATATATATATATATATATATAAATGTTAAAATTAGTTATACTGAAAAATAATGAGCTGTTATGATTTAAGTTTTATAAATAAGAAAAAGTGATACTATATTAGAGAGGCTACATTGACTACCAAATAATAAATATAAGTTTAAGTTCAAGTTCATGTTATATTGTAAAAAAAAAAAATAAAAAAAATAAAAAAAATAATAAATAAATAAAACTCTATTACAAAATAAAATGTAAATCCAGTATAATTTAAGTACATCTTAATTAATCCTGAATTTAGGAGGGGCAATGAAACGATATTTCATGTCAGTCCTCAAGAGTTTAAAATGTTTAAATAATTATGATTTGTTGTAAATATAAGTGAATCTTCAATAAAAAATACATGATAGCAAAACTTATTGGAAAGGAAGTATAAGTACTATAGAATTTGGTGTTATTCAAAATAAGCTATGATTTCTCAGTAGCGGTCAAGTAGTAAACACATGGGAAACCATACAAGATAGAAAAAGGAGTTGAGCGTTCCTATATAAGGCGTAGCGTACAACGCTCGAGAGCTCAGTAGTAGTTCAGAAAATACACAAAGCAGATTAGCCAGTAGGCTGGCTTACAAATTTGAAATTTAAAATCATTTGAATAAAAAAAAAAAAAAAAGAAGAATCACTCAAGCCAATAAGCTTGCTATCCACATATAGAAACACAAATCAAATTGGTCAGTATAATCATTTCCTATCCTTTCACATCGACGAGCCTAAAAAACTCTGAGGTGTGATAAAACAAATCCTTCACCAATATTTTATTATATTATCAACGCTGACGATTAATTTTTGAGGCCGCGATTAAATTTATTATTATTATCAACGCTGACGATTAATTTCTGAGGCCGCGATTCAAATTGTTGTTATCAACGCTGACGATTAATTTCTGAGGCCGCGATTCAAATTGATGTGATCAACGCTGACGATTTATTTCTGAGGCCGAGATCAAAATGAAATTGGTCAACGCCAACGAGTGCTAAAGGACGCTGAAGCCGCGACTTGCTGTATTAGATATCAACACTATAGGTATAGGCTGCGATATATTTTATAGCAAATCACGAAATAAGGAAATCAACGCTAACGTATCGAAAGATACTGCAGCCGCGATCTTATAAAGGTAACACAAGAAGACAGGAGAAATAGTTCGCTAGTCATACGTTAATCTGCTTAAATAGCTCCAATATAGTTCTCGTAAAATCAAGATTAAAGAATAAAAGTTTAAATATAACATTTAGACGCGTAGATCATCACGGCTATAGCCATTCAATCTACAAAAGTATTGAAATCAATGGGCATTGCCAAGTACAATTAAATTTTGCCAATTTATTTCTGAATGTGACCTGATCCTACTTTTCGGTAGGTATTTACATTTCGATGTACATAACTTACGTCACACGTAATAACATGCAATATACGCACTTATCAGAGAAGATCAATTGAGAGTAAAATTAAGAAACAGAAAAAAAAATTTGGAGATAGTGGTACTTGGCGGGCATTTTTGTAGTAATTTAGACATCAGCCAAAAATGCCCGCCAAGTACCACTACCTCCAAATTTTTTTTTTTCTGTTTCTTAATTTTACTCTCAATTGATCTTCTCTGATAAGTGCGTATATTGCATGTTATTACGTGTGACGTAAGTTATGTACATCGAAATGTAAATACCCAGCGAAAAGTAGGATCAGGTCACATTCAGAAATTAATTGGGAAAATTTAATTGTACTTGGCAATGCCCATTGATTTCAATACTTTTGTAGATTGAATGGCTGCAACACTATTTTTGTGGGAAATATCACATTAATGTACTTGGCGAAAGATTTTTACACCAGAGGTGCTTTTTGGGGGGATTTCATTACTATTTGTACCATCTCGATTCAGACTAATTAGTCTTATTCATAACAAATTGTATAAATTATGTCCTCTGAAAATTGGTTCAAGTTTTAAGAAATGTTAGTGGCAGTTGATAAGAGTGTGTATGAATTTCTGTAGAATTGTATTTAAACAACGTTCAGATGTTAGCAGCTGATACGATATATACGATAGTTGACAATATCCGTGTTTTAATTGAGTATAATTCGAAAACTACACATCATACGAGAAATGTTAAGTAAAAAAAAAATTTCAGTTCGAAGTAAACTTCAAAGTGATGACGTACAAAAAAATACGACGGTTCCGAAAAGTTGAAAAAAAATTATTATAAAATTGGTTTTTAATATTTCTCAACAACCTTACGTTTTTTACCATCCAAAAATTTCAGAGGACATTCCTTTATAGTGTAAAACGAATGAGTACAAATTTTATCGTGAAGCCAGATTTCAGTTAGGAGATATATGAATTTTGTACCGAATTTATTGCGAACCAAAAGTACAACTTTTTTAGCACTGCGAAGTTGAAAGTTTTGTTCATTTAACGGTTTTTAAAGATTTTTTGAGTCGATACGGTCTTTGCGATACAAAATTTTTGTTGTTTTTGTTTCGAAATAAATTCAGTAAAAAATTCATATTTTCTAAACTAAATCTGAGTCCACAATAAAATTCATGCACGTTCTTTTCACACTATAGAGGAATATTCTCTGAAAGTCTTAGCCCCAAAAGACGTATGACTTGTGAGAAATTTCAAAAACTAACTTTATAATAATTTTTTTCCAACTTTCCGGAACCGACAAATTTTTTCGTACATAATCATTTGGACGTCTACTTTAAACTGAAACTTTTTTATTCTCAACATTTTTTTGTATGATGTATAGTTTTCGTGTTATACTTGACCAAAACTCGTGCCACGACGCTCGTACTTTCCTCATTCATCTAGATCCAGAAATATGCATCTGACAATTTGACAGTGACTATTTCCATGACCTAAAAAATCAAAACGCCACTTGGCAGAAATTGTGCATTTTAATTTTCAGGCATTATAGAAACGACTTGAAATTTTAATTTTAATTATATTATATATTATTATAATGTATTATTAAAATTCTTATTGAATTAGTATACCTACTTCATTTATATCGATCTCATAATCTTTAGCATGAAAGATGAGAAATATTACTATTTTTTAATGTCTTATATTAGCTCTTTTATCACGGAGATACGTCTATAATTTTCACGTCGTGTAAAGTGTCGTAGAAGCATATGACATGCAGACCGAAAGAAAATGGCAACATTGCTGGTGGACGACTACCTCGTTCCGAAAGGAACTGACAATGGCAACATAGCCGGTGGGCGACGACGAAGGAAACGGAGAAGGAGAATTTTTGTTGGTCGAACTGAGGGTGTCTGTAATTCGGAAATATTATATCTCAGCTCTCCGTGCACCGATTGCATAAAAATTGGGCTTAAATGAAAGCTATTTGAAGCCATATTCTGAGATAAATATTTGAATCTCGTGTATAACTCGAGTCGGAAGTTATTAAGGATAACACAGTCGCCGTATAGGCCGTAGAGCTCTCATGCGGGTATAGAGACTCGGTCGAGTCTCACGCCGTGCGTTAAAAATTCTTTTTAATGTACTTGGCGCGAGACTCTACCGAGTCTCTTGATAGATGAGCAGGTAAGCAAGCGTTGGCTAGCCCTACCTGGGGACACCAGGTACTGCGCATAGGAGAAAGGTGTAAAAAAATTTCGCCCAAAAAAAGTGTTTGTTTCAGAGGCCAACAAACAGAAATCCATATTTAAAATCACATAAAACACAAAAATTAATAAGGCTGACACTTTTGAGGGGGTTAACATTTAATAAAAACAGCCCCAAGTTGTTTTTTTTTAAATACAAAATGAAGTGTTTGATTCACGTTGACATTTTAACAGTGTCTTAATTTCATATAATAAAAAATCATTACAAAAAGGCAGACACTTTTTTTGGGGTCTAATTATCGGAAAACATGAAAATAAATATTAATTTCAATAGAGAGAGATAGGCAGCGCGTAGTCGTGGATGTAAGTGAGAGGACCGATTACCGACGTAGCTACGGTCTTTTTCTGCACTCTCATTGGCTGTTGGTCACGTGATCTTGTACAGCCGTATTGACTACACATTTTCAAATTCAATTGTCGACAAATTCTTTTTGTATTGTTGTTTAATACTTGTAAAATTCGCGTAACATTGCCGATGATAACCCTCCTTCGTAGACACTACCGATGGTAAAATTACACTACTGTATTTCAAATTATATTCTTGACGAATTTTTAATGATATTCGACATTTATTCAAAGTTGTCTCAGAGAAAACAATAACCGTTCCAGCATCTTTCTGTTTGCATATAACACATGACACAGACTCGCGTTCCTCACATTCCTCTTCCATTTTTATGAAAGAATAGTTTACTTCAAAATGTACTGTACATTCAAAAATATCCAATTTATATATTTTGTTATTAATAATAATTTAACAAATTTATACACGCATTAAAAGACATCACAAGAACATGTGCTCACAACAAGGTATGAATTGTTTACTGAAAATGTATAGCCAGTACAGCTGTACAAGAACACGTGACCAACAGCCAATGAGAGTGCAGGGAAAAACCGTAGCTACGTCGGTAATCGGTGCTCTCACTTACATCCACGACTACGCGCTGCCTATCTCTCTCTATTGAAATTAATATTTATTTTCATGTTTTCCGATAATTAAACCCCAAAAAAAGTGTCTGCCTTTTTGTAATGATTTTTTATCATATGAAATTAAGACACTGTTAAAATGTCAAAGTGAATCAAACACTTCATTTTGTATTTAAAAAAAAAACAACTTGGGGCTGTTTTTATTAAATGTTAACCCCCTCAAAAGTGTCTGCCTTATTAATTTTTGTGTTTTATGTGATTTTAAATTTGGATTTCTGTTTGTTGGCCTCTGAAACAAACACTTTTTTTGGGCGAAATTTTTTTACACCTTTCTCCTATGCGCAGTACCTGGTGTCCCCAGGTAGGGCTAGCCAACACTTGCTTACCTGCTCATCTATCCAGTAGATACTATGACACAAAATTTTAAGGTGCATCAAACACTTCATGAAACGTGTGTTACTAGCTCTTGGACTAATAGGTAAATCTGCCCCCAGCGAGCTTTCTGACGATACTCGGCCAGTCGAATCCTCACTAAAAAAAAAATTTTCCTGAAAATCTCAGCTCGCCAACTCAATTATTTCGTGAGTATTTGGAAAAACTGTAATTTTCAGTCCTTATTTTTTTATAGATCGAATACTTATGATGGACTCTTGTCGATTTTTAAAAAAATACTTATTTATAAAAACTATCAGAAAAATAGCTTTTCAAATTTTTCAAAGTAATACACGATTTTTAACAACGAAAAAAAAATTGAGAATCAAAATTTCAATCTGTTCCTGTCGAGAGACAATTATGAAATTTTCACAAAATACTCGACTCTTATGCTCTTTTATACTCAATTTTTTTCGATTTTATTGAATCGGTGCAACATTGCTATAAAAATTAAAAATCATTTTTTTATTAATTTTTTGTGATAAAATTATTTGAATATCTTCATTTGAGAAAAAAATAATAACATTAAAAAATAAAAGAAGTAATAATTTTCAAATATTTCATAATAAACCTATTTCCCCCAGTTTAGATGTGTTATGATCTGCCATCTTGCGGCATAAAGCTGAAATAAATTTATTTCAACAATAAAAATATTTCATATTATTTCTTACTTTTTTTTCGAGCAAGTACTGACAATCGAAAGTTCGGAGCATTTCTAAACTGTACAATATATTAATAAATATTCAATATTTTTTAAGTTTATGCAATTCATTTGTGATAAGATTTAAAAAAATATTATTACATATGAGGTATTCCACGCCAACTCGGCAGCATTTAATCCTGACCCTCTACGATTTGTTCCATTATTTTTTTTCTTATTACACCCACAGAAAAATGCACTCCAAATTTTTTCTAGATTTTTGGGACGAGCTGATCTCTCAAAAAGATTTGACGCACCTTGCTTTTTGAAAACAAAAACGCCCATTTTGAAAAGTTTCAAAAAATTCATGAAAATTCTGTGTCACAAAACAAGAATTTTGACCCATAAAACATAATGGAAGGATTTTTTTTTCCTATTTTTTTGTTTTAATTTTATAAGTTGACAAAACTTTTTTTCTCTTTTTTATGCATTTTTTTGTGAAGAATGCGTTACCAGAATATTCTTGTACATGTGTATATGTGTATGTACATGTGCACAAAAATGTGCTGCTACACGCATTGTACACAAAAATTGCCCGAAAATGAGAAAAACATATGATTAAAAAAAAAAAAAAAAAATAGAAAAAAAAATACTTCCACTATGTTTTATGGCTCAAAATTCTTGTTTTGTGACACAGAATTTTCGTGAATTTTTTGAAAATTTTCAAAATGGGCGTTTCTGTTGTCAAAAAGCGAGGTGCGTCAAATCTTTTTGAGAAACCGGCTGGTCCCTAAGATCTGGAAAAAATTTAGAGTACGTTCTTCTGAAGATTGAATAAGATAAAAAATAATGGAACACATCGTAGAGGGTCAAGATTAAATGCTGCCGAGTTGGCGTGAATACCTCATATGTGATAAATTTTTTTAAATCTTATCACAAATGAATTGCATAAACTCAAAAAATATTTAATATTTGATAATATATTGTACAGTTTGGAAATGCTCCGAACTTTTGATTGTCATTACTTGCTACTGAAAAAAAAAGTAAGAGATAATATGAAATATTTTTATTGATGAAATAAATTTGTTTCAGCTTTATGCCGCAAAATGGCACATCTAAAGTGCGGGAAATAGGTTTATTATGAAATATTTGAAAATTATTACTTCTTTTTTTTTTAATTTATATTATTTTTTTTTCAAATGAAGATATCCAATTAATTTTATCACAAAAAATTAATAAAAAAATGATTTTTAATTTTTTTAGCAATGTTGCACCAATTCAATGAAATCGAAAAAAACTGAGTATAAGAGAGCATAAAAGACGAGTATTTTGTGAAAATTTCATAATTGTCTCTCGACAGGAACAGATTGAAATTTTGATTCTCAATTTTTTTTTCGTTGTTAAAAATCGTGTATTACTTTGAAAAATTTGAAGAACTATTTTTCTGATAGTTTTTATAAATAAGTATTTTTATAAAAATCGACAAGAGTGCATCATAAGTATTCGATCTATTAAAAAATAAAAACTGAAAATTACAGTTTCTCCAAATACTCACGAAATAATTGAGTTAGCAAGCTGAGATTTACAGGAAAATTTTTTTTTTTAGTGAGCATTCGACTGGCCGAGTATCGTCAGAAAGCTCGCTGGGGACAGATTCACCCATCTTATCCGGCTAGGCCCTTTGCTACCAATTAATTTCTGAATGTGGCCGGTCTTAGTTTTCGCTAAGATTTACATTTTAATATAATACATAAGATGCGTAACACGTAATCATATGCAACATACGTGATCATAAGAAACGATCAATTGAAAATGAACTCACGAAAAAATGAAGAAACGAAAAAAAAATTTTGATGTAGTGGCATTGGCTGCTATAATTAAAAATGTGAAATGAACGCCAGCTTCCGCTTAACCTACACAGAGCTGAGTCGATACACAGATATTTTTTTTCTATAAAATCTAAAGTTTTGACGGGTCGGAGTATAAAAAATAGAAGAAATTTTTTTCCCCCAAAATTTCATTGCGATTCATCCAGTAGTTTCGGAGAATTCACCATTCCCGTTTTCGAGGCCTTGAAACGTTACATTTCGCCTTAAGCCAAGAAGTATCATAGAGAAATTTGATGAAAAAATCAAAGAGGGTCAATGTTTTTGGTTCATCGAGTTGACGTGGATATATATATATATATATATATATATATATATATATATATATATATATATATATATATATATATATATATATAATATATATATATATGTATATAAATATATATATATATATATATATATATATATATATATATATATATATATATATATATATATATATATATATATATATATATATATATATATATATATATATATATATATATATATATATATATATATATATATATATATATATATATATATTTTTTTTCCCCCATTATTTTGTGGTATTTATCAGTATGTTTATTACTTTCTTATCATTTGAATAAGTTTGTTTTATCAGTTTTAATTATTTTTCATCAGTCTTTTACCAGTTTTTTGATTCCCCAATATACATATTTATGATCAACGCTATCGACTTTATGATTTGGCTCATGAGCTGGTAGCATGATCATTGTAGATATCCACTTCGAAAACATCTGAAATGTTAAAAAAAGCTGCCAACTACTCAGATTATATCACAATAGAAATTCACGAAAAACTTATCGCCGGTTTCTGTCGTGAAGTCGGACACGTTATCGAAACATCATTCCAAGAACTACGAACTTAGTGGGCGAATTCAATTCCTTCACTTTGCCATGAAAAATCATGGCAGATTATAGGACCCGTTTTAAATTTGTGTTATTTTGTTCTAGTATGAAATGGATGACTTAGAAAATAAACATAACTACATATTTTTGTGTGATACAATTGATTCTGGATTCTGAAGCTCGATTGGCAATAGATCATGGAAGATAAATTTTTCAGAAAATTAGAAAGCATAGCGATCTCTTTCAGTTGATACTTTTTCGTATACTGTAGAAAAGTAGTCTGATCTATAGAATATCCAAAACGAGGCTTTTTGGAGCTAGACGCGATACGAAAGTCGAAATATCCTTGCGTGCGAGTGTATTGACGTGCCTGCGCACGGGCGTTCACGATAAAGTTTTATGTAATTATGTAGTCTAGTCGAGAAGTGAGTTCCCTGCAAAAAATCGTTCTAGGTATCCTAAAAATATGAGCGATAGCTCATTCGATTCGGAATGTCATTCTTAGAAAGACGTTTTCAGGATTAATCGTTTCAACAAAAATTGCGATTGTTATTAACAAAAAACAAAAAAAAAAAAAAAAATAGGCACAGTTCTTTAGCAATACAGTCCGACTCCGGACACTGTGAGCCTCGGGCACTGTGAATCCGACCAGGGGCGACTCAGATCTCCAAAAGGGTGAAAGACAAATTCTTAAACGCAACTGAAATTTGTTTCCCATGTTCTTAATTCAATGTCCCCGCGTTCATAAGTGTTTTAGTTTAGAAATCAAAGCACAGCGCTGATGTCCGTGTTTATGAGTGATTAGTGAAGACATTTCTTTCTTAGCGACATCTTTGAAATTGCATTTAGCAGTTCCAGTTCGCTTATCATTCTACAAAGGTAAGTTTATTTTTACGAACATACATGTAATGATTCACGTTTTTTTGTGAGAAAAATCTTTGATTTTATCTCTTTTAAGACAGAAGTTTTCTAGAGTGGTTTTGACAAGTTTTTTTGACCCTCTGGAGGAAATTTTTTTTGTTGTATCGGTAGTTCATACCCAAAATACCTGTTCGTTATCTAAAATTGGAAGTCACTTGACAAATCTCGAAAGTAGTAAGGTCCATAAGTCAACTGAGATCAGGATCACCTTTCCCCGTTAGAACCTTTCAAGTTTTGTATCAAACTGTTTTTCGTGTCTTTTTTAATTTTTGAGATATTCGCCTGGGAAGATTAAAAAAGACTACCCAGTAGGAACATTTAAAATTTACGATTTCTGCAGGTACTGTTTTCATCAATTAAAGTTTCGAAAAAAAGAAATTTTTGTGACGGCAAAAAAATAAAAAATACAAAAAGAAGCTGCCCAATTTTTTGTTATATCCGAACGATGTTTATCGTTGGCCACAGACATTTTGGGAATTCTTCCGAAAAAATCGATTTTTCGAAAACTCATAACTCAAAAGTGGCTGGATAAAAAGATTTTTTAAAAATCAGAGAAGTGTTTCAACCCAAGAACTATCATATAAAAAACCGATGAAAAAATCGAATAGGGTCAATGTTTTTGGTTCATCGAGTTTGGATTGGAATTTGCCATATAATCAAATATCAAAATGACTGATTTACGATTATCCTTGTAATAAAACAGTACGATGCTTACCATTTATGGCATATGATGCTGTTCGAAATATGAATTATAATTGGACAGATCACGCATTGAAGCTTTCGGAATAAATGATTGGGAGCTAGAATGATTGTGTTAATCTACGAGATAATGATACTGACGCAATAAAAAAAGAATATATATATATATATATATATATATATATATATATATATATATATATATATATATATATATATATATATATATATATATATATATATATATATTCTTTTATATACCGTGAGGTTACGGTCGCGGGAAACCACCTAGGGTTAGGCATCCCAATAGTCATTATGATTTTAATAAATTCGTCAACAATGTTCGCCGGCCCTATCGGTAGACGACGTAGCGGTAGCTGTCGCGCCTCCAGGATAGGAACAACATTGTTGCCGAATTTATTAAAATCATAATGACTATTGGGATGCCTAACCCTAGGTGGTTTCCCGCGACCGTAACCTCACGGTATATATATATGATTCCATAAATCACAATGGTAAAATTTATAGCATACGAATTGATGCACTAATATGTGACTCACCTGCAAAAGCGTTTGGTTTAAATGTCAAGTATCATAGCGGTTACAACAGGTGCACTAAGTGTACCGTTGAGGGAGAATACATCAATAATTCAGTTTGTTTTCCTGCGTCAGTTGAAACTTTGAGAACTGATGAGAAATTCAGAAATTTAGAATATGAAGAATACCAAAATAGGGAAACAATTCTGAATCAAATACCTCATCTAGGTTTAGTGACAAATGTACCACTAGATTCGCTACATCTTGTCTACCTTGGTGTAATGCGACGGTTGATAATGCAATAGATCCAAGGACCGAAACAGGTGCGATTGTCTACTTATCAGATCAATATAATTTCAGACCGACTAGAGATTTTAGCCAAATTACTGCCAGTTGATTTCGCTAGACGTTCAAGGCGCCTTACGTACTGGAAAGTGTGGAAAGCGACTGAGTTCCGTCATTTCCTATTGTACCTCGGACCTGTAATTTTAGGAGATGTTTTAACACCAGAAATGTATAACAATTTTTTAACGCTGCATGTTGCCATTACTATTCTTACTAACCCTATTTCAGTACTAGAACTTAGTCATGTCGATTATGCAGAAAAACTTTTAGTCCATTTCGTAAAGTCGTTCGCGAGAATTTATGGTGCTGGCAACATAACACACAATATTCATAATGTGCTTCATCTATCTATGGATGTGCGAAAATTCGGGTCCTTAGAATCGTTCAGTTCTTTCATGTTTGAAAGTTACATGTGTTCGTTGAGGAGATTACTGAGAAAAGGGGAAAAACCTTTGCAACAATTAGCGAGAAGACTTTCAGAATTTGAACATTCAGGATATACCAGACATATCAATTTGGATCAAATGCATCTAGAAAATCGCCACTATTCTGGTGTCCTTACGGAAAATCGTGATTTCGAATCTCAATACAAAATGCTGAAGATGAACGCTTTAGACATGGATAGCAGTGACAGTAGAAACGACTGTGCAATGCTTGAAGATGGCACTATTGTTGAAATTTGCAATTTTGCGATATCGAAGAATACTCCGTATCTGATAGGAAAAAAATTAGTTGTAGAACGGAACCTATATGAACAGCCATGCAACTCAGATTGTGTTGGTATTAAACTTGTCAGTTATCGAAACGCTCCCCTACAAGATTGGCCGTGTAATGTGATACGTGCGAAAATCTTCAAAATTCCATACAAAAATCAATTACTCGCCGTCTTTCCTATAATACATACTCATTTACAGTGACAGGTAAATATGAGGCAGTTTATATTTTGAAATATTCAATGAACAATACAAAATTATAATGAATGTAATATTTACGGCAAAGATGTTAAATATTTAAAAACCATTATGTTTATTATACACATATACAGCTGTGCCGAAAACGTTATATCGGTCGGATAATAAAAACAAATAATAATAATAATAATAATAATAATAATAATAATAATAATAATAATAATAATAATAATGATAATAATAATAATAACAATAATAATAATAATAATAATAATAATAATAATAATAATAATAACAACAATAATAATAATATGTATACATGTGAAATTATCGTCACTTCGCAATTAAATTGTCAGATTATATCAGTACTTTGTTCGTAAACCACATTTTCCATTTTTCCATTATGTATACAGAGAAAAATCGACGGGGAGATGTTTGCAGTAGTGAAATTCGATGATGGCAATGAAGTGGTACCAACAACTTGGCTTTTCAGAGATAACTCTTTTTCGAAATGGCCTCCTTACGACGATCCTACCAAAATTGTTAAAGCTATTACTTCACGACAAGAACCCAGTGAAGATTGGTTTTCATATTCCATCCTCAAATTAATAACCACGACAGGTTACTAGTTGAATCACTACCACCGTGATAATAAATACATATATTACAGTGACCCATTTTGACCGACTATTTTTGGATTTTGAGTGTCGTACGAAGATTTGTTAGTTTTTTGCATTGGAGGAGCCCTCCCCAAATTCCAGATCAAATGTATCCTCATGTGTGTCCTCAATTTAAAAAACTAACCAATTCTTATACGAAACTTAAAATCCAAAAATAGTTGATCAAATAAATAGGTCACTTTCATATAAATTGTAATCTATTATCAATTCACTCATTAGTTTAGCAATTAATTTATTATGATAGTTCACAATTTTAGTTTTCTATATCTCCTGACGAATAATTGTTCATCTATTATCATATATGATGTCTATCATTTATGAAGTAGATAACATGCCTGTCTTAATATTAATTTCACAATCCATGATATTTTTTATAGGTACATACGAGTAAATATACGCTATTGGGATTTGCTCCATGAACTTGTGCCCACGGAAGTAATCCAGTGATAAACGTCTGATTTTAATTATATGAATAATAAATGTTCTTTGCATGTTAATTCTGAGCGGACCAGTATTTACTATCAATTTTCTGAGTTTTATAGTGACCAGGGGAAAGACGCTAGTCAGGGGAGTGACATTGTGCACAGGGTAGTGACAAATTGGGCAGAAAAGTGACATGTAATGCGTAATATATCCTATTCGGTTAGTCGGATTTTATAAAAAATTAAACATTGGAATACATTTTAATTATTAGCTTTATTATGATCTCTTGAATTTGATAGTCTTAGTGAATTTCAAAGAACAAGGTAAAGTATAGCTTATTAACTACATACCTAGATATTATTTATGCTTTTCACCAATCATACTATCTCATAAAATCACATTAAATATCAGTCACAATGACCTTAAAAAAGTTATAACTAACCTTATTATCTTCGCTTAGAAATGACACAAAAAAAACTTAATTAGTAATCAACACAAACAGGTTACATTATACTTGAACCATAATAATTTCTAACAAAACTTATTGCTATGAAATTTCAACTCATACAAGTAATCGTCGTTTTTCATTTAAAATATAACATAAATTTTTAAAATAAATGGTACACATTTGGCAACAAGAGAACAACATTAATCATTTAAATATACTTTTACTTGGTCAACATTTCTTAATAAACGAACGTTATAATATATATTTGGCTTCAGAAGCTTATTGCTCAAAGATATCAACGGGTTCTTGGAACTTATAAAATACTCTATCGCCCTGGAGAACGAGACTAGGTTCTGGAAGTTGTTTACATATTTGTTCGAATGGAATATGAGAAACATCCTGCTCATCTACTTTAAATAGTATCGCGCTGTCATTGCAAGTCTTAAGAAAAGTGACAAGTACTTCTCCTTCATCTTCATCCACTTCGGAGCATACGCCGACATAGCGATATTCTTTCTTTCTCTGCTGGAATTTAACGAGAACATAATCACCATTCTTAAAGGTTTTAGTGTGGTTTTGATTCAAGGCTTGTTTTGAGCAGCTCGGTCTTTCAGTATCGGAATCCGAATAAACATCGGTGATATTCAATCTTTGCTCTTCATGCCGAGGGTAGATAATTTGCCCCAAGTCATAGTGTGGACAGAAGTCAATACTGCAAAAGCAACTCAAACTCTTCATGCTCAGCTTAAGTGGTAAAAATACGGTACCTCGAACCTGATGAACTTTGAGAGTGCCAACAAAAGATTTAATCTGAGATTGCTGAGTTTCTATGATAGTCTTTTTTGATTGAATATCTGAATCTGTAACAACAAATGTTTTAACACCTGGGCAGTTTTCTTCGATGGCTTTTGCAAATGCGTCTATAGTTGGAATGTCAGTTCCAGTAGCGACTAATTTGTCTGCAGTTCTTTTGCATGTTCCTGCCACGCCATCAGGTGCACCCTTCCCATGGCCCGCTTCATGATAATTCCAGGTGAAATTGCAAATATTTGAGTTTGCTGTAGTGAACTGACAAGCCAAGTAGAAAAACATATCTTTATTTCTATACTGGGTAACAGGTCCATCGCTAAGGAAATGAATGTTTTCTATTGTATCTGGCAGTTTCTGCAATATCGGTTCCAAGTGTGCCCAAATAGCCGGAACGTTATGGCTTAAATTGATGGACATTGTCGCAAAACATTCAGTTTTTCCCTTTGTGTACACGACCACAGTATGCAAGCTTATTTGTGTTCGCGAACCACCAAAATGAAACGATTGCACTTCTTCAGAATACTTCGTATTATAGTTTTCCGAGAAATCCATATGGATTACGCAGTCTTTTTCAGTCAGATTTTCCTTTAAAACTTTGATGACTTGGTACTGGTGCGAAATATTCATTTCATGTTTTAGAAATGACTGTAAGTCGTTTTCAAGCTGTAAAACAACGTCTTTCGGCTCAGAAGTTAATGTTCTCTTGGCATATTTTCTAACATTACGTACTTTTTTAGTTTTAAAGTCTTCAATTTCTTCTACCACAGATTGCCACTTGTGATGTTTAAGTAATATGGAATTATCAAATTCGTTATATTGTATCGATCTTATTCTGCATCGTTGGCATTCTCGAGAGAGGCACAATTCACTGTATCTGTTGCAGCATAGATGTTCAAGTAGCGATTGATGATTTGCACAGGGCAATATTTTAGCCTGGCTAAGGCAAAATAATGTCAGGTCCATATTCGCATGTATTATGCAAAGACATGTTTCACGTTTGTCGATTCGTGGTGGCATAATCCAGAACGGCCGTAAACGACAAAACATCGTATAGCTGCAAATGATACCTTTTGCTCGCACAAATTTATAATAAAGATTCTTCATGGTGTCTATTAAAAATCTTTTTTGTTTTCGTTCTTTATTTTTTGTTATGCAATCTCTCTTTCCCGGACACAATCGACTGTTACAATCTTCTTCCAAAAATCGAATGACTACTTCTTTCAGTTTTGTACTTATTTTGTCTTTTCTCATCTTACGACTCATGTCCAGCAAACTCTTATTTTTATCTCTCGAATGTTTTATTGGTTTGACGTTAATTTGGTTCAGAACTTTGTATTTCTTTGCTACCCTTCCACTCAACACTCTTCTGAATATTTGTTTCTCTTTATCATTTGTTATACAACTCAGGTTTTCTTTAAGTTGGTTTTCCATTACTTCACTGAATAACAATTTTTTCCTTACTTCTTCTATGTTAGATCTAGTATTACTTGATAGCAGAGCTGACACTTTTGAATTCGGCGTCATGACTAGCTGTTTTTTGTTCAGACGCTGCATCTTTTTCTGAAATGTTTTTATTTTTTCCTTCAGTCTCTTGATCTCTTTGTTTTGTTTTTTAATCTGTTTATTTCGCGATTTTCTTTGTTTCACTGCCCTTTTTTTAGCAGCAGTGACTCTTCTATCCTCCACGCGTTCAGGTGGTGGTGGTTCTTCGTTATCTGAAGTAGGAGGTGTATCGGGAGCCAGTTCCGGTCTTTGTAACCGGAGACGATCTCTACGCCTTCGCGTTTTTTCTCGCCAAATTTTTCGTATGACCCTCGTCTCTCTGGGAGTCATATCTTTAACGGACTTAATTTGTCCTTTTTCTTTTTTTTTTAAATATTTCTGTCTCTCCTTCTCTTTCATTTCTGCATTTTTGGCTGGATCGTTCTGTAGTCGCTGATAACGCAATTTTTCAGCTAGTCTCTTTTTTTCCAATCTTTCCTCTCGGGTTTGCTTTCTTTTCACATTAGCCATGTTTTGCCTCTCTAACTAAAGTTTTCTTGCAGTTAATAACTGAAAGGAAACGAAAATAGTTTGGGGTAATCACCATTTTGGGCTAGCACAAACAAATGTCTTTCCCCTGGCTCCGATGTATTTCCCCTGGCACTCGGAAGACCAGGGTAAAGACGCCAGGGAAGTGACAAATTCGAACATAACTGAAGATGGTAAGAGAATGCGAAGCACAATAATGAATCACTTGAAATTCACTGAATTAGCGTACTTAAATACGTCTGTATTTATGTTTATTTATTAAATAGGATTAAAAAGTTGAAAAATATACATACCAGGGGAAAGACAACCTTCATTGGCACCGAGCCTTACTCAGGGACGACACGTAACCAGTTCGAGCGTCCTTTATGTGAATCTACTCGTTCAAATGGCTTGGCGCTAAATTGACTATGAATACTTTGGTACCATTAGGGCCCGAGGCGCGGTGTTGCGATCTAACGCGGCATTTTTGAATTCGAAAAACACCAGGGGAGGTGACCTTAAATTCGGGGGCCGTGAAAAACAATGAAAAATTTCATGATTGCAGTTACTTTATGAATCTTTTTACCTCTAGATATTTCTTGAAAGTATTCAGCTTTTATATTATTACTGAGAAAATAATAAATAATGAGTAATTAGAGAACTAAATTAAGAATTATATGGAAATGTGGTGAAGGGGCACGCCAGGGGAGGGGACATTTATAGCTTATACTTTTTTTTAATCAAAAAGTGTGGTTATATTTTACAATGAAACTATGTGGCTCTATGAAAGACATGTCTTTCTATCCTACGAGTATTTTTATTGCGCTATATAGAGTAATTTTCATAATATTTTTCCTCGGCCCGTGCAAAATCCCAATAGCGTATATTCACTCATACATATGTGGATGCAATCGGCAAATTAGCTTATGTTGATTGTGTTTCCGATGTCGATGATGACGAGAAATTGAGGAAAAGTCGTCATCAAAGAGCTAAAATAATTTTTTCATCTGGAGATTCTTCTGAACAAGAAGAAAATCCTAAATCAAATAATAAACGAATACCTGCAGCTAGACTAAGTTATGCGAAATTTCCTGCTAGCTTACAATCAGCTACTCCAAGTCAAATAAATAGTTTGAGTAACTCACAGACTAAACGACCATATTTGATTTTCTCTGAAAAGGATGAAGAATATGAGGGATCGAAAAAACGAATGAAAGCAAGTGGAATTCTAAATAATAAAGTTGAATTACCTAACAAAGCAAACAATAAAGAAAATTATGAAACTATCAGAACTACTAAGGAAATCGGATTTTCGAAAATATCACTGGACTCGCCTAACAATAAGGAAAACTACGAATCTGTGGTGAAAATAACAGAAAAAGAACTTTTAAAAACACACTCAGACTTGCGTAACCGTAAAAATGATGAGGAATATTATCAATCTGTCAAAAAAATCGAAGAAATTGGATCTCCAAAGATACAATTACAGGTCTTATGTAACAGTGAAGATGAGGAAACTCATGGATCCTTTGAAAGAAAGACAAGCAATAGATGCTCGGAAGCTGAAATACATTCATCCCCAAACTACAGTGAAAAACATGAAGAATCAGCCAACACTACAGAAGAAAATGGTTTTTCCGAGATACAACCTAACACATCTAAGAACTATAAAAAGAATGCGCTCCAATTGGTTAACACAATAATCGAAGAAAATGATTCTTCAAACATGGAAGGGACTTTTCTCCAGAGCCGATGTTCCTCGTCTTTAAGTAGGTCAAAGAGTTTCTGCGAAAGTGGTTCTCAAAAGCGTCAACATCACAAACCAAGAGTGAACGAGATAAAAATTATCAAATCCGCTGATAAGTACCGTAAGAAATGTTTACTAACTAAAAAACCATCCCTGAAGTATAATACTCCTTCATCAAAGTTATCGTCTACTATTGCATGTAATTATTGTTTCCTAATTATTGAAAATCAGATATTTCGAGATTTTCCATCGTATTCAAAATTAATAAATTTCCCCACATTTATCATAGCCTGTTCAGACAGAACAGAAACTATAAAGTTATAGTTTTATGCAAGAAAACCTTGCTTACAACCAGACATGCCAATATATAACTTTTGAGTTCTGGAATTAAATAATGTGTAAAAAATTTAAATCTAATGATTAGAAATAATTAGAAATTTTAATGTTAACAATTCACAGTAAATTGATGAAATGACAGTAATACAAAAAATACTTTTTTCTGCGACTGTCTTATCTCCGATTTAGGCGTAAAAATGAATTTTGTTTCATTTGTGTAGTAGGTATAACCAATACTGGAGCAAGTACTTCTCAGGATATTTTGGTTGATTTTAAAAAGCAACGTAAGCCTACCTTTACAACCACAGATGAAAAAATAGATTATATCTTAGGAAATACATATATTATATATGGTTATATATATTACATAATTGTCATGGGTATTTATATTGAAAATTTCAACCAATGGGTTTTTAAAATTGATTGAATATACATATAACGCATTCGAGCGATTGGAGATTTGACTTGAACAAACCATTCGCGAAAACAAAAAATTTCTCAGGCGAAAGTGGCTGCAGTACGACTATTTGTTCTGAAACATAATGAGAAATGATAAAGTAAAATTTACAAGAAAAAAATTGCTGATTCATTTTTTACGTTTTATCATATTTTAAGATGCAAATAAAATGAAAAACAACAAATAAATTTTTTTACAGAACTACAGAAGCAGCTACTGAACAAAGACAATACAATTATACAGCACCTACAGTCTATTCAGAGCCGAGTAAACAATTTAGAAAAAACCATTGGCGGAGCCAATTCTGAGCAGACGAGTTCAAATAATCGCATAGAAGAAGTAAAAAAATTATTTCCAATTGTAACCGAGGAGGATTTGGAACAATTCGAGACAAGATTGAAAAAATAGAAATTTTTCGAAAAAGTGGTAAAAAAATATGCAATTACTGTTTCATTATTGAAATTTGCGAATACAATATGAATATAATTGTATACCTGGTTTTATTCATCTAGTATATTGTTGGAAATTGGATATTTGCTTACAATATATAGAATATTATACACTGATAGGTACAGTTTTTCACGAAAAAAGGAGGTAGGAATTGTCAAGACCTTATTTATAACATATTATCAACGACAATAAATACCTCAGGAGTTGCAGTGAACTACAGTTTCTTTGGGCAAAAAAAGAAAAAAAAAATTTGGAGAGCTCATGATCTGCAAATGTGTTAACAGTGAGTTACTTTATTTTTGTAGTGAATGATATCTAAGATTGTGAGATATGTGTATAATCGCAGTAACAAGATTTTTTAACTTTCAATAGAAGCTGCTCAGCTGAAATTTCCGGAAGCAACTATTGATGATGTACGAAAAAATATTTCGAAGTGGCTTGATGGATCTAAGCTGCGAGCTGATAGGGAAGAAAAGTAAATATAAAGTTTCAGTATTTAGCCCTGGACCTTTGAAATATATGATATGAACGAAATTTGTATTAGAAATTCAGAATTATGGTGATCTTTATATACTGGAAAAATGTTCCGGTATATAATTATATTGCTCTTGATACGTCAATTTTGAAGATGAATATCTTTTTCATTGTATAAAACCCCGAGGGGAATTTCGTATCAAAGTTCATGGTATCTATGTGTTATTTTACAGAAAAAGTACTCGAAAATCATTAGCGCTCGACCATGTCGTATTTGATCCGGATGACTCCGACGACGATGCCGCTGATTAGGCATGAACTATAAAGGCTCACTACGATCAGGGGTTCTGATATATATTTACAATATACCTATATATACATATAATGCATAATATATTATCATATGTTTAATTACAATAAACGTGGTGTGACGGTTAATTACAATTGTTTGGTTATGGTTTTTGATAGGAGATTAGCAGAGTTGAACCAATCTAAAACAACGTATTTCTCTTCATATTTTGTAAGTTCACCATTTTGATAAGAGGAAAAATAATTGGAATTTTACTTAGTTTTCCCTGATGTCAAATAAAAAACACGGTAGAAATCAATATAAATTTCCTGGTGATTCTCAAATCAAAATGCTGAGCTGGGCCTGATAAAGAAATACGTTTGTTACCATTCACTGACATTCCAATTCCCAGTTTTTCCAAAAATGCGCATTAAATAATTCAGAAATATTCTGGGTAAACTTCCCAAACAATATTTCGCGAATCTTTTGAAAATATATTATAAAAACATTTCATGAAATGTTGAGAAAACATTTCAAAAACATTTCAATGAAATATTGCAAGTACATGAGATTACGGACATAGGAAAGTTTCAGAGATCTTTCAATGAAATATTTTTGAAAGATTTGAATCTTTCGTTAAAATATTTCTGAAACATTTTAGAAATATCCGGTGCTGTGTGGGATATATATATGTATATATATATATATATATATATATTAATGATTGATGATATATTAATGGATGATATATGTATATTGTTGAAAGTCAATGAAAAAATCCCAATAATTTTGAATGTACGCGCCATTAAATGGAGCTAGTCTCGCTCTAGGCGACCATTACCAGAGTAGTATATCAAAAAAATAACAACTAGGTTAAGCACTTCCTGTTATACTTCAATAAGAAATATGTAAGACTGAAAGGAAGCATTCCTATTAATAAATACCATTATATATTCAAAACATCTTTAAGAGCAAGTTATTTATAATATTAAAGGCCTCTCAACAGGTTATGGGCCCAGGCTCGCAGTGTAATATTTTCTGGATTACGTTCTATTTTGTACCAAAATTTTGAGAAAATATTCTTTTGAGGTTATCTGGCCAACGTGCAAGAGCAGGTAATCGAAGAAAGAAATGGAGAACGAATCAATAAGAATAACTAAGCTAAAAGGTGTCGAGAACTGGTCAACCTGGAAATTTCAAGTATCTGTATTACTTAAAGCTAATGGAGCTTATGAAGTCGCTTCTGGAAATTTAGCTCAACCGCAAGCTGCGGCAGATCAGCTTGGATGGATCAAAAAGGATCTATCAGCTCAGAAAGTTATTGCTACCAGTGTTGAGGATTCACAACTGTTGCACATCATGAACAGTCAATCGTCGGCAGATATGTGGGATAAACTTCATAGTATATATGAACAAAAAAATCAGACCGGCATACATATGTTGCAGCAGAAGTGGTATCAGACTTTGAAGGATCCGTCAGATAGTATGGCAGCTCATATCGCAAAAATTGAAGACTTATCGCACAGACTTAAAGCATTAGGTGAAGTCATCTCTGATTCGATGCTCATGACAAAAATTTTGATGACTTTGCCTGCGTCTTTCAACTACTTTGTCACAGCGTGGGAGTCGACAACTGAAAATCATCGCACTCTTAGTAATTTGACTCAAAGGTTATTGGCGGAAGAGATGAGACTGAACAATCAAGAAGAATCTGAGAGTCAAGCGCTGGCTGCGTCAAAGCAAGTAAGCAAATCTGGAAAGTACCAAAAGCCTCGTCCTCAAGGCGAGAGAACCAACAGAGATCAGGGCACAACCGCTTCGAAACGTAAACCAGGTACGTGTAACTACTGTAAGAAACCCGGGCATTGGAAACAAGACTGTTTTAAATTGAAGAAAGTAAATGAAAGAACAGAAAAAGGAGAAGCTTTAATTGGCATGTCTTTTACTACGTTGCAAGCCGATAGCTCGAGGATATCCAGCTGGTTTATAGATTCTGGTGCGACTGATCATATGTGTGGTCAGAAAACTTGGTTTGATGAGTATGAAGCTTTTCAGGATCCGAGGTCTATTAAACTAGGAAATGGACACACTATACAGGCATTTGGCAGCGGAACTATCAAAGTTCTAGCTTTTGATGGAAATCAGTGGAATCCCAAGCACTTAGCTGGAGTGCTGTTTGTTCCCGAATTGCATTTCAATCTTTTTTCGACTGGAGCAGCTCTGGATAAAGGAATGCAACAAATATCAGACGCAGAAGGCTGTAAATTCATGCGTTCTGGTAAAATTGAAGTAGTGGGAATTCGTCGGCATAAATTATGCGAAGCACAACTGAAAATTAGACTACCAGCGACCAAAGAAGAAGAAGCACCGATCGCTATGGCGAATCTTGCTCAACAGTATGATCTCAAGACATGGCATGAGAGATTGGCACATCAGAATTTGGATCACGTACGAACCTTTTTAAATAAGAAGCAAATTAAGGTCAGTAAGAATGAAAATTTCATATGTAAAGGCTGCGTTCACGGAAAGATACACAGGAAGCCTTTTCCGAAATCCAATAGCAAAAAGGCTAAAACTACACAACCGGGTGAATTGGTACATGCAGATCTGTGTGGTCCCATGCAAGAGGCCTCAATAAAAGGATCTCGATATTTTTTACTTCTCAAGGATGATTTCACACGACATAGGACCTTGTACTTCATCAAAAACAAACATGAAGTTGCTAATTGTCTTTCAGGTTACATAAAGAAAGTAAAGAATGAGACTGGACAGGCCTTGAGATGCATCAGGACTGATAACGGTTTGGAATTTATTAACCGAAAGGTTAAAGAGCTGACAGATGAACATGGGATCAAGCATCAACGAACAGTTGTATATTCTCCGGAGCAGAACGGCGTTGCCGAAAGAGAAAACCGAACGATTATGGAGGCAGTACGTGCTATGATGTATGAAAGGAACCTGCCGAAGAAACTTTGGGCGGAAGCAGCGAATACCGCCATTCATATTCTTAATCGTACCGGAAAAAGTAGAGTTGATGGCAAATCTCCGTACGAAGTTTGGCGTGGAGAAACCCCTAATCAAAAAAAACTCATTGCTTTCGGGGCTAAAGCTTATGTCCACATCCCGAAGGAGAAAAGAAGAAAGCTGGACAGTAAGGCTCTAGAGGGAGTTTTCGTAGGATATGGAGAAGATGTTAAGGGCTATAGAATCTGGTATCCCCTCACCAATAAAGTTGAATTTGCAAGAGACGTAATTTTTGATGAATCAGAAGGTAGAGAAACTTCGGCTAAGACTAACGAAGAAACAAATCAGGAAGCAGTCATACAAATCAGAGCCGAAGTCAACGTCGACGACAACGAAGAAATCTCAGAAGGATCAGAGGAGGAATCTGAAGAACTGGATGAAACATCAGATTTGTCAGACATTCAAGAGTCAGAAGCAGAGTCTGCGGATGAAATCTTCGAAGATACTGCAGAGCAGTTGGAACAGGCAGAGCCAGGCAGAATTTTGAGAAGAAGAGATACCCTGCGAAGACCGAGCAGGTACGATAGTTTCTTGGACACAGATAATCTTTTTGCAGCAATAAACCAGGAACCGCGTACCTACGCTGAGGCGATAGCAGGACCTGACTCAGACAAGTGGCGTGAAGCCATGCAAGAAGAAATCGCATCGTTAAACAAATGTGATACCTGGACTCTGGTACCAAACTTGAACAAGAAGGATGTAATAGACTGTCGCTGGGTGTACAAAATTAAAACTTGTCCAGATGGAAATGTAGACAAGTACAAGGCCAGACTAGTGGCAAAAGGATATGCACAGATATATGGAACTAATTATGGAGAGACGTTCAGCCCAGTAGTTAAATTTGATTCCATCAGGATGATCCTCGCAATAGCAGCATCAAAGGGAATGGAATTGGTACAGTTCGATATCAAGACTGCCTTTCTCAACGGAGACTTGGCAGAAAATGTATCAATGAAGCAACCCGAAGGATTCAACGATGGCACACAACGAGTCTGTCAGCTGAATAGGAGTCTGTACGGCCTGAAACAGGCCTCTAGATGTTGGAATAAGAAGTTCACAGATTTCCTGAGAAAATATGGTTTAAAGGAAACTCACTCAGACCCCTGTGTTTTCACAAACGAAGGAAGCGAGATTACTATAATGTTAGGCATATACATAGATGATGGGCTAATAGCAACTAAAGATAAGAAACTGGCTGGAAGCCTTATCAAGAAATTGGGTGAGCAATTTGAAGTTACCTTAAGTAATACTGAACAGTTTTTAGGTTTTCAGATAAATAGACAGGCAGATAGTACAATCTTTATGCATCAAACTAGCTATGCGAACAAGTTACTAGACAGATTCAATATGAGGGAAGCTAACCCTGTGGCTATACCGGCGGATAAGAATCATGAACTCAATCCACAGATGCATGAGAACAATCAACCGGCTGGAAATGTTCCATACAGGGAGGCTGTAGGAAGCCTTATGTATTTAGCAATAGGAACTAGGCCGGATATTGCTTATGCATTAAGTTCTGTCAGCCAGTATTTATCAGAGCCGTCCAAGATACATTGGAATGCTGTTAAACGAATACTGAAATACCTAAAAGGTACTACCAATTACGGTTTAAAATTTATTAAACAAGATAATCTATTGTTGATAGGGTACAGCGACTCAGATTACGCTGGCGATACTGCAACTAGGCGATCGACCAGTGGCTATATATACAAAATGGGAGATAATATGATAGCCTGGAGTTCGCAAAAACAGAAAGTGGTGGCTTTGTCAACAACGGAAGCAGAATTCATTGCGGCTGCACAAGCCATAAAGGAATTAATTTGGTTGGAGCGTTTGAAAAAGGAAATTGTGGGTGAGATTGATGAAAAGCCCAAATTGTTTTTAGATAATCAAAGTGCTATACGTTTGTTAAAGAACCCCGAATTTCACAAACGATCCAAGCACATTGATGTTAAATATCATTTTGCTCGGGAAAAGTTTCAAGAAGGTTTATTCGAACTCGAATATATTGTTACTACACAGC
The DNA here is from genome assembly GCA_963924015.1 of Macrophya annulata. Classification (NCBI taxonomy): domain Eukaryota; kingdom Metazoa; phylum Arthropoda; class Insecta; order Hymenoptera; family Tenthredinidae; genus Macrophya; species Macrophya annulata. The sequence goes on along the minus strand of OZ001259.1, from coordinate 29,064,235 downwards.
AACAAGCTGACTTGTTGACAAAACCATTACCGAGAGAACAGTTTAATTATTTACGAAATAAGATAGGCTTAAGTGAAATAAATAAGGAATAGAAAAACATAGATTAATCATTGAGAGGGAGTGTTGAAAGTCAATGAAAAAATCCCAATAATTTTGAATGTACGCGCCATTAAATGGAGCTAGTCTCGCTCTAGGCGACCATTACCAGAGTAGTATATCAAAAAAATAACAACTAGGTTAAGCACTTCCTGTTATACTTCAATAAGAAATATGTAAGACTGAAAGGAAGCATTCCTATTAATAAATACCATTATATATTCAAAACATCTTTAAGAGCAAGTTATTTATAATATTAAAGGCCTCTCAACATATATATATATATATATATATATATATATATATATATATATATATATATATATATATATATATATATATATATATATATATATATATATATATATATATATATATATATATATATATATATATATATATATATATATATATATATACAGGGTGGGTCACTTCAAGTGTCGAGAATGGGAGGGACTCAATTGACACGAGGCCCCACCTCTTCAGCCAATCAATAACTAGAAGAACTTGGTTGATTGAGATTCTTATGAAGACACAAGATACAATGTCTTGGTGCAGGAGAAAAATATCAACAACGACTCGATCAGCCTATTAGATATTTACTCATTGCGACGCTCACTCAAATGATTCAAATTGTTGGCTTTCTCTATCAATGCAAAATAAACCTGAAGCGTAATGGTATAGAGCGGGGGGGATAACTTTGATTACCTGTGGCACAACTAATACGGCTTGTCACACTCGTATTTCAATAGCTGATCCGTGGGCTCACTATTATCTACTAAGATTTTAAAAATTCCCCGTCATGAATTTTACAACACACGAGTACGTCTACATGCTCCTGCTTTATGGTAAGTGCAGAAGTAACGCAACTCTTGCTGCAACAACTTTTCGGATTAAATATCCGGACAGGTAGGTTGTAGCTTAATTCTGTCTCCACTATAGGTAATCACGTGAATGATGATGTGTATTCATGTATCAGAAGGCCAACAATTTAAATCGCTTCTATGAGCGTCAAAATAAATAAATACCTAATAGTCTGGTTGAGCAGTTGTTGATTTTTCTTTCCTACACAAAGCAATTGTATCTTGTGTTCACGTAAGAATTTCGGCTGACTAAATTCTTCTAGTTGTTGATTGGCCGAAGGGGCGGAGCCTCGTGCCAATTGAGTCCCTCCCATTCTCGACACTTGAAGTGACCCACCCTGTATATATATATATATATATATATATATATATATATATATATATATATATATTAATAAGTATAAAATAAATTTCACTTCCCAAATGTTATTTCTGCTTCTCCTAAAATATCTTACAAACCTATATCCATTTTTCACTTTCAATTTCTTCTTTACGCTTTGTACACTATTACGGGTGATTCACTCTTTATCTTTTTTGAATTTATTTGCGTGACACCCGATGAAATCGTTACAAACTCAGAGTAAAAAATTATCGTAAAGTTTCCATGTAATCTGAAAATACTTGAAGGCTGCTACCGGAGATTAAACAAAATTACTCTGACACTAATGAAAATGGATGTCATATATTTTGCGAACTATTTATCGGAACCCTGGCGGATTCTATGATACACTCAAAATACCATAGAATACCGTTGATATATTGTCTGTCCGACGTTCTACCATTGAGTAAAGATAGGTATAGTGGTGCGGACAGCGTGGTGGGGGTATGCTTATTTACTTTGCCTTATATACTAGAGCTTTCGCGCCCCACTAGCAGATGGCGCCGACAAAAATCGCCCCAGTTTGACTCACACATAGAAGGGTGCCGCGTGGGTGAGACGCACACACGTGAGTGGCTCACAGACGACCCTAACTTTAGCGCCCCACCACCTGGTGCACTACAGTCGCTCACTCACACATAAAAGAATGCTACGTGGGTGACACGCACACACGTGAATAGCTCACAGACGACCCTAACTTTAGCGCCCCACTACTTGGTGCGCCACAGTCGCTCACTCACACATAGAATTTACGTGTAAACGCACGGTGCCACACATACCGAGCGGCTCGCACCGATGTTGGCGCTTTAACTCGAGTTCCGAATTATCATTTAATGTATGTACCGTATGCACTGATATACATATACAATATCAGTGACCGTATGGTGCCGTTTATGTACCCATATCAATTTCCAGGTTTTTTTGTCCTCCCTCGGACGACACATAGAATTTTCACATCAAAACGTCTGCAGTAATACACATTTATGCCGTTTGACCTGAAAATCTTGAAATTATGCAACAACATGCGATTGAGTTGGTATATTAATAATTCGCGGCATGATAATGTACGTCGCGCGGTTTTCCAAATCACCTGTGAGGTACTGCGATAGATTCGTTTCCCCTTTATTTTACATGGCGGGATCCCCGGTAGGCCTACTACCATAAATTGTACCTGTATCAAGTATGGGAAGGCTTAATTTGATCATTCTTCCGAATTCGCCGCAATGCGATTATAATTTTAATTTGATGCGCATCGTTGTCAACACTCAACAGTATGCATGTCTATATGACTTTGTTGCAATTGAATTAGGATTCCTTGCAGTCAAAGAATACTAGTTACAGCGTGAACACGTATTATCTCTGAATCTGCTCCATCAAATACATATTTAACTCGAATCGTTTTACAATTTAGCTGATTGGAATCTTTCTTGGTGTATTGTTTATTCTTTATTATTATAATTAGTAGATTAATCTAAAATCATTAGCATTATGTCGAAGCGTAGGTGTAGTTATAAGGAGTGCCAGAGAAATCTTGAAGAGCTTGAAACTAGTTTCTTCAGATTTCCCGTAAAAGATGACGATAGGTATGTATCTGCGACAAATGAAACAAATATAGCTTAGATCTTCACTGTATTGAATAATACATACTAGATATTACACATACATCAAACAGACGAATTTATCAGTTTCAAAATATATATTTCAAATGATTCAATCAAGGTGATCTCTTGATAGTATCAATTAAATCTAAATTTAATTGTTATCGGAATGATTTTTCCAAACCGGATTTTGATACCGTTTATGTTTAAATGCGTTGAATCGAGTCAATAACGTTTACTGGAAACTGTATACATACATACAACACGTTCGTTTCGAAAACATATATTTCATCTTTTGATGCGATCACAATTAGGCTCTTGTATGATAATTATTTATTGTTTTTTTTCTTCTAGTAGCTAAAAACAAATTAAACAGTCATATTTTTTCTTTCTTCAATTGAACAAAAATTGGCAGTCATACAAGTGAATTAGACTAGACGAACTCAAATTTTAATTTATTTCAATCTTATTAACTGTAAGATTTCTACTCCATAAGAACATTATAAATTTTTATCGAGTAAAAATTTGCGATTATACAACGAATTGAGAAATATAACATTGTGATGACACCCATACTGAGATATGCCTATATACATAGGTATAGCATAAATACTGAAATTCAATTGCCTGTAACTTTCGCAATTATTATTTTTAACGAAAATGAAAAAATACTACCCAATTATTTAGAGTTGCTCTACGTTTTGCGACTATAATAATTTGAAAAACAAATTTCATTCAAGAGCCCAATTATATGCATCATCACGATGCCTACATACAATGTATCTTCGGGGTTTTTCAATTCTGAAAATAATATGATCGCGTAATTTCAGAATACACCTGTCTTCCCTAGATGTATTGCGATGAGATCTTTTTTTCAAGCAATTATTGTTAGATCAAATAACCCGATTTACACAATATAGCAAATTTATATCTGTCAACAGGTGTTTGGATTGGATCCTTCGTAGCGGTAATGAAGATCTTCAAGATCTTCCTTCTTCGAGACTTAGGGAAAAAAGAATTTGCTCGCTTCATTTTTCAGTGTCCGATTTTCAAAACTCGCTTAGGAAAAAGTTGAATCAAAATGCCGTCCCCCTGATGTTTAAATCCGCGATAGAGAGTTTCAAGGATAGAGTCTCGGATAGAGTTCATCCGACAATAGATCCCCTTATAAATCCCTCCGAAGATGTTCCTATATTACCGAGCACTGACGCCACTACCGAAAGTACGACGACTACAAAGACCGAAACAAATAACTATTCGACCAATAGCATCACAAAACGTAATCTGAAGGTAAAAAAAAATATTCGAAATTTAAAATTAAGACTGTTACGTAGAACTCGTTCCCAGGACAATGATGTTAGGCAAGGCAGCGGGGGGGTAGGTAGAGCGGGAATGTTTTCAGAAATTAGCAAAAGAATTAGCGGCGCTCCTCTCACATTTGTAAAATCACAGCTGCGCGTAGGGAAAAAAGTTAAAAAATGGAATGAAGAAGAGAAAAAGTTAGGTTTAGCGTTGTTTTATAGGTCACCAAAGTCATACAAAGCGATGTTGCGAATGGGTTTTAAATTACCGAGCGTGCGAACCGTAAGGGAGTGGGTAAATTCGTTGGATGTTAGGCCCGGGGTATCTAGTGAACTATTCGATAAACTTGAAAGTTCAGTAAAAGTTATGGATAGGCGAGAAAAACAGTGTGTAGTACTTTTCGACGAGATGACGATAAAGAAGTGGCTAAGTTATAATAGTAAATTCGATTGTGTTGAGGGCTTTGAGGATCTCGGGGAGTTAGGTAGGAATGACAGATTAGCTTCACACGCACTAGTTTTCATGGCGCGCGGTTTAACATATAATTGGAAAATGCCCGTAGCTTATTACTTATCCGCAGGTCCGGTAACCGCAACAAAATTAACTCAACTGCTTCACAGTGTTATAGAATCATTGACGAAGATAGGGTTACAGGTTAGGGCGTTTGTTTGTGATCAAGGTGGTCCAAATCAGAAGTTATTCCGTTTGTTAGAAATTAGCATAGAAAAACCTTTCATTATTGTAGGCGATCAAAAGATATACGCGCTTTTTGACTCCCCTCATTTAATTAAATCCCTTCGTAATAATCTCTTGAAGTATGATTTCGTAATAGATGGCGAGGTAGTTTCGTGGAGAGCTTTAAAATTGTTGTTCGAGGTAGATTCCAAAGGTGTAGCGCGATCGGCTCCCAATCTTTCGGTTCGACACGTTTACCCCGGTCCTTTTGATAAAATGAATGTTAAACTAGCAACCCAAGTTTTTAGCAATTCCGTTCATGCAGCACTTCTGACATTAGCTTCGACGACTTCCGACAGTAAGACTCAAGACGAATTAACTGCTTTAGGCGATTTCACTGGTAAAATCAATCACATATTTGACGCAATGAACAGTAGGACATTACACGACCGAAATCCCAACCGCAAACCTTTGAATGACAACAATACACGATCAACGGACATTTTACGAGACGCATTACAGTGGTTATCCCGTTTACATATATCCGATCCCACGGTTAAAGATCTGCCAACTTTTAATAAGTTAATACTTAGTATAACTTCAATTTTGCAATTGTGGGAAAATTTAAAATCTGAGGGTGTAAAGTACCTGTTAACTTCACGACTCCAACAAGATCCGGTGGAAAATTTGTTTTCTATTTTGCGACAACGGGTGTCATATGGAAACAATCCCACGGCAACTCAATTCCGACAGAACTTCCAACAGACAATCAGCAACCGTTTACTTATCCCACCCAAAACAGCCAATTGCGAGGACGACAACGACAACGTCATTGATATAGGATCACTTTCCGCACAGACTCAGACTCAGAAACCAAATACTTTCGACGCATATACGGACCCTACTCAGCTGGACGAACCCGACGAAACAGATCTCCAAGGAAATTGTACAGATAGGGTAGAGCTCGATAGGGTAGCACCGTTAGATGATCGCCAGGATGAGGTAGAGTTAGCTGTAGAGGAACTTCCCGAAGAAAATAATATAGGTTTAGAAGACAATGCGATATATTATTTTTCCGGCTTCTCCGTGAAAAAAACTATAGCAAAGTTTAATTGCGATAGGTGTCGGGAAGCACTTTTTGATAGGCGTCGGGAAAGCGTAGCACGTGAACAAGTTCTTCAATTTTTCAAAGCGTACCCGACTAAAGATCAGGCTCCGTTAGGTAATCTCGTTGCATCGTCCGTAGAATATTGGCAAATCGCGTCTCAACACTTACGGATTTTCGTACAAATTTACCCGGTAATACGTTATAAATCAAACATCTTAAAGACATTAATAGATAATATCGTAGATCAGGATTCGAAATCACGGAAATGGTTTAGCGGTTATTGTCGCGAACATCGTATATTTTTGCTTCGTACATTGTTAACTTCTCGACTTGTTCGAGGGTTAAAGTGGTCATCGATAGAGGCTCGCGAATCACGAAAGCGTTCTAGTACAGGGAATTTAGGTAGCAATAGCTCAGCTGCAAAAAAGTTTAGGGGTCAATAGAGATTAGAAATGGTTAGATATAGAGTTATAGGTAGATAAATGCGGAAGATACATATTTTCATAATAAAATCAAATTAAGCCTTCCCATACTTGATACAGGTACAATTTATGGTAGTAGGCCTACCGGGGATCCCGCCATGTAAAATAAAGGGGAAACGAATCTATCGCAGTACCTCACAGGTGATTTGGAAAACCGCGCGACGTACATTATCATGCCGCGAATTATTAATATACCAACTCAATCGCATGTTGTTGCATAATTTCAAGATTTTCAGGTCAAACGGCATAAATGTGTATTGCAGACATTGTGATGCGAAAATTCTATGTGTCTTCCGAGGGAGGACAAAAAAACCTGGAAATTGATGTGGGTACATAAACGGTACCATACGGTCACTGATATACCTATATATATCAGTGCACACGGTACATACATTAAATAATAATTCGGAACTCGAGTTAAAGCGCCAACATCGGTGCGAGCCGCTCGGTATGTGTGGCACCGTGCGTTTACACGTAAATTCTATGTGTGAGTGAGCGACTGTGGCGCACCAAGTAGTGGGGCGCTAAAGTTAGGGTCGTCTGTGAGCTATTCACGTGTGTGCGTGTCACCCACGTAGCATTCTTTTATGTGTGAGTGAGCGACTGTAGTGCACCAGGTGGTGGGGCGCTAAAGTTAGGGTCGTCTGTGAGCCACTCACGTGTGTGCGTCTCACCCACGCGGCACCCTTCTATGTGTGAGTCAAACTGGGGCGATTTTTGTCAGCGCCATCTGCTAGTGGGGCGCGAAAGCTCTAGTATATAAGGCAAAGTAAATAAGCATACCCCCACCACGCTGTCCGCACCTCTATACCTATCTTTACTCAATGGTTCTACCACCGTTGTAATACGTACGAACATGGAGTAAATACGGTAGTTTGGCGCCGAAAATGAACAAAGTTTATACTGTATGTATGAGTACTTAAGACTCTTTCCATACGGCATAAACATCGTATACAATATGCGACCTTTTGTGGTGTGTTTATAATAAATTAAAGAAGGTTATAAGTATAATTAGTTTTCCGTATACAAATCTTTTTTTCTTCAATTTCTACTCTTCGAATAACTTTAAAACTACTTGACCGATCGATTCCAAAATCTAATAAGATCTAAATCTTGATGAACCCTTTCGATCGCCGTAAGAATCATTCAAATCGGTTAATTCGTTCCAAAGTTATCATACGACAAAAAGAAAAATTTTTGTCGTACGATATCTTTTATAAACCAATCGTTCGATTTTGATGAATCTTGCGGCGATCGAACAGGCTATCCAAGAGCTAAGTTTGATTAAGTTTTGAGACTAATCGCACGAACAGTTTAGGAGTTCTGATTAGGATATTCAACTGGATTGTTTGAAATAGGACACCCTGTATATATTTACTACAACTATATATCATGTAACTATTTAATTATATTATATAATTACATATGATAGACTTCAATTTATTCGTATCATCAAGTATATCAATCCAACGTTAAAATGGTAATAAAGGTTGAAGGATAAAGTTACAAAAAAATCCGAGAGGGTGAGGCCGAATCCAACGTCTATAATTGGCGGACTTTCTCACATACATACTTATATACCTAATGGGTGAGTTCCGATATTAGCTGGAAGCGCTGTCAGTAATTTTGTGTCTGTCACACTTCTTGATTTTCCCTAAGCTCCGTCTTTCTCCCTCTAGATTTTTAGCGCTTCAAGCGAATATCGAAACACGGTTAATAGACTAAGGAGCAGGCTTCCCTATGGCTATCTTCCTCACGGAGATAAGCCTAATCAATAAATAATTAGATAGATAATGACTTCCCTATCACCTCACGGTAAATGTATTTGATGAATAAAAGTCTCCAAGAATTGTAAATAAATTGTTTGCTATCATTTTTTCAAGCAATGCGAGTATTGAGTTCCGATTCCATTGACAAAATTCCCAGATAAACTTGGATGAGGTCTGTAAGTGCCAATATTTCCAGGAACTAAATTCCGAAAGATATGAATTTATTGATAATTCAAAATCTATTGGAAAGATACGGTCCGAACTCATCAGAATTATAGATCTTTGTGGTACAAATTCTGTACGAAATTTTCAGATTTAAAAAAAAAGATGTTTTTGAGTTATTTTCGGTTAGTGCCAAAGCGTTGTTTCATGATTATGGCCGCAAAAGGGCAACGAATAAGATTTTCTTGAGCTCATTTTGAAGGATTTCCAATATACTTTAAACTGCTCAAGACGGAATCTTGGTATTCACAAATCCGGCGAAGTTATAAAAGAAAAAAGAAATGTTTTTTTCGTGATAGTTAAAAACACGAAATATGCAAAAAATCATAACTCGTACAAATAATTTTATTCAGGACTAAGGATTTAACGGATTTTTTTTCTCATGGTAGAGATCCCAGATAAAAATCAAGAACACGATCGGAGACATCGATTTTTTTTGGTTGCTGGTTTGATGTGCAATCACCCATACGTGTTGCAACAAAAAAGGTGCGTTAGCTGGTTCCGCAGAGATTAAAAGTGTTTTAGCATATGTATTGCAAAATAAAGGTGCGCTATAGCTGGGTCTTTACTATAGCCGTTGTAGTGATTTTCTTGCTCGGGTTTACAGATAACAAATCAAAGTATATAGAAATGAAATTGAGGAGCCCTCAGATCTATCAGATCGGCAATCGTCATATAGAAGACAAATGAAGTTCCCGAAGCAGAAGAATCCCGAGCTGACATGACAATTTAACGAATTTGGAATAAATGGTACTTGGCGGGCCAAATGCAGAAAAAATGAAAGTTAGCAAGAATCGTAAAGCTTAACTTCTTCGTAGATTTTATAAAATCAACTAATTAACGATAACTCGAGTCCTAGGCGACGGGTTCTTCGGGGTTGTCAAGCTCGGTACCTTGCGCGACTTTCAAGGAAATCTCATCAACGTAACTGTTGAAATGTTACGAGGTTGGGAATTCAAAAGTGCAAACCGACTTTTTAATTAAGATTGTTTGTTCACATGTAAACTGGAGTATTAAGTAGCTCGTTCTTGATTACAGTCTTACGGACGATTCCAACAGAAGTGATGTGCAAAGCTTTCTGTATGAAATAAAACTTATGAGGACGCTGGATGAGCATCCGAATGTCGTTTCTTTCTAGAGGAGGTGCTGCACGACTACTCCACTAGTCCGCACCCATTGTTGGTCGCCGAGTGCTGCTGTCACCAGACTTACAATCATTTCTACGAAAGGTGAATATTTGAGAGCATATCTGCGTGAACAATTGAAGGTATCTATACAAATTCAGTAAATCAATCTGTCCAGATCCAGTCTCCGGGAGAAGAGGTATGATGTCAGAAGAGGAGATGAAGAAATGCACTGTTATGATACCTATCCGCCGGTCTCCAAAACGCAAGGAAATTCTGCAGGCAAACTCTGGAGATTTGTCTGCATCTCGTGAGTTATTATGAGCATGATTATTCCCCATACTGACCTGCTAGCACTCTTCATTTGCTCTTGTGACAGTGTGATTGTTCACGTCTCCAACTCCTAGAAAAAATGAATCGTTCCAACTTTAAATGGAGTTAATTTACCAATTTCACAAGGAATTGATGCACCTTAAAATTTTGTGTCATAGTATTTACTGGATAGATGAGCAGGTAAGCAAGCGTTGGCTAGCCCTACCTGGGGACACCAGGTACTGCGCATAGGAGAAAGGTGTAAAAAAATTTCGCCCAAAAAAAGTGTTTGTTTCAGAGGCCAACAAACAGAAATCCAAATTTAAAATCACATAAAACACAAAAATTAATAAGGCTGACACTTTTGAGGGGGTTAACATTTAATAAAAACAGCCCCAAGTTGTTTTTTTTTAAATACAAAATGAAGTGTTTGATTCACGTTGACATTTTAACAGTGTCTTAATTTCATATAATAAAAAATCATTACAAAAAGGCAGACACTTTTTTTGGGGTTTAATTATCGGAAAACATGAAAATAAATATTAATTTCAATAGAGAGAGATAGGCAGCGCGTAGTCGTGGATGTAAGTGAGCGGACCGATTACCGACGTAGCTACGGTCTTTTTCTGCACTCTCATTGGCTGTTGGTCACGTGATCTTGTACAGCCGTATTGACTACACATTTTCAAATTCAATTGTCGACAAATTCTTTTTGTATTGTTGTTTAATACTTGTAAAATTCGCGTAACATTGCCGATGATAACCCTCCTTCGTAGACACTACCGATGGTAAAATTACACTACTGTATTTCAAATTATATTCTTGACGAATTTTTAATGATATTCGACATTTATTCAAAGTTGTCTCAGAGAAAACAATAACCGTTCCAGCATCTTTCTGTTTGCATATAACACATGACACAGACTCGCGTTCCTCACATTCCTCTTCCATTTTTATGAAAGAGTAGTTTACTTCAAAATGTACTGTACATTCAAAGATATCCAATTTATATATTTTGTTATTAATAATAATTTAACAAATTTATACACGCATTAAAAGACATCACAAGAACATGTGCTCACAACAAGGTATGAATTGTTTACTGAAAATGTATAGCCAGTACAGCTGTACAAGAACACGTGACCAACAGCCAATGAGAGTGCAGGGAAAGACCGTAGCTACGTCGGTAATCGGTGCTCTCACTTACATCCACGACTACGCGCTGCCTATCTCTCTCTATTGAAATTAATATTTATTTTCATGTTTTCCGATAATTAAACCCCAAAAAAAGTGTCTGCCTTTTTGTAATGATTTTTTATCATATGAAATTAAGACACTGTTAAAATGTCAAAGTGAATCAAACACTTCATTTTGTATTTAAAAAAAAAAACAACTTGGGGCTGTTTTTATTAAATGTTAACCCCCTCAAAAGTGTCTGCCTTATTAATTTTTGTGTTTTATGTGATTTTAAATTTGGATTTCTGTTTGTTGGCCTCTGAAACAAACACTTTTTTTGGGCGAAATTTTTTTACACCTTTCTCCTATGCGCAGTACCTGGTGTCCCCAGGTAGGGCTAGCCAACACTTGCTTACCTGCTCATCTATCCAGTAGATACTATGACACAAAATTTTAAGGTGCATCAAACACTTCATGAAACGTGTGTTACTAGCTCTTGGACTATATCGGCTGAACCGGGACATGACACTTCCATGATACTTCACTCTCCTTTCTGTTGCACGGAAAGCCAGAGAGCCGGCGTCGCCTGACAAATTGATACCCCGTCGTTTATTTATTTCCCAATACATTTGAATTTTAAAGAAAAAATCATGATAAAGTATTAAGAAAAATTTGATAACACTTCACGATGACGGGAATCATACTACGAATAGCTGTTTAGCTTTTTAATTATTCTCTATAAAGGACCAACGTATCAAATTTTCGAATTTCCTCGTTCTCGAATTCGTTCTATCGAAGTTCTTCGACTTCGGTAGATACTGCGTGGATCGATTGATTTAATAATGGCGGTCAAAAGTTTGAAACTATAATATTCCCACGTGCGGGATTCCTACTCTAACCTAATCTTACGACGTTCGTTCAATCGCATTTTAATCTTCTTTATCATATCAGTAAATAGTCTCATAACGACGGTCTCGCTCCTCTCTCTTTCTCGACAAGGAATGTTGACTCACTCACAGAGAGTAACTGAACGGATAGAAGAGGGGTCACTATACCTGGCACGCTTCAAGCCGTCAGAATTGTTACACAAGTTGCGCAACGTATCACAAGTTTATCTACCAACATGAGTTCAAAGTTTGTAGTAATTTAAATCAAATTATATTTGAATAAAAAAAAAATAAATAAACTTATCAACGTCGTTTCAGCTCCAGCATCGCCTGCAGCATCCTGGATATTCCAGATGAAATTTTGGCTAAAATAATTCTACCCTTCAATGCCAGAGAACGTGTTGATTTTGGAAATTCGTGCGAGAGATTTTGCAATCTTGTATTTGGGGATAAAGAATTGTTGAGGTGAGATTTGCTTGGATTTTATACTCTAGTTAATAAAATGTAACATTTTGAGACATTCTTTGTATTTTGCATGTTTCATTGGATCTTTGTTCCATTTCTGTAATTTCAGAGATTTGGACTTTTCAAAAAATGGTCAGCTTGCGTCAGTGTCTGACATCCAGCGATATTTCGAAAATGTAAACACGCACGAGTTTATACTGAAAGTAAATATTCAAAACGTGAAGTGTTTCAATTCAGAAAAACTGTTGAGTGCTTCTATCAGCAAGGCTATCAACATAGTTGATCTAAACATACATGGATTGAAATTCAAAAACATCAAAGAGCTTACTTGTTTTTTACAACCTTTGGTACACCTTAAACGATTGTCTGTCGATTGGCCAAAACCACAAAAAGATGGTGTTGCACCCTCTGACGAAATCCTTCAAAAATCGCTTAGCAGACTCACGTATTTTTCTGTTCACCTATATACATGTGCAACAGTCCTTCTTCCTACTGTACAATTCTGCCAAGATCTAGAGGAGCTGCGTATGGTGACTAAATTGCCCCATAGCCAACGCATGAGAGATATACGAATTAGTCTAGAACCCATCAAACTGAGAAACCTAAAGATTGTTCAGTTCCGCGGGCAGTTACAGTCTGAATTGGTGAAGGATCACTTGTTATCTATGGTTTCAGATTCTCACCAATGGATAGATTTTCACCTGGTCAATCCATTCAGGGAGGGCTACCTTGGTACATATGATACTTACTCCTGATTTATTGGTCTCTATCACCTGTTTATCAGTTGATTAATCTTGAAGGATTACTAAGTTATTTTCGATGTTAATTCTCATGTTTAATTGCTAAGTCGCTGATTCATTTTTAGAAAAAAACGTGGAATTGTGTGCAGAATTATGGCAACTCAGGCTTGCAGATTTTAATTCAATCTCATATCCATATGGTTCCTACAATAACGACATAGACTGGCCGCTGGTCTCTGAATTTCTGTTGAGTGAAGTAATCAAGATCACCCATGAAGATACGCCGCAACATTTCTGCTGCTTGACTGTCTCTTCCAACGTCGGTTGCCAGCAATGTCTGCTAAATATCGATGAGGCAAAGGTAAAATTACCTGAGCAAGTAGATAGATAGTCATGAATTAATTTCTAAACTACTGGACGATTATCTTCATAAAGTTTAATATTGATTATGTTTCAGCAATTGTTGAAGGATCCTAGATATCAGATTTCGTATTTACATCTCCTACATACCATAGACCCAGATTGCGATGCGCACTTGGTTGTATCAGCCTTTCCAAACCTATCTGAACTTGTTCTTGGCCGAATATGTAACTGGAGAGGTAAATTAATTATCTAGTTTATTCTGTTTGTTGATGAGCTTTAAGATCATTCATTGTTATAAATTGCCAATGCTTTGAATATTGTACCTTTGAAACTACTTCAAACGAACAATTTTGCAATATTTATATTTCATAGTTGCATTTTCGATTTTTCAAAAATTCATTGCTGGAAATATAGAGAGTTTGTCTCTAATAACACTTGCCATATCTAAATAGATAGAATGTGTACTGGGGGTAAGAAGAAGCGCTTCAAGAGACGCCTGCGGAGGAGAGACAGTACCACACCTGTAGAAGTTGATGATCCTAAGAATCGGGATTCTTCCTTCAAAATGCTTGTGGAAAATTCGCCCGATCTTAGAGGACTGACAATCGCGCCAAATCAACCGTAAGTAAATCTCACCTGTTGATGTATGAATGAACTATTTGGAATTGTCACTGTGCAGATTTTTCTCTTTTTCTAAATGATTATCGTATCAGACATATGCGATTATTCTTTTAATTATTTCGATACGAAATTTGAAGAGATATCTGCCTCTACTCATGAAACACCTAGATAGCATATAAAAAATTTTCTCATAATACATTGAACAATTTCATTCAGTTCTAGCTGGGAGAATGACTTTAGATGGTGGGACATGGACGCTTTGTATCTAATTTCACGCTGGAAGAATCTCACGGCTATCCGCTTGAGGGACATACCAATAAAAAATGGAAAGTTTCTTGTTGATATTGGAAAAGAATGTACGAAATTGGAAGAAATAATGTTGTATCGTTTAGGATCTGGAGACACTTGTTGCTACACTAGCGAACTGTTGCAAATGCTAACACACTGCAGAAATTTGAATAAATTTTCCATTTGTCAACGCAATCTGGATAATATGTCAGAGTTGTTTACATTGCTTTCGGACAATCCGAAACTGAGAACGATTCGTTTAACAACTAAGACCGAATTTTATGACTCCGTAGAGTTGGTATCGTCCATTGAAGAGTTGCTTCATCGATGTTCAGAATTAATTAAATTCGTGTTTTTGGTTCGATCGAGGTTGAACCGCGTTGATGACGAGCTGAAGCCTGCTTTGGAAAGGTGAAAATGATTGCTATATTTCATTGAGCGTATTAATCAATGTTCGGCAAATATATGTCGTCGAAATTGACGAATTCTTATTAGTCTTGTTATTTCACAGAATTGTGGGTCAATTGAATCGTAAAGATTTCCAGTTTCATGGTCCTGCACTCACTGGATCAAGCACCATTTACGACGATGCCCCGATTTCGTTCTTTCCCAGCCCTTTGGACGACCAACAATTCATGTATTATTAGCCATTATACTGCAATAACACATAAGCTGATTTCGAACAGTATTTCGTTTTGCAGCTTCAAATAATTCTTCTTCATATTAATCTTTACTCGATTTTTAAATTCACTGGAAAGTACTTATAATAGATATTTCATATCTCTATTGTGATGTAAATTAATAAAATATTGTGAATTCTTTTTTAAGATATACTTACCTGAAATTTCTGAGACAAATTTAATCTAAATAAATTATGCAAAAAAATTTTTAAAGACTGCATGGATTAAAAATTATATTATACTTATAAAATTACCTTTGGTATTCATTATTTTTAATCACTCTATTTCTACATAACGAACATAAAGAAGTTATTTTTTGTTGGACTATTCTTATTTCCAAACTACAATTTAATGTGGGGCAAGTCGTCACCGTAATGTAAGTACAAAACTATGATAACATCGACTGCGTGGAATAACCAGCGACCTTGAAATTTACTTGAAAAACCTACGGTCTACAGTTTTCCTATAGCTATTTTTCCAGGCTGGTTTTTCAAGCAAAATTTGAAATAACCAGTCAACCCACGCAGCTGTGGATATAATACGTCGCCTATAGATATACAGCAAGGAACTTTAAGCATTGATTGAAGATATGAATTCGTAGCTGCAAAAGTCCTGGTGGACATCCCAATTTACTGGATAGGTTGATTCGTTTTTAGATAAACGCCTTTAAAATTTGAAGTACAATGGCTATCAATGATGGCACGCTGCTCCACTTCAAACATGTATAGCATCGTCAGTGCTACGAATTCTTTCATCAAAAAGGGCTTAGAATGTTCGCAAGATTTGCAGCTTCAAGATTATGGAAAGAAAAAAAATCGATTTTTCACATGTGATACTAGAAAGGACCCTTAAAAATCAGTGGAAAAAACGTAGTGCAGACTGCAGTCTGAAGAAGAGTCAAGGCCCAAACCCAAGCAAGGAAGGGACTGTGGCGCATTGCCTCTCTACTAAAATGCTCAAATCCTAAGGCTAATGTAAGGAGATGCGTGGAAAATGTTTAAGAATGAAAGTATGTGTGTGAATGTGAATGTACCGAGGGACTCTCAAACCACGGAGATTCTTCGCTGCGGACTCACTACGATTTTACCACTTGAAGTAGCAATCTTGTAGATTAGCCGTTTCCATTTTGATAAAATAATTAAGTACTTTCTCATACAATTGCAGTTATAATTTATATGGGAAAGTATCTAATTATTTTATCAAAACGGAAGCGGTTAATCTACAAGATCGCTACTTCAAGTGGTAAAATCGTAGTGAATTCACAGTGAAGAATCTCCGCGGTCTGAGAGTCCCTTGGTACATTCACATTTACACACATACTTTCATTCTTAAACCTATTCCACGCATCTCCTTACATTAGCCTTAGGATTTGAGCATTTTAGTAGAGAGTCAATGCGCCATAGTCCCTTCCTTGCTTGGGTTGCTACATATAATCTACATATCAGCAGATATGTAGATTGATGTAAAGTACAGAATATCAGAAGCTGCAAGACTTGATGCTGTTTGAAATCACTTTGGCTGTTATTATAGTCTCAGCACGAATAAGATGCGAATTCTTGATCATCCGAAGGGAGGGGAAAGAAAGAAGTTGCAGGGTCTTCATACTCATAACTTCGCCCAGAGTGTTCAGGTCCATGAAACTGAAAGTTTGGACGATGCAATTCACTAACCACTCTGTAAAATAACAACATCCATAAAAAATCTAGCTTTGGATGGCACACACTTAATCTTATCGCCAATTAATACGATCAATGAAATAAGACAGTGAATTTCACCTTTGTAAAGCAGGTTTAAGTTCATCAACGACGCGGTTGTATAATGAGTGGATTTTAATCACGAATTTAGTCAACTCTGGACATTGGTGAAGCATTTTTTCAATAGATGACGCCAACTCAAGAGAGTCATACGCTTCGGTTGCAGTCATTAAACGAACATGTCTGAGTTTTGAATTATTTGATAGCGTACTGAATATTTCAGTCATATGCTGTATGTTCGTCTGACAGATAGAAAATTTCTTTAAACTTCTACAGTAGTGTAGCATTTGCAACAGTTCGTTTGTAAAGCTGGAATTGTTCACGGGACTCAGATCGTATAACATTATTTCTTCCAGTTTTGTACATTCTTTTCCAATACCAATAAGAAAGTTTCCATCAGGGATTGGTATTTGCTTCAATCGAATGGCCATGAGATTCTTCCAACGTGGAATTAGATACAGCGCATTAAAATCCCAATATCCAGCTTCATTCTCCCTATCGTAACTGAATAAAGTTTTTCATAAAATTCAAATGATCGGATTCCATGGCACATGCAAAATTGGTGAAGATTTTCTCCATTTTTGGTGCTCAAAGTATATATACTTACCTCAGAAGAAATGTAAAATATTAGCTTAATTGGTTAATGGCTTCGTAATTACAGAGCTATAGGCAATGTAAAAAATGATGGAATCGTCGAAACTATTTTGTTCTTTTAGTTGGTAGCGACTATCGTTCGTGTGCTTTACATTCATACAAGTGAATTTATCAGATCTTACGAACTCAAATTTTTAATGCTAAATCATTCTAGTTTTTTCCGGTCTTCTGTGGATTACGCTACTCCTATGGAGCGGGAATCTTACAGTTGAAAAGACTGTAGTACTGAAGCTTGATTATAGCATTGAGAATTTCAGTTCGTCTAGTCTGATAAATTTACTTGTATGAATATTTTGTTCTTTTCTTTGTATCTCAGTTAATTTTTATCGTAGACAAATTTTAAAGAAGTATTTTAAAGCTCATGGCGTGCACTCTCAAGCCAGCTATCATTCTTTCAATCATGCTTATAAAATCATATTTAATTTTGCAACTAAATCTTGATTAAAAAACTTTCCAAATCGGGCATTTTTGAAATTTTTTACTTTCTATACGCAGTCTAATGTGTCAACCTGGGCCGTTCAACTGTTAGAAGCCTGCCACCAATTTTCTATCAGAATGCACAAGAATTATAATAAATAAGGTCTTGAAAATTTTATTTTTTGATGTAGTATTTTGTGTAAAAAATTCATCCAAATCGGTTATGACGACATTTGAGAAAATCGAAATTCTTGACGTTTATCCAGCGAAATTGGGTCGAAAAATGATTAAAAAAATTCTGCAATTAATCTCAGTTGAAATCCATGGGAAAACGGGTGTTTTTTGTATGTTACATTTTCCTCCATGTTTCCGTATTTACATTCGACAAAAATTTTAAACGTTCGCTGTCTAAATTTAGTGAAAAATATATCACTGTCAAAAATTGAATCCAAGATCTCTAACTTACAGAAACATTGTCTATTCTCCGAACTTTAACATACGGTTTTACGTAAAAAATTCGAAACATGAGTGTTGATGTTGGTTGAATTGAGCTGGAATTCTCCATGTATACTTTGAGCAACCAAGATGGAGATAATCGCTGGAATGAAATTTGAAAAGTGGTCCAGTTGCCGCGTTTTGCCCTATGAATTTAACGTCACTCATGCAATTTATAGTGAGCATGTCTATGAACTATCTGTTTCATAAGCTGAAGCAGCTATCACTTTGTATTTCAAAATCAAATGACTAGAAGTATAAAAGCCACAGCTATCTGATATGGCAACCGTCTAGAACTAGAGGAATTTTGGCAGACAGAACGATTCCAGATAAATTAGACATATATCACAGCTGAGCTTTTCTTACACATCTGTTGGACAAATTGTGAGACCTTTTAGATGAGGTGTATTTTCAATAAGCATTTTGAATGATGAATCGGGATTCATTGGATCATTATGTTCTTCGGGTGCAATGCTATTTCTCTTCCTCAGACGTCTGCGAAAGGGTTCATTCCTTTCTGCCACTGCATATGCTGAAATAAGAGAGGTTTTAGAAAGAGTAGACTTTGGTGAAATTTTGATAAAACCGATTTTATCATTTTTAAAATTACTCGGAAGGAAAAATTTCAATCTTCTGCAATGAAAGTGTATGCGCAAGGAACCTTTCGCGAAAGTTTCCCTGCATACTGCTGCCAAAAATACTTTGCGCATACACTTTCATCACAGAAACTTGAATTTTTTTCTCAATATACATACTACAACAATCTAGATCTTACTAGAAGGAATTTTTGATTAGATTCTTTTTAGTATTTTTAAAAACGAAGAAATCGTTTTCATCAAAATTTCTTCGAAGACTCCCCTTAAGGATATATTTTTAGGACTAAGAGTTCCTATTTCATTAGCAAAGAGAAATTATCGAGAAACGAATGAATGTTTCATTAATCTATAATTTCGTGAAGTGAGTGAAGTAACCTAGTGAACTTACAATCCCTGTTACATATCCGGGGTATAACAAGTTCAGTCAGATTTGGAAAGGCTGATACGAGTAAGTGCGCATCACAATTTTGCTCTATAACATGTGAGAATTGTAAATAAGAAACCTGATATTCCGGATTCTTAAGAAGTCTCTGCAACATTGGAAGTATTCAAATTACTCAATTGCGTTACAACGAGCATAAAGATGTGTATCTTCCACTACAATTTCTCTGTGAACATGTATTTGGTGTGAAGAAAGTAAGAAACAGGCTTTAAATAGTTTCGAAATCAATTTTCGATGTATTCCTTAACTGAGGTAACTGCATTCAAGTTTTCCGAGTCAAATGCGTCTTAATTCGAATCGGATCCGATTTTTTGAAATGGTGAAACTATATGGAGCAGGATTTGCTGACAATTTGTAATTATCTATCTACATTAGTGATTCAAAAATATCGACTACTTTTTTTTTTTATTAAGACACACATTCAATAGTTTCACTACGGTAAGATAAGATGCCTGTTAAAATATGAACCCTTAATATTCATATTTAGAGGTCGCTCTGCGCTATCTTTTATTTCCATTTAAAATACATGAGAAGTGTTCTGGTGGCACATTTCGATTTTACAGCTCAAGAACTAATCTATAGAAAGATTCTGCATGGCTACCTAGCTTCAAAATTGAACGCTTTACAAAAATGTTCTCTTGGTATTTGTCGATGAATCTAACTATTTCCTAGTTATTATGTGTTATTGTATGATTATTAACCATGACTAACTTGGAAATCGTTAGATTCATCAAAAAAGACCAAAAATCTTTTGCGTAAAGTGTTCAATTTTAAACAGAAGTAGCTATGCAGAATCTTTCTAAGTAACTTAGTTCTTGAGATGTAGGATTGAAAAGTGCCACCAGAACGTTTCGCATGTATTTTTAATAGAAAGTAAAAATGGTGATAAGCGACCTCTAAATATTAAGGGATTAGATTTTAACAGACATTTTATTTCACCTTACTGCAATTATTAAATGCACGATTTAAAAAAAAAAGGAATCGATTTTTTTGAATCACCCTAATTTACATGCATTTAAAATTTGACCTTTGCCTCGTCGATCTTCAGCAGACATGCCGAGATACTCGAATATGTACAACTAGACAAACAACAAAACTTTTCCGGTGCATCTTGGTGAGTGACCTTGATTATTTCACTCAATAGATGTTCAGGAAACAGAGGCCAACCCACGTCTTCGTGATACGGATATGGAATGTTTCTCGGTGGCGGCATATATTTGACTTCCAATAATTCCTCGCACACTTCTATGTTTCTTTCTGAAAAGTAATATGAATGTCAGCAATTGGCTATTTGATAATTTATGCATCATTTCAGTGCGATATTGTGCAATCGCGAAATGGAACAAAATTACTTGCGAAACTGATTAAGTAATTCGATAAGATTAATTATAATTATTTGATAAAAAGTGTCTAAGATAGTGAATTAGTTGTTGGTATTGATGATTGTAAAAATATACCAAGGTAGCCCTGCCCGTAAAGATGACCCAGATAAAAAAAGTCTGTCCAATCAGCAGGATTCGGAATCATAACCAGAAAATCATTCGTTAGTGTGCTCAAATTTGCAGCCCCACGGCACTGAACAACCTTAAGGTTCTTTAGTTTCATGGGTTCCTGACTAAATGAAATTTCTCTTTCGCGACTGGGCATTATTGTGACCATACGCAGTTCCTCAAGTTGTTGGCAGAATTGCAGTGTGAGAAGAAACTCCCTTGAGTACCTGTACAGTTCTAGAGACAAGTATGTGAGTCTGTTCAGCGGTTTTTCCAAGACTGTGTTGCAAATGGGGTCGTCGTAGTCTCCTAGTATTGGCCAATTGACAGACAATCGTTTTAGATGTAGCAAGGGTTCTAGAAGACTACGCAATTCATCAACATATCTGATCTTCGTTCCAAGTATATTCAAATCGACTATGTTCATCGCCTTGCCGATTGAAGTTCTCAAGATGTTTTCTGCATTCACGTTTTCAATATTCATTTTGAGTATGTGCTTGTACGTGTTTTCATTGTTGAAATATTGTTGGATATCTCTCTCTGATGTCAGCTGCCAATCTTTTGAAAAATCCAAATCCCTGAAACCACAGATACATATATATTTCAAAGACGAAAATACTAGGAATAATGAGATCCTAAGATAATAATATATCGAGATTCAAGAAGACAAGGAGCGATTTCAAACACATATTTCCAATGAATTGAGATCGAAAGATGTCAAGGGCTTTTACGCACCTTGATATTAAATTGATAGACCTATTTTTCGGAATGAATCATCAAATGATGAAGTGTAAGATTAATTTGGCTGCGAGATATGTTTTTTTATTGATTATTTTTCTATTAAATACCAATTCATCGTATTAAAATAGTTCAACTACACAGTTTTTACAGCTTCTACCTGCAGGCCCATAATTAATTGTTTTGTACAGGATTACTCTGGTACTGATGATCCAAAACAAGTGAATTTTCACATGAATGTTCTCTAAAAGTATGCCTAAGGTGTGAACTACGAAATTTGCATTACATTCATGGAAAGAATTTTTATCCAAGGATTTACACCATTTTTCATACTTAGCTCGGTTTTTAGGACCATTACGACATGAATCACAAATGTTCGTTGACAGATATTAATATCCGTAGTTCACACGATGCAGAAATGTGTACAAATGTGTACTAAATAAGTTTGTTGATCTGAACTTAGTAGATGCAATAGCTTTCATGTAATCGTGTGACATGTACTAAATTCTCGAAGAGTTGGTTGGCGGAAAAATTCAAAATTTATCATCGTAAAACAGTCAGAAAATAACATGCTAATAGAAATACAGTAAAAAAAGAACAAGGCAAAACGGCCATAAATTTCCAAGACGTATGTAAATCCTTGACTTAAGTATAATATCAGAGATAAAATCCAGCCATCCCTCACCTCAATAATTCTTCATTCCCAAATACAAGATGGTTCAAGTTCTTGCAAGAATTCGCCAAAGCCAGGCGTTCTCTAGCATTAAAATGCAGAATGATTTTCACCAAAATTTTATCAGGAATATCCAGGATACTGCAGATAATAGGGGAGCTGAAATGACAATGAATAGTTTATTTAGTTGAATGAACAATGCTAGCTTACGGCATTATTTCTTTAAAATACTACAAACCTGGAACGGATCATGTTGACTAATAAACTTTACGTGGAATTGCGGAACTTGTGCAATAATTTTATCAACTAGTGGTACAGCAACTTTTTTGGATGTTGGTTCGCTACTATCAGTGATACTGTAAGCATTTCTTGGCAAAGGAGTGGGCAAAATGTCTGCAACGATACTATTATCAGTTGTGATAGAGAGGATTTAATATGATTAGATAAAAATTCTAATAATAGGTATGGATTAAAGTCGAAGAACTTCTAAAAAACGCCCTAAAGAGGGGAGAGATTCGAAAATTTTCAAAATGTATTCCATTCCAGAGTAATACGGAAGAGTGGCATTATTGCATATTGTTGTGTGATTTCTACATCTGTTCATTCAAAATTAGAGCTAATATTTCATTCGACAGTTGGACCTGATCAAAGGAATAAATATTGACACCCTGTCTCGGAACTGTTATTTCATGAAAGCTAGACTTAACGAATGTAATACGTTAGTATTAATGATTCATTTCAATTTGACAGGTTAGGTATTTATAACCTCAAAGGCTTGAGCGCGTAACATACTTATATCGACGAATTGATGTATAAGTACAATTTTCGCCATAGGATAACCGTCACAATATTTTTTCGCCTAATTTTATGTAAAAATTGATATTGGCTATTGGATTCAACTCATATGATCATTTATATTGCCACCGTGACACATCAGCGTGTAAATATAAGAATATCAATAATATGATGCGTGCGCAGTTGTTATTTTATTGGACAAACGTAACGAAACGCGCGCACGCACGACGCGCATGTGAATTTGGCCGTTGTCCATAGAATAAGAACACGTCACTATTGTCGAGTAGACGGTTACACTGCCTGAAATCTTATACTCATACATTTTCCAACTGGCTAAGAGACTCTCTGTGTTGTTGCACAGGCATGGATCCAACTCGTATCTTATTTGCGTTCCGCGTTCGAGAAAGAACAGAAGTCAGAAGACGATCAAACGTAGAAAAATATGAGAACACAACGGAGTTTCTGCATCTGCCTTCGCTTCGCTGACTAAATTTGGCCAGATATAGCACGTGGGTCCATATCTGGACGCGATAACCAATTGAAGGATAAGCAGAAGAGATTTGGCCAGATAAACTCGGTTTGCCAATTCTGATAGACCTTCAGAGCTGAATAGTGCGTCATGAGCATTATCAGACCCGTTAAATTTGAACGTGTTAATAACAACAAGAATCGCCACGCCGTCGCCATGTTGCTTTGATAGAATTCCAAAAATTGGATTGCATCAAACCAGAGCGTAACATGAAATGAACTAAGTGGACGTTGTGAACGAAAATCAACGAAGTTAAGTACTCGTGTGCGTGCGTGCATGTGTGTATTGGATGCATGTCCCATGGCATATATTTATGTCCAATAATCGAGACTACATTATATCAGTTTCATTTATTATATTAAAAATATTGTATAAAATTGAGATGTGGGAAGAAAGCGATAAGATGAATGCGAAAAAGGCTATTTCAGTGTTTGATAAGTGTCAGTATAAAAATTGTAAAAACGGAGTGCATAACGGCTATTATCTACTCCGATTCCCGGCAGAGAAGGACCCGCGTCATGGGATTTGGTTGCAAAATGCTGGTTCGTACTATCTTCAATTATTATTCTATTATTATATTATATTTTATCGAGATGATGGAAACTTTACTAATGGACGTAATACATAGTATACATGTCTTAGTTGTAAGAGGCCGCGGTACCGCGTAGATAGATATGATTATGATTTTAAAGAGACATTTTAAGGGTGCTGTGATTTAATCGCGCTACGTAAACTCAGAGCGAATTTTTTTTTTTTTTACATAGCTAAAAGAACGTTGCATATTCGATTAATTTTTCGAAGAAATAAGAATATTAGTACATAGTTTAACAACGTGGGAAAAGTTGATCCAGTCTTGTGAAAAAAATTATTGTAAACTTGAAAATGGGTACAGTTCATCTATTCGGATTAGACGCGACATGCGCTGTTATTGAATCGGAAATAAATTCATACCTCAAAACATTAGTCTGTTCAAAATGGTGACCGAATATTGCGGATGTTGAAACAGGTCGGAACGATGGTTTTTAAACGGGTTTTAAGGGGATGTGCACTAGAGTGGTCATTGAAACAGCGAGGTACGAATTTCAATGATTCCATCCTCTGATTTAACAGGAAATAAAAAAACAAAAATCTCGAGCCAAACTTGAACCCTATATCCCAATCGTAAGAGATGCCCGTCGAGACAAACATTTTCTTATTCAAATAACATTGAATTTATCTACGCTTCCATTGATAATTTTCTACAGCACCTGGTGAATGGTTGAAAAATCACACATCCATGCAAATCTTTTGTACATCGATATAAGTGCATGAGAAAAAAACAGGAGACCCCTAAAATTTCGTCACAAAACCATGAATTGTTACCTATCTGGACGACAAAAGTTGGAACTATTTGAAATTGACGAGTTTGAAACGCGTTCAATCAACATCGTTTCGACCTGTTTCTATAAGCGCGATATTTAAACAAAGCGCCCAAACCGAATAAACAAATTGTAATAATGCAGGTAGTGCATGATTCGGTTTTACCACGATTCTGAGAGAGTAAATGAGGATATTGTTAGTTTCATTTATGCTCTTCAAGCCCTCCTCTATCGAACTCGATTGAACTTAAAAACTTGAACATCACAAAAACAAAAAAAAATAAAAAAAAAATAACAAAACGGCATCACAAATGGAAAATCTTTGAAAAATTCAATTTATACATTATCGTAAAATTAAATACAAAAAAATTTCTTATGCGTTTTTAGGTTCAATGAATGCGTTATATATAGTGGTTTCCGAATCTAGCCAAAATTTAAAATTTTTATCTGTAACGCTTTTCGAAACATCGCGGTAAATTCACTGAAAAAGATTCATGATAATCGCATTTATAGTTTCGGTATGGTATTTTTCTCAGAACAAAATAAAGTTGCTTGCAGTGAAGAATGGAGTCTGCAAAATACGTTCAGACTGAGCAGCTGCAGAACGTTTGTATTTTCATAAAGCTGGAAGAACCGTTATGGATCTGCATGATGCCTAGGCCGATCGGCAGGGACCGACCGCGTGGTCACAGCTGCGTTCAACTGGCTGCCTTACCACTATGTTTTTCACTCTCCTGTCCTCGATTATACAACTTTTTCAAACAAAGTATCGGGATAATATAATATGCGAAGAGGCATTTCAAACAGTTGAATCAAAAAACGGGGCAGAAAAAAAATTAATAAAAATAATTTTGAACAAAATACTAGTTACGCAGTTTTTATCCGGCACCCTTCATTTTTGTGTCACACGGAAAAAAATATTCTACTGGGATACTGCAATTCCATTATTGCTGAATATTATTGCCATTCTAACGAGAAATTTTATTGTCCACCCAATACCATATTGACGCTCAAAATAAACGTATGGAATAATTAGCAATACAGCATTGCAGTAGGGGAGACCGAGGAGAGTTCTGACAAAGCCGATTTCTTTGGACCTATGATAGTTAGCGAGCTAGCAGCTTCGCGCATTTGTTACTATTTGCGAGAGATAATATTAATGTATAATATTATATAAATTAATACAAGTTACTCTTTGTGAAAGAGTAACGAATGCGCGAAGCTGCTAGCTTGCTAACTATCATAGGTCCAAAGAAATCGGCTTTGTCACAACTCTCCTCGGTCTCCCCTACCCAAAACAGCAAAAAAATGTTTCCGATGGAGCCGCGATTCTCGTTAAAATTATCAAGTGTTCATTTCCGTGCATAAATATTCTATAGGAGAAAATTTTTACAGGGAACCCACGCCTAGAAGGTTGGTCCGCTGCCTCTATTCGAAAGGGTGGCCTATGCCCTGTGCATTTCCGTCCCGAAATGTTTGTCGATGGCGGATTCCCAGCTCTAAGAATAGGCCGAAGAAGACTGCGAAAGCATGCTGTACCGCGACCGTATCACGAAGTTGATCAGAAAGAGATACTTTACACATCATCCCAGGTAGATTCCAAAACACGTTCACCCGCGCATACCAACCCAAAAGTCTTAACACATATAGAACCCCGTCTGGATAACATTTCCGTGGGAGTTAACAAGAGTGACAAAACTTCGATCGATCTAGAATGTAACAGTCGAACTGAAGATGCAGAGCATCTTGTCACGTTTCACGAAATGCGTAACTTTGTTCCGAATTTGGAACGTGAAGTGCAAAAAGCTACCGAGAAAACTATTGCAATCGTCGATAATATCAACAGAGGACAACAAAAACGGTCTTCTGTTAACGCGGGAAATATAATTGCGGAAGAGAAACAGTATCCCGGACATTTACTTTTTTCGGATATCGAAAACGATTCAATGGACTGGCTGAACATGGAGCCATCAACTACAATTGTAGAAAAAAATGAAACCCGAACTCCCTTATCAGAAAAAGTTAAAGAAAGTCTCGGGAACGATGAACATAAAGATCGAGTAATCATGTCGCTCCGAAAAGAAAATGCAGCACTTAAAAAAAATTTACGTAATGTTATGCTAAAACTAAAACGTTCAAGAGCAACGCAACAAAGGTTGGCCGAAAAAGTGAAAAGGTTTTCTAATGTAGACGGATTTTTGACGGTGGCTAGAACAATGGCGAGATTGCGGCTTCACAAACCAAAGTCTGGATACAGCAAAGAAGAGCTGGAGCTAGAAAAATAAGTATTTCAAGTATAAGGTTTTAGGAGACGTTTTCTTTTGTGTCTATAATAGTTTTCATCAACACTTTCGTAAACACCTTTGACAAGTCTGTTGTTTCGTGAGTTGAATTGTGAGAACAAGTTATGAAGATATAGCAGAATTTGCTGAGAAAATGTCTACAAAGTAATCTTCAAGAATCCTGCGAAACGGCCACTGTTTACAAGAAATCCACGTATAGAGGCTACAAGGAAATTATACAAAGTGTGAGGATTGTATATAATGATTAATTCGCCATAGGGGAAAGCAATGTTCGGTCAGTAGTAAACTACAATATGTCTGGTCATGGTTCGGTATAAGAGTGCAATATCGTTCTGAAATTTTTAATTTTCGGACTTTGTTTTCTCATATTTTCTACTTTATAACCTCGGAGTACCTGAAATTCGACAGTAATTTATTTTATTCTAAGCGCGATGGAATTGAATAATTATTAAGCCGGAGAGTGTGCAGTAACATGATCGATAAGCTGGCGAGAACTCTTTCTGCTTTGTTAGGGTGTTATGAAGGAGATTCCCGGAAAGCCATTCACAATCTAAAAATATTGCGTGCATTATTGCCAATTCCTATTTTCGGTATGCATATAATATTCAGCTGCGTTAGATCAGTAGAAAACTACACAACGATAGAAGTACCATGACATAGTAGTCAAAACTTAAAAAAGCCGACTAAAATTCGACAATTTTGTTGAATAATTTTTCAAATATATATGAACTATAAGGATTATTCGGTTCAGATATGAGTTGCAAAGTGGTGCAAAGTATTGGAAGGATAGAAATAAACAAATCGAGAATGAGAATTTTTTTTTTTTAATTTCGAGTAGGTCGCATTTGCCGGGTCAATATAATGTTAATATAGAAGTTGAAATATGTATTTTCGTATGAAATTTTCGTTGTACCTAAATTGGCCCGCCAAATACCAGAAATTATTTCGATTCTTTTTATACTGAGGTGCTTTATGTAGGTTTGAAGGAAGCATACAGAACTTATGATACACATGAGCGTTACGATGTATTTTATTATTGTTTTAATTACAGGAATGTGTTGTGAAAATACATGATAATAAAGGCAATCATTATACGATGAAAATCTTTTATTAAATGTATTTTTACTTTACTGCATTTATACACATGGAGTATTGAAAAGGAGACCGAACTCTGGTTACGGACATGGGCCCTGTTTTCTATGGCATTCATAGAAAACGGATAGGAGAGGACTGGCAACTTGTGGGAATTATCGGGCGCCCTTATTGTCCGCTAGTAGCCACCTCTACCGTTGTGTCGCTGATAGTCTTCATGCCCGTTTTCCGATATGAATGTCGGATGTCTGTTTATTTCACTGTATATATCAGTGGTTTGTTTACATTTTTGTGTAGTTGTGTTTGTGATCCGGGCGAAACGACTGCCAGTGCACCACAGTTATAACAACGGTACAACGCGGAACTAGTGGACAATAAGGGGGAAAGCATTCAACACGGCTGGCATAGGGAAGCTGCTAGTACTCTCATACCTATACGTCCGTGCCCGCTGCCTCCGACGTGGCAGGTGTCATGGCGTCTGCGTTTCATTGTGTAAAAATGTTTTGAAATTTCCGCCAAGCAAGGATATCGAGGGTCCTTGCCGATGACAGCTCCACCAAGCCTTAGATTTTTAGAGGCCGTTTTTTGCATATATGTAATACTTCTATATCGCTAGTAGGGTCTGAAATAAAACGGATTTTGTACGGTGCCGACGATAATGTTGTCGTTCTCGAATATGATTGAGTTAGAGCTTTCTGCGCTAGTCAACATCTGGTGTTTGCGTAGAACATTTTGCAGCTACGCAGATCATGTCAACTCAATGATGAAGAAGTGAGATAGAGGTATATTCTGTCTCTCTTAAGATCGTGACCCCGTCACTTATAGGGATTAGCAATCTAGGAGTATTACATATATATGGTTTTTTGACTCCATCTTCATCAGAGGTCGGTTCCTCGTTAATATTCCATGTTTATACATTATTTAAAATATGAACTTATTCAATAAGCGTGTATGCTATTTATTTGAACAGCGGTATCAAAAAATACCCTTGATATTAATATTTCTCTGCGAAATTGGGAACACTGTAAATTTGTCTAAAAAGATCGGTCTTACTGATACCGTTTAGGTAAACGGTTTGAGGAGTAGCATATTTTGATAAAATTTTTTTATACTTAGTGTTTATAAATTTCTTATGCAAAACCATGAGTTAACTTTCGTGAAAAAATTGATTCTCGTTTTTTCTTTCTTACCATTCGGAATAATACGCATCTCTTAGCTGTTCGAATATTGTGAGATCTAAAAGTTGCATGTCGTCGTCGACTTTGTTTCCGCATTGTATACGACGTCTTATTCATTCCTCAACTATAATGGCCACTTTCCTGTAAATTTTGTGGGAAATAATGAACATTCACCCGCAAATGGGGTAAAAAATAAATTTGCGGGAGAAAAAGTATAAGAGGGAATAATATGTTACTTTACTCCCGCTTTTTGGGTTGAGGAGTGATAAAAAGAAGATTGCTAATCCTTGGTTCATTTAGGATACTCTTCCATATATCTTTTTGGAACGTTGCTCGATCTCCACCCTCCATGACGTTTCAACGTTGTTATATTTACTCCGGAGTCGGCGAGCAACGTTACAGAGGTCTGCGAAATGCGTGCCCCGTGTATGGGGAATTCCACGTCAACCCGATGAACCAAAAACATTGACCCTCTTTGATTTTTTCAGCAAATTTTTATATGGCAGTTTTTGGTTCACGACATGTCTCTGATTTTTTTTAAATTTTTGTATTCAGCCATTTTTGAGTTGTGAATTCATAACTAAAAAACGGCTGAATAAAAAAATTTGAAAAAAATCAGAGACGTGTTTTAAGCCAAGAACTATCATATAAAAACTTGCTTAAAAAATCAGAGTCCATGTTTTTGGTTCAGCAAGTTGAAGTGGAATTTCCCATAGATGTCAGCATTTGGTAAGATTAAAGATGTTGTAATTTGTCCAGGCATTTTGGAGAACTTCTATATCTCGATCACTTGCGAGGTACACTTTCTTTTTTGATCATTGACGAAAAATATGTCACTTGTTGTTAGCGCCGGGCGCAGGGCTTCATATTTGCTCACAGCGTCGGCAAATTCCTCGCTGATAACAAACGTCACGCTCAAGAATCTCTCTCTCTCTCTCTCTGCTGATAACAAAGGTTCGGGGTCTCTTTGTTTTTGTATCCGGTAGATTGACAACTATCAAACGACCCTGTTTTTTTTATCTATATGTATATATATATATATATATATATATGTATATATATATATATATATATATATATATATATATATATATATATATATATATATATATATATATATATATATATATAAATAAACATATTTAAATTATATTATTTCCACTCTTCTAGCTTTTTTGTTTGCGAAATCTTTAATAGTTTCGTGTATGTCTATATGGTCTAATATGGCCGCCTCTATGGATAGGGTAAGGTGCTCTAAGAGTGCGCATTTTTTCTATTATGGTCTGTATTTCAGTGAATGAATTTTTTTTTTTAATCAAACTTTTTTTATTAACACTCCTTCATAGTTCAGATACAATAAATCACATTGTGAAACTAAGTTTTAGTTTGACTTTTTTAACAATAATATGAAAATGATGACACGGTATTTGCGCACTCTTACACACCCTGGTGTGTATGAGTGCGCATATATGGCGGTAAGAGTGCGCAATCTAATATATTACCCACAGGTATACTACATTTGTATTGGCCGGCACCTGAATAAGACGTGCATTTCTCGTGCCACCATTCGGCGCAAGAAATACACTCAATCCAATCATCAACGATCGGTTCTTTGTATATTTTTTTGCATCCAGGACACCTCCATTGTTTCTTTAATGTTGGTTTTTTATTTTTATTTTTGTTTTTATTTTTTCGATTGATATTTAACGTAATAGGTTTTGGCTTGCGGTTTTCCTGCTCTTCAATCAATTGGCGTTTGAAGGGCGAGCTGCTCATCACTTCGGACCTTTTACTCTCGCATTTTTGTGATCGGGTTACAGTAGTCTTTGGTAGAGGCAGTATTGAGTTTATTGGGACTGATATTGAACTTGATGGCATGTCAGTTAATGTCTGTCGCTGTGTCTCTGGGTCTATGAGTCTATCTTTGTCTCGTCTTTGTGCGTCTGGTATCCTGGGATGTAGTTGTAAATGTTCTTCCGTTTCCGAATTTTGAGGAAGTAGGTTTACTGGAGTCTGAGGAATCTGTGACTCCGGAGTGCTAGTGGTTTCAGGTAATGGTCTTTCAGTTACGCTACTGGCCATAAAATCGACTTCGGTAAAAGTGTTCTTGTTGAATGGTGATATCCCAGTTACTTTGAAGCCTTGAACTGCATTTGCAATTGTTGCTGCTTTCAAATATGCTGGTGCGAAAATCGATGCTATCTGATAGATTGTAATGAGCCTTCCCGGATGGTTTCTCATCCAAGTTTCGCATTCAGCCGCGTAAAATTTTTTCAAAGGGCTGAAAAAGCATCGGTCCAATGGCTGAAGTCTATGGCTGCTATGTGGTGGTAAGCTAAGCAGAGTGATATGATTTGCTTGACAAAAATCAACTGCTGATAGCGTACAATGTGATGAATGGTTGTCCAATATCAGAAGGATTGGATTGTCCTTCGTGGGCTTAGTATGATCCCTGAAGTGTGATAGCCACTCTACGAAGAGGTCGTTGTTGATATAACTAGTATCAGACACCATGCCTATTGAAGATGGCGGTGATCCATCTAAGAATTCCGCCTTCATCTTCTTTCGAGGATATATGAAGGTTGGCGGAACGAAATGTCCGCTGGCACTCATGGCACAAACCACGGTAACATTGACACCTCTCTCAGCACTCGATATTTTATTCACACAGCGTTTTCCTTTTTTGCTAAGCACCTTTGGTGGTTTGTTAGGAACCGTTGTAAATCCTGACTCATCCATGTTATAGATCGCATGTGGTGGGAATCTCTGTTTATCCAATACATTCGAAAGATTATTATAAAACCGATCGCACTGGGGCTTGTTAAATCCCATAGCTCGAGCTAAACTTGTCGATGTTGGTTGTCGAAGAGATTGTCGAGGATTTCTAGTCATGAAACTACGAAACCAACCTTTCCCAGCTATTTTTGTTTCACGGTTGAAACGATGCGGAATATTATTTTTTTCGGCAAATTCATATGCCAGGATTCTTAAATTTTTGGCCGTCATACCATAAAACATATCGTCGAGCATATTAATGTAGTTAGAAAATTCTGCTTCTATCTCTGCACTAAAAGTAGTACTATATCTCCCTAAGGAAATAGGTGTGTGAGTTCTCTTCAGCCTCTTCCGCAGAGTGGACTCGGCCATTCCTAGTGATGCAGCTACTTTTCGCTGACTTTCTCCCTTGTGAATTCGCTTCTTAGCTTCTTCCAATAATTCCGAAGAACAAAGCACCCTTTCAGTCTTTCTTTGCCTCCTTGGCATTCTGTAGACAATTGAACATTTATAATTTTGGATTTTTTTGATCATCGTGACTGTTATCTATTTTTAGTTATTTATCTATTTGCTTGTTTTTGAATATTTTACTTATAATGAGATTGATAATTGTTTCCATTAATTAATTTATTCATGAATGTAAAGAATTATATTATAGCATGCAAGAGTGCGCGCGCACTCTTACACAATAGGACAACTATTTGCTACGTGTAGGCAGTAGCTCTATCTAGTGACAAACTTATAAAACACACCTAGCTGGCAGCTTTGGCATATATTTTGAAGACATATTACCCCCAAAACTAAAAAAAATCTTGATGCATATGTGTTCAGTACATCTTCCAGAATCATTAAATATTTTAGCAAATTACAGAAATTATGACAAACTCACCTGAAGTCCGCAATTTATGCTATTATTCAAATATTTTTTTTCAGAGTATGTGCACCTCTCGAACAAAGAATACGCAACTGAAATTAGCCACAAAAGTCGAATGCATTTGAATATATCGCGTGTGCGCACTCTTATCGCCCGCGCACTCTTGGAGCACCTTACCCTATTGTTGTTAAATTTGTTAATCTTTCCTGGCTCATTGTTGAGCGCAGGTAATTTTTTATTAGTTTGAATTTAGAAAAGGACCTTTCCGCGCTTGCTACGGTAACTGGCATAGTTAGCAAAATTCGTAATGCTATTGTGATGTTAGGGCATACAGCTGTCAAATTGTTTAAATATATAAATTCGAGAATTTTCGCCACATCATTATTTAATTTTTTGAAAAAAGACTGACATGACATAATTTCTTCACACAAATCATCGGTGTTAATGTCCAATAAATCATTTGCTGTAAGTTTTTCCTGCAAACGATGACAGCTTATTCTTAATTGACTTTGTTCTTGGTCATCACTTAGTTTAAATAAAAAATTAAGCACGTCATTGTGATTATTCAATAAATTAAATCTTTCGTCTACGGAGGATAAAGCTTGATCCAATATATAAAAAAATACATTAATTTTAAAAGCGATTTTCGGATCATTTATAGTGTGGTCTTCGTGTTCATAATCAAAACTCTTTGGAGTCTTACGACGTCTTAGGGGTCTGGATCTGGAAGTTTCAAATTCAGCCTCGACATCTAATTATTCGGCAATTTTCATGGCATCATTTACAATTTCTTCAAAATTTGCGTCGGTTCTAATTTTTATGAAAAACTTCTTTAATTCCGTTAAAGCATCTAAAGCAACTTGCATATTTATATCGATAGACTGCAGAATTTTGCTCACAAAATTTACTTTTGTCAATATTATATGCCATATATTTAGTGAACAAATGAATGAAAAGGAGCATATTTTTTCTGCTAGACATTTAGCGTCATATTTTGCCTTCTGATCATATGATACACCATTTGATATTTCATATAATGCATCATAAATTTCTGGTAAATTTGTAAACAGCGGTTTGATAGCATCTATTCTGCTTGACCATCTTGTTTCAGACAGTGGTTTTAAGGTCAGATTTATGACATATTTTTTTAATAAGTCCCATCTTTTGGTAGAGGACGAAAAATATTTATATAATTCTTGCACAATTCTAAAAAATCCAGTCGTATGATGATTGAGATTGGCAGCGTCGTTTACTATCAAATTTAAACTATGACTAGCGCACGGTACATAGAAAGCGCGGGGATTTAGATCCAGCAATCTTTTTTGAAGACCATTATTCTTACCGCGCATATTTGATCCATTATCATAGCCCTGTCTCCTTAAGTTGTTTATGTCCAAATTAATTTTGTCTAGTTTTTCTATTATGAATGACGTTAATCCAGCGCCACCCAGGTAGAAAGTAATCAATGGAATTAGCTTGTATTAAGCTAATTTTATAAGTTTTAGCCTAAAACTAGTTAACAAACTATGGTTAGTACAAGGTTGGTTGGTAACGTTTTGGATCACTAATATAAAGCTTACAGTCTTAGCTTGCATAAACAGTGGCAAGCTAGCTAACTAAAAGGTTGAAAATAAAGCTTATTTTTAGCTAGAATAGATTTGGTGTTTTCAGTTTAAAAAAGCGTTCACAGAGAAAAAATTTTTATTATTTTTTTTTTCTTAACACAAACATCAGATATTGAGAATTACATGGATAGTGTTATATATATTTTCAAAATATAAAATAGTTAACGTCATATTATTTTTAATTTCATTTATTAGTTTTAGAATTCAAACTCTTTGTTTTTTTTTAAATCCACACTCTCTGTATTGTTTCTTATATGATTTCCCGTTGGGTCGGATTCATCATCTGAATTATCTGTTATGGCTCATCATCCTTTTTTGTTGAAGTTTTTATACGATTTCCTTCCCGAAATTGTGATTGGGTGAAAGCAGTTCCAACAGCTGTGACAACTTTTGACTCTGATTTTCCAAGACTGGCACTCAAAGTGTCTTAAAGTAGAATAAATATTCCTTATTATTATTTAATGATAGGCATAAGATACTTAGTACATCATTGTAGCAGGTTTATTAATACTTACCAACAATACAGCGATAAATATTGGGAACATTTAATGAAAACACATTTTCTCTGCCATTTTTCTAGTGGCAGTAAAACGTAATGCCAGATCACGACTGATGATTTTTTTCATCACAGCATTCACATTTTTTTTGCAGAGTGTCATCCGTATCCATCACTAGAGTCATTGGAGAACACTGAAAAAAACGAGAACATATATTTATCACAAAAAAAAAAAAAAAATTCTATTGATGATATATAAATTTTTAAAATAAGTAATAAACATTACGAAATTATTTTTTAATTCAGGATGAGTTATAAGTTTCTTCTCCAACTCATATAATGTGTTTGTGTCCGAAAGTGGGAAATCAAATCCAAAGGTTTTAGACCAAGTACTTTTAATAGCTACAGCTCCTTCACATTTCTGTTCCAGCAATCCTTCCATCTTTGACAATAATTTTGATTGATGTTTTAGTTCTATCTTGAGAGATTTCAACTCTGTCATTATTGCCAAAAACTCTAAATTAAAAGAAATCAAAGATATTAAAATCAAAATACTAGATATTCATCATAGAATAAAAAGATATTTTACGATCTTGGCTAAGAAACACTCCTCGATCAGCAGCACTTTTTTCTTGGGCTGTATTATTAATTGTTGAACCAACGTAAGCTTTCTCCTGATCAGAAGCATCTATAAAAAATAAACATAATGTATTGGCAAAGAATTTATAAAATATATTTATAATATTGGAAAAGTTATCATCAAACCTGGAAACATAAGTGATCCATTGTCATCAACTATTGCATCTATAGCTATACCCCATGGAAAATGTTCATCAGTGAAGCTTGATCCATCATTTAAAAACTGTGAGTTGGATACAGGAAGTTTCGAATTGACTGTCGAAGAACTTTGATGATGATCAAGAAAACTATTATTCTGGTTTAAATCCAACTGATTAGTCGTAGTGCCTTTGACTTTACCCCCAGATTTTGATGAAACATTTTCTTTCAAACTTTTTACTACTGTAGACTTATCATTTTTCTTTCCATGTGTTTCCTTTTCTTTTGTAATAGTCGATGATTTAATTTCTTTTCCTACATTCGTTATTTTTTTCTGTTTAATAGATTTTAATTTAGTTCTTTGATCTAAAGACATTGACGATGAATCAGATGATTTAGATTCCGTAGAACTAATAGCCTTATTCCTCTTTGCTTTTTTGGGTAGTCTTCTTCTGTTTAGCTGGTTTATTAGATTCATCACTTTCTGATGTCGAACCAAGAACCAAAGCTTTTGTTTCTGCAAGATTTTGATTAAGCTGCTCAATTCTTAAAGCTCGTTCAAGATGATCAGTTTTTTTAAGTGAATCCGCTTCTGTATCAGTAGAAAAAGCATTTTCTTTTGTTTTTAATTTTTCTAACTTTAATAATGCTTCTTTGTAATCAGCTGAAAAAGAAAGATATATTTTTGTAAAAAACAAATGTATAAGATGCTACGATGATAAAAATAATTGAATGAAGATGGGAGTAATATTTAATCCAAATATTTTATTTGTAAATCATTACAATAGAATTGTTGAAAAAATTAATTAATTTTACTAACCTGCACAGCCTCGAACTTTTACATTGAATGTTTCCCATGAATCATCTGCTGCAGCTTTTTCTTTAATTAATTTATTAAAATTTTTATATGGCTCTGGAGGAAATACGCAGGTAAACTTTTTGTTTTTATCATTCCATGTCACCCATGATGATGGCACGGCCTCGATGAATTTTTGTGACTTTTTTCCCCGGGTTATGAATTCAATCAACAAAAATTCATAACTCTGATCATTTTTTTTATTTCTACTAGATCCAGCCATGTTAATCAATAATTAACAACATTAATGTCAATTGAATATTTATAACCTAAATCTTGATGTCGGTTAAATATTTAACAAACACTGTCTTTATAAATAATACCACAGTTAATACTAATTAATCAGTGACATCCGGAAAATGTACACAATATTTTTTTTTATTTATCAAAAATATATTTTTGAAGTAGTAGAAAATTAATACGAAGAAGAAATAGACGAGAATACAACTCCCTGTAGAATGATGACTGTACTGTGCTAAGTTCTTTTGAGCCAGGAGATGGCGTTTCGTTAAAATTTGGCGGAAGTATTTAAAACAGAATGAAATAAATAACCATTGATCAACATTATCATTTCATTACATGAAATTATACATGTATAAATGAAATTATATAACATTTTATTTTATATATATTTTTCATTATAAATACTCTCGGTTGAACCAAATAACAGAACTCAATATATAGAGATGTTTTAATTCGAGATATATTAATGTAGTAAAGACAACGCAAAGTGGTGCAATGAATTATTTTTTGAAAAATTAATAGCTATTTTCATTATTTTCAACTTAACTCTATCAATAGAAATAATAATTGATGATGATGATGGCTTATTAGACAACTCATACATATTCAAGTATTTTGATTGAATTGGTTTTTTATAAATTGAATCCTTAACTTTCCATACTACACCTTTCAAATTTATCGAATCTCCATCACGAAAAATTGTATTTATTTGAACAACTTGATCGTTTTTTAATAATACAAAATTATTTGGTGAATCGTTTGAAAGAAAAAATTCCTTATAACGTAGGTTCAAAATTTCTTGTTCATTTTCTTTTAAAATAATTAAATCCACTTTCAGTGGAGGAGGTTTTTGAACCATAGATTTTTCGTGAATCCTACGACACAATTGAGCTACTGAATGAGAAGGTGATCGGAGAGTCCTTCTAATTTTCCCGAGCAGATTTTCGAATGAAAATGCATTTATTTCACTTAAACTGCAATTCATTTTTACCACATCATCAACTAAGTGTATCAAATGATGCATGTTAACTGTTGCCCAAGTACTTCCATATATATCTTGAGCTTCCAAAAAAAACTTTTCCAGCATTTGTCGTGCTACTTGAGAAAATTGTGTTGCAGTTTCACTCGACCATAATAATCTAGATGCAGCATGTAACAAAATAAAATTATTATAAATCGAATGACTTACAATTTTTTTTAGAACAATAGGTCCAATATATAACAAGAAAAGTTTGTGTTCAGTTGCTTTCCATTTTGACACGTCACCTAAGTCTCTGAGTTGCCTTTGAAACTCATTAGGCGTTTGACATTTTATCATTTGTATCCGACGAGTTATTTCTGACAAATGTGTTTTACTCAATTTGCTCTTTGATCTTTTTTTGGTACTTTTATTACTTGCACACCAATAATCCATAAGTTTTGAGTTTGCTCCAAGAAATCCTAGATGCATGAAATCAAGGACGAATATTGATATCATATTAATCTTTGGCTTAATAAGCATCAACGGAGATGCTTTATTATGGTGATCAGGATCAGAGAAATCACGAAACATTTGATCTGTTCTCAAATTATTATTAGTTGCCGTAAAAGCGAGGGGCTATTCACTCTCGAGTCTATTCTGAAGATATGAAATATATGAAATGCATTCAAAGTATTTCATCTGTTATTTGTTCTTAAATAAGCAGGTAGTAGATTTTGGGCTTTAAAATACCGTGAATAAGAAAAAGTTGAGACTCCGCAATATTTCACAGTATTTGACAAGTATTTCAGCGCTAGCGCCTCAAATACTCGACTACTGCAATCTACTCAGCGGTACTTTATCCTACTCGCTTCTTATTCGACCTTATTTCCACGAATTACACTGACTCGTAATCTTACAATCTATATTGCTGGCGTTAATTTTCTTACTGTTAGCAGGTCGTTTTTGATCTTTACTGAATGTTTTCAACTAATTTAAAAAAAAAAATGTAATAATAAGTAAAATTCGCATTATGAATGACTTAGAGATTTATTACACATTTTCAGCATATAAGGTTAATAGAAACAGAAATCGAAATATTAATTGAATGAATTAAAACTAGATTAGTATTAGGTCGATTTAAAAGGCGCAAACAATACATACATACATATATGTATATATATATATATATATATATATATATATATATATATATATATATATATATATATATATATATATATATATACCGTGAGGTTATGAGGAAAGGAAACACAGGATGCAGGCAACCCAATAGTCAAATTCCCGAAGATTTCCGAAGTCATTGTATTCGCAAATAATAACATGGGACGGAAACCCCCACCATGTGGTTGAAATGACAAATACAATGTCTTCGGAAATCTTCGAGAATTTGACTATTGGGTTGCCTGCAACCTGTGTTTCCTTTCCTCATAACCTCACGGTATATGTATATGTATATGTATATGTATATGTATATGTATATGTATATGTATATGTATATGTATATGTATATGTATATGTATATGTATATGTATATGTATATGTATATGTATATGTATATGTATATGTATATGTATATGTATATGTATATGTATATGTATATGTATATGTATATGAATATGTATATGTATATGTATATGTATATGTATATGTATATGTATATGTATATGTATATGTATATGTATATGTATATGTATATGTATATGTATATGTATATGTATATGTATATGTATATGTATATGTATATGTATATGTATATGTATATGTATATGTATATGTATATGTATATGTATATGTATATGTATATATATGTATATATGTATATATGTATATGTATATATATGTATATATATGTATATGTATGTATATGTATGTATATGTATATATATATGTATATATATATGTATATATATGTATATATATGTATATATATGTATATATATGTATAT
The DNA here is from genome assembly GCA_963924015.1 of Macrophya annulata. Classification (NCBI taxonomy): domain Eukaryota; kingdom Metazoa; phylum Arthropoda; class Insecta; order Hymenoptera; family Tenthredinidae; genus Macrophya; species Macrophya annulata. Next base: position 29,023,997 of record OZ001259.1, on the reverse strand, counting down.
ATATGTATATATATGTATATATATGTATATATGTGTATATATGTGTATATATGTATATATATGTATATATATGTATATATATGTATATATATGTATATATATGTATATATATATATATATATATATATATATATATATATATATATATATATATATATATATATATATATATATATATATAATTTTTGTATTACTACATTTATTAACATACATCAACAAAAATACGAAGGCACATAATAGTTGTACGTTCATTTTTACTCTTATAATATCATGTTCTTAATAACTGATTTGTACTTATGGTATTTTCACTTAAATTGAATGCAACACACTTTTAATCATTACAAAACATTAAACATTTTCGTACAGATGCAAGGTAAATGTTCCTATTTGTCCTATCGAGTCAGACTTCTTCTCCCTCCGTAAAGCTTTCTAGGCTAGTAGTCTCGACCCCACAACAGTAGCAAAATAAATTTTTCGCACAAATTTAAATAGCTATTTTATATATATATATATATATATATATATATATATATATATATATATATATATATATATATATATAAATATATATATATATATATATATATATATATATATATATATATATATATATATATATATATATATATATATATATATATATATATATATATATATATATATATATATATTTTTTTTTATTCTTGTAACATCTTTCGTATTTCCTGATAAACGTTATCCTGAAACCTTATACTACTCTTTGTCAATGTTGGGGATGGAACAGTAAATCGGTACTGCTCAATAGGAAGGTACCCACGCGCGGTCATTGGAATGAAAGTTAAATTGCCGTTCGCATCAACGTCAAACCACTGACAAGATACTCCGATAGATTTAGTATTTCCGATTATTTTGGCAAAATTGTTCGAATATTCCCTTGTCTTCCAAGTGCGTCCTTTCATATACGAAAATCCTAGTATAAAACCTGGAATGCAGGCATCGCTATCACATGATTGGAAGAAACACCACTCTCCAACTCGTATTTCCTCAGACACATGAACAGAATTAAGTGCACAAGATTTCTGCAACATCAAGTTTTTGTCCAATTCTGAATTGCGGACTCGCTGTAATCTATCACTACTCAACTTAGACGTTTTCGAATTTAACAACCAACATATAGAGGACTTTCTTACAACATGTTCGTTGCCTCGCGGATCTCTAACGACCGTGAATGGACTGTCAATAGTTATCTGTTTTTGAGTTGCAGAGTGGTCCGGTAATTCTAAATCCCCTGTTACATTGCATAAAATTTTCAAATCATCAAGGATTTCGGGATCGCATTCTTCGGCTTCGACTTGATTATTTAAATTATTCATTGCTGTTTCTAAATAGTCTTCTGCTTCTAATATGTCATTGTCGTTAAGAAAATCGTCACTGTCTGCATTTACGTTACTTATATTCTTGATTTGAATGTTATTTGCTTCTTCTATGCTGACGTCCATACCTAACATAGAAGCAATGTAATGTGCATCTTCTTTGGCGCGATGAAGAATATCTCTAATACGAGAATGATCCGGAAATGTGCAAGTTTTGTCTAGCAAGGCATTAGGCGTAGGCAATGTTGTGTCTTGAATTTCGTAGGATGAATTTAAATGTCGCGTGCGGGGAAACAGAATAGTCTCTCCTGTAGATTCAAAATCGAAAACAGATATGTCGGCCTGTAGTTGGATTCTTTGAATTCGGTGAATTGACTCTAGAACACTGCAATTTACTACGGTTGAAAAAGTTGTGCTTGTCGATCGTAAATTTCTGAAAAAACTTTCACACTGCTGACTACCTAATTGCCATGGTAGAAAAATTTCTTCGCATTTGTCCCTTGTGCATTTAAAAACCATATTTAACAAAGCGTGGGCGTTAAATTCGATACATAGATATGTATTTGCTGTTATACAATTATTTGTCACAGTGTAATGTTCATGGAATCCTAACCAAGCTCGCCATAATCGAATAAAAAACACACTATGCCAAAGAAAATAAATTCTGTCTTCTATTGTGAGGGATGTTGAAAGAAAAGAATTGATGACGTAATACACGATTTTGAGATATACACGAGTACCTTCACTTCCAGGAATATGCTCTTCCAGGGATGACCAAACTTTTGGATTAGCTATTTTGACGACCGACGCGAAATTCATTTTATCTCCGGAGTACAAATCAGATAGTGCAAGAAGGTGTTTATCTTTCGAAACTGTACTGATTAATGCTTGCAAATGCCCGGGTGAAATAACAAAATTTCCTACCGGCAGGATTACGGATGATTTTAAAAATCTCGTTTTTAATTTAGTGCCTATATGAACGGTATCTTGAGTACATATTATTCTTGGAATAACATCTGCGTGGAATTCCGGAATATTAACATTGTTACCAATTTTTGAAAATTCGGGATTTGCAATACCTATGTTTGTTCTGAGTCGCATAGTTTTCATAAGACGAGAATCGCCGTCGGAAGAGAACCCAACAATTTCTATTTTCTGTTCGTCGAGCCCCTTGGTTATGAATTTCCATCGTTGCATTACGTGATCTGTCGTGAATTTATTATCTGTTCCAAAAATACATAAACAGAAAGAAGGGGCATCGTGTTGCAATGGCTGAGCCATGATGGCGTACAATAAAGATGAAACTCTATTATTTGCGAAATGATCTTCAATGGACTTGGCTGAGGTAGCTAAAAATGAATGTGTTACAGGCATTCCATTCTCATCGAAAGGTAGAACGAATCCAACAAGTTGATTCGTTTGAGGACAATACTGAATTTTGGAAGTTACACGTGTAGCGTCTTCACTCAGCCAGACTTTGAACGGCAAATTTCTAGACTTCAAGAATTCTTTCAATTCGATAAAACGACATTTACCTTCTACTATTGACCCAGCATAGGCGCTTATTGTACGACTGATTGTACTTGGCGAAGGTAATGGTAAGTTTGCTGCTAATGTATCATACAGTATTCTTCCGCCGATAATGAATAAATATGCTGCTATAAGTTTCATTGCTTCTTCGTACCTAAATCCACCTTTTTTGGATTGCATTTTTTGTTTGGCGCACCGCACAAGCATCTTTAGAAGTGAAGAAGACTTAGACTCCTCTTTTTGACAACTGTTGTGCGTGTCATCTAATTCGGTATCATTTTTTTGCAATCGGACTCTCTTTATACCTGGGTGTTCAAGGTCAAGGCGGTTAGTCCGTTCATCACCTGAAAAGATTTCTAAGGTTTTTGCCTTTTTCCTAATTTTCCTTCAATACAAACGATTGCTATTTTCAAGTTATTCTTTATCACGCTCCCTAAGCTTTTGCCCAATCAATCATGGTACTCCTTACTTTTCGAAATTTTTAACTTTTTCTCTTACAATTTATTAACAACCAGACTTATTCTCTCTACTTTTTATGTAATTAGCTATTTCAAAGTTCACGACACCTTTCTTCTTCTTTTATTACATATAATTTTTAGAATAATACAATTTATCTGTATCTAGACTGGACAAATAAAGTTTATTTTTAAGAAGTTCCGTATTTTTAAAAGATTGAATTGAATGTAATAACATACGATACTGAGACATTTGATTACATCATTTCAAAATCGACATTTTTCTTTTTTCCTTCTATTCACTTTTAACGAGTTAGTTTTAGTTTAACATACCTTGACTATCTATTCCCCCGTCGTTAAATTGGAGAGAGCACCCATTGCTGCCCCCATCGCCGTAGAAGGATCCAACTGCGTATCGGAAGCGACTACTTTCGATGTTTCAATGTCCAGAATTTGCATTTGCGAAGTTCCAGACGAGGTTCCAGGTAGATGTGTGTCGGAAGATTGAGAATTAAATTCGTTGAGATGGCCAGCAACGTGCTTTTTAAAATTCGACAGAATCCATCGAGGTTGTGCGGTGTCGCTTCCGGAAATTTTCGCAAATGTTAGGCTTTTATTACATATGAAACAAGCAACGGTTGCTTTCAATCCAAGGCGTTGATTATCTTTTGATGGTTCTGAAGTTATTGCAACATTAATATTGTTTTGAAATGAGGCCTTTTGAAAGTCGTTTAAAAAGTTGACGTTTTTGAGAATAGAATGAATTTGTTTTACGACTTTCTTCTTCTCTACATCGTGATCTGTTGATTTTTGGATTTTTTCGTTGTTCATGGACTGAGTGGGGGCAAGAGCCCAAAAATCCTCAGGCTTACTTTTTACGAAGTCTGCTAATCTCAGCAATTCTAATCTGTCGCCAAGAATAAATCGGAATTGCTCTGGTTTTTTGTGAAAGTTGCCATAGTAGTCCTTGTAATCAACATTATCCTCTTCTTTGAGTACTTCAAGCATCGTTGTCTTCGTGAAATTTTCCAACTCGGAAATTACAGCTTCGTTGACACATTTCATCGAAAATGGATTGTCTAAATTATTGAATTTGAGTATATTTTTCAAATACTGTGGAATGCGACAACCTGTGTTGTCGTGAATTTTTTTCCAAAAATGGGCAATAAGACTTTCTTCTGAGTAATCATCTGTGGCTGCTGTGCCACCCTCGGTGCCACCTGTGTCTTGAGGATTGGGCATTGCTTTGACGTACCAGAAATCAGTAGATATGGGTACCCTGTGATATCAACCAAAAATTCACTATGTTTTATAATAAATTTGTAGTCAAAGCCAATACAAGCAAATTTCACCCTACATTCTTAATGAAACTGCCTTGTTTTTTTTTAAATTTATTATTCAGTCATTTTTATTAAAATAGCAGTCACGACGTTCCAATCAACGCGATCCCCAAAATGTAATAGCAACAACTAACAGCACTGCGAAAAATTGTATGATGAGTAATACAATTTTCAATTGTGAAACAGAATTCTCAAGAGCTCGCACAATTTTTCCCAGTATTCCCTGCCGAACCTTTTCCCGCGTGTTTACCATTGTATTACAGAAATGATGATAGGTCAATTTTAAATTAGTTGAAATTTCATTGTAACAAAATCTTGACATGTAAATGTAACTGAACTTGAATATTGCTAAATGGTAAATAAGAAATTTACACAAGTCAAGTCAATTCTGAAATTGGAAAAACAAACCTATCATAAACCTATCATACTCTGCTGTAATTCCTTTACGAACAATAACTGTGAAACTCTCGGTTTAATGTAAATCTTTGTACAATTGAAGTAATTATTTAAGTATAATTTTTTTTTTTTATATAGAAACTAACACAAATATCGTAACATTTTAGTTCGACACCTGTATTTATGTTATTCAGTTTCTCCGAATTAAACTATTTAGGTATTGCATTTTATTATTTACTAAATTAGCACTTACCTTCAACTTTTAGAATTTTTTTCTTACTGCTCACTGCTACTCACACCTCTGGTAAACGCGTGTTCTGTTAACATATCTATGCGCGTGCGCGCAGTATACGTGAGTATTCTCTGCGCATGTGTGAACGCTCTTTACGAGAATGTATTCTCAATACACGGTTGTACTCGCTTTACTTCACTGCGACTCAGAGCGACGAGTCGCGACTCGTCTTATTCTGCCGCTATTCCTTCTCCACTCGCAATGACTCATATTCTTATTTCCCTTATTCGCCTGCATTCGCCTGTATTTCGGCTTTACATTGCTATTCGAGTAATTTTGAAGTGATTCTCCTTAATTTTCTTCAATTTGTCGCTATTCGATTTCCTTGTTTGTATTTCCTTCTACGACCGACTGTTATTTTATCTTAAATTGAAAGTACTCGAGAGTGAATAGCCCCTCGCGTAAAAGTCATAGTTTTATCAACTCTGCTCCCAATACAATTACATCGTTCACAAGCGTTAAAGCTTGTGTGTCCTTTTATACATTTAAGAAAAGCTCTAGCAGGAGTATCGCAGATAAAGCACTTGATAATAATAGAATACTTTGTATCTCCGAAAAAAATCCCATTTTTCAGTAAATGATTGATTTCAACAATAAAATTCTTTGTAAATTGTTCTACATACAACGGTTTCGAATGACCACAATATAGAGCAACTACAAATGGCTCATAGTTAACCAAATTTGAGTGAATCTTACAGAGTATCGGCCATATTTCAGAAGAACTTGATTTTGACAGAGATAGGCCATCACAATTAAACTGTAATTCTATAACATGCTCATTATGAGCACGAGTATTTACGCATTTTAATAAACCTGATTCAATACCAATGTATGCAAATGTTCCGTAAGTACCATTAACATCTTTCATATTGACAACATTATATTTTGCTCCTCCAGTATTTAAGAAAGTTTTCAAACATGCAGGTAAGCTAGGAAGCAACCTCGCTCGAAGAATTTTCAAGAGAGAGTCAAGATGAACTTGTGCGATTCTATGATGTATTGCCCATTCTCTTAAATGCTGTATTTCACGCTCTAATCCATTTATTTCCTCTTCATTATTTGGTAGATGATCATCGAAGTCAGGTTGTCTCTCATCAACTTGCTCATCAGAACTACTTTCATTAGAAGTAACCAATTCTGGATTATTATTGTCACTCTGGTCGTTAATTTCTCCTTGACCAGTATCACTTGAATCAATGTTAGAGTCTGAATTTATACTTGCAGCATTATTCTCGACCACATTTATATCTGATGAACTTGAGGAATCATTCTGGTATTCCACTGGATGATGACTATTCTCTTGTTGATAATACTGAGTTCTTAATTTTTTTGTTGCTCGAAATTTTTGTACTCTAAGCCGTGTTAAAGTTAATTTTCTGTCATGGTTGTCATCCATCGTTTTTAATATTAATTTATTACGTAATCAATTTAATTAAACTGCATTGCTTGGAGAATATTTAAAACAATTATTTATCTTGGTATCTACTTTAATAATATACGTATTATAATTTTAAACCGAGAGAAACCTGAGAGAGCCCACGGAGCCGAAAGCCTGGGACAGACTAGTGGAGCTTGGTTCCGTAGATCCCGTGTGTCTGTTTCGTGAACTAAATAAGCTCTGTTTTGTTTAACTAAACATGTAACCTCACACGTACATGGACCCACATATACGTGTAAAATTATACGCTGTTCTCTGATAGAGCTCTATGTTAAAACTTGATTTTTTAATCGTCAATAACTTTTTTAAATGATCGATAAAGAGTGTTCATTTTTTGAGGGAAGATATTTACACGATTAAACTTGTCAAAACTCAAAAATGTAAATTTTTATCTACTATCAAGTCTCATGGATGAACGTCCTTAAGATATTCAAAATTACATGATTGTGAAGTTAACAGTCATCTGACAATTAAAAAAAATTTTATTTACAAGTAAATTATAAAAAAAATGTTTTTTAAAAATTGACAGCTGTAATTTATTTTAATTTCTAGAAGTGGAATTTTTTTATTAAAATTTCTTCCATAATAATTTAATTTTTATAAAAATCCAAAAAATTGACAGATGTCTGTTAACTTCAGTATTATGAACTTACTTACTCAGTAAATATTTTTCTTTATAAATTGCAAATAAAATTATATTTAACTATCACGTGTAAACAATAACATAAATTCCTGATTAACCTCAAACTCCAGTTCTCAATGTACCCTTGGAGTAACGTAAGCAGATAAGGTAGTTTTAAGCTAAGAATCCACGCTTAGAACGAATCTTATATTACCCATGAAAAAATAGCTAAGAGCAAGGTATTTTTACAGTAACGTAAGCAGACAAGGTAGTTTTAAGCTAAGAATCCACGCTTAGAACAAGTCTTATATTACCCACGAAAAAATAGCTAAGAGCAAGGTATTTTTACAGTAACGTAAGCAGACAAGGTAGTTTTAAGCTAAGAATCCACGCTTAGAACAAGTCTTATATTACCCATGAAAAAATAGCTAAGAGCAAGGTATTTTTACAGGTTAGTTACACTCTGAAGAGTTGTAATAGAATTCATTCTAACAACAACCTAGAATAAAGCTTACAAAACAAGACTTGGATGTTAAGCTAAAATAAAGCTATTTTGAAGTTTGAAACCTGTCCAACTAAGACAATTTTCTACCTGGGAACAATACTCGGAAAATTTTCGCCCCGAAGAGTCACGCGGAAAATCATACTGTTTAATTTGTTTAATCAGATTTTCTGTTAGATACTGGATCAAAGTAGCATTCAAAACTTCTGGCCAGAGTCCAGGGTCATCTTTGGAAAAAGTTGGTATTAGTGATGATAATTGTCTTGGCGGTGACAATGGTGTATCAGCAGTATCAGGCAGAGGCTCGGACCTAACTTCGGCGGCATAATCTTAAATTAAAGACAGACAAACAAAAACATAATATTGCTCGTACATATCTAATCTACTTGTCTGAATAAACTGATTTATCTATCTATGAATAATTATGTATAATAAATATAAATTAAATAAATAAATAAATGAATATTTCTCGACAATTAAACTTCGCCGTTTAGTCCCAATCTAAGCAGGGCTTGTAATTATGGGTACTAGACAACTGACGTGCAAATGTGATTTATAGCATTTTAAATTTGAATTTGAAATACTACTAATATATTTATTTCTGCAAATAAATACATATTACATATACACAAACACAAAGTTTTTTTTAAAGCACCTTGTGGGAATCGAACCCATGATTTCCGGCAGCGACTAGTTGTATAAAATAAAACAGTCACGGCATCTATCACATCAAAATCGGTGAGGCGTTTCGACGATTAAGAAAAAGACTGACAGGAATTAAAAAAGAAAAGTGTTTTTTTTTTATCTTGACATCACAAACAGACTAAAGTTATATTTATTTGTATAGAAATTACATAAAGCAGATACCACTACATGAAGCGTTTTTTGAATCAGATTCTTCAACACCTTCTTCGATAAAATGACTGGTTTCTGTCTCTAATGATTCTTTGGAAGTGGATGGTAGAGCCGTAAAATATTTACTTATTTTAGTTGTATTTTTATCACGTTCTTCTTCTTGTTTTCTTTTCCTTATTAAATTCTGGTAACCAGATAATTTCTTTTTTTTTATCTTGATTACTATCACTCATCGTGGAAACACGTTAAAACAATCAGTAACACACAAACTATTTATTGTTTTTAGTGCTAGAACTTGTCCTTATTTCAATCAATTGTTTTGACTCTCTCGTTCCTTAAAGTCGGGCTGTCGGGGAATCCCCGTGTACGGAAGCCTGGTTGGCTCACCGTCATTAAATGAAAAAGTGGCGCTCCTTTCGCCCACAACTTACATAGTGCACCAGTGCACAAGTTCACTAGTGGACCTGTGGCTGCGACGCGACATTATTGAAAACGCACCTTTTTGAATGTGTCGTGATTTTGTCATGCGCAGAATTCAAAATAATTAGGGCTATACAATTTAACCGGCTAAGCCGGCTAAAAAAGTTAACTAAGCTAATTAATTAGCTAACTGTTCGGCTTAGCCGGTTAACTGAAATTAGCTAAGCTAATCGGCTAATGGCTAAATTAGCTAAATAGTCTATTTAAGATTTTATTAATAAATGATTCATTAAATAATCATAATGCGATTTTTGAATTAGAAACTATGACGAAATGGTAAAATTGGGTTCAAGATCAATAAAATTCAGAGTATTTTTTTACTTCACGATTATCAAACTTTTGGGTATAAAATCAAGATGACTTAATTTTTTTCGAACTGTCAGACATTTTTTTTTCTCGAAATTCATGAAAAATTTTTCAATTTCTCATGCCCAAAAATTATATAACCGTGAAAGTAAACAATTACCAAATTCAACGTCATACAATTTTACTATGATCTATTAAATTACATCGCAGGCATCGCATTGGTCGGGCTGCATTCATAAACTCATTTAAACAAACTCATGGCGGTTCTTTTGATTTTAACGCTGAGCTCGTAATTATTGTAAACTAAAACCCAAAGCGTAAAATTAAACCACAAACGTGAATATTATCTTGGGACACTTGTACAATAAGCGCTATATTATGTTTTGTTGTTTACGAGGCATTTGTTGCGCCTATTATACCTACTTACTTATCGATACTCCACTACAAAGAAATATGTTGTTGTGTAAGTGTAACAAAAATAATTTCGATAGCGGCGCCCCATTGTTTTGGCGCCTGTGTGCGCCGTACACTTCGCACACGGGCGGCGCGGCCCTGCTTCTTGCTCCACACACACGTATGGAAGATAGACCGTCAGCCGACGGTATAAAAAATTGAACGATCCTTGACCGTATGCCCTTTGAAGATTGGACTAGAATATATGTGCCAATTATGTTAAATTTGAAATGAAACTTGCATCCTGGTTCTATAGTTGGAAAATTCCGGAAAATGTTGAAACAAAATTATGATAAATTTTAACAAAAGTTGACCGTATGCCGAGGTAATGAGAAGAGAGTTAACGAAAAAATAATCCAGCGGAAAAAGGTCGGCATACGTGTAGGGTGGTCCCAAAGGGATGTAATAAACCCTTGAAATTGCAGACAATTGTCATACCTTCTTTATGATAGCTGACCGTATGCCTCTAAGAGATTTTTATTATTTATGACGTACCATATACGTATGCCTAACGGCATACCGATCGTCTGGTTCCAAGTGGTTCGTAACCTCTAAAACATGTGTTGAGAATTTTTTATTCTATTTTATGAATCTTAACCGTAAAAAATCTACTTAAAATTGAAGTTTACATTATAAAATGACCACTTGCAAAAAGGCATACGGTTATCGTAGTTCCTAACCTCAGAAATGTATATGAAAGTTGTAAAAATTTGAAATGATTTTTCTATGATCACTGACCGTATGCCATTAAGTTTATCATTAGACAATACTACAATCTAATGTATAATGAAAGGGCATACGATTACCGTGGTTCCTAATCTCAAAAATTAAAATTGAAGTTGTATATTAATTTTCGACGATCGCTGACCGTATGCCATTATGTATATCATTAAATAATTGAAAAATTAAATACCCTGTCAAAGGGCATACGGTTTTAGTGGTTCGTTACCTCAAAAATTCGAATATTATTTGTCGATGTTTATTGATCTCATATCCCTACACTCAGAGAATAGATCTTCTGAGTCAAAAATAATCTTCTTAAATATGACCCTATAAGGAATTCATACACGTTCAAAAGAAAAAATGTTTTAGTTCCAGATCAGCTTGTGATAAAAGGAAACTTTTTAAATGAAGACTGAAAAAAATCTGGAATGAATTTCTACTTATGTGAATATGAATCCTTTAGAATGAAAAGGACGAGTTACATATTTTTCGGAAAATAAAAACCAATCTTCTTTGCACAGCTATTTAAACTAATTTTGAAGTAAATGAAATATAATTTTGGTTTGAAAAAAAACTTTTTTGCAGGACAATTCTGCAATGTGAGTTGAAACGAATTTACTTTTGATTCCAAAGGATTTTGACAGAAGGAATTTCGTTTTGACTCGAATCGTGCATTTCTCTGAGTGTACTGAAAAGATCAGTATGATCGATTTCATCACGATTTCTAATTCAAACTGAAATCGTAATGAACTAATGCTTATTAGAAATTCTTAGATCCAAAAAAATGATTCTGAGTAGAGAAGATAAGTATAGTACCTTTCAGTAGATATGTTAAACATCTCATTCATTCAATTTATTCAACAAAGAGTCAGATTTCGTTTATATTTAACCTTGGTTCAAATTCACATGACGAAATCATGGTGATCTTTTCAGTGGGGATTATATTTTTGTGAGCCAGGGTAATAAGAAAAATGATAGTCTACAACAGAACAAAATTAAATTTGGATGAATTTGTATCATAAAAAAATTAGTTTTACTCTAGAATGAACATTTTCAACATAATTCAATATCTGATTCATAAATCCTCTCTTCATCTGACTGCACCTCTTCCTCGCTGCAATCTTCTTCAGCATACTCAACTGAAAAATAATTAATTTATGATTATTAAAAGTATTTCGTTATAATTTTATATTACAAAAGTTTTTACCTCCTTCTGCAGCAATTTCAGCAGCTACAGTAGCTTCTCTTTCATCCGGTGTTTGTTCACCTTCAAAATTCATTTCATCTTTCTCATTTATTTCTGTAAATTTTAAATTTAAGGATTAGTGAAAATCTACATAGTATGATACTTAATTTTATATCGAATGAAAGTTCTCTTACCATCTGATAAATTAAGAATATCCACTACGTACTGTGGCATTTGGTCTCCTTCAAACCAATTGAAACAATAATGATTCTCATCATCTAATGCCCATCCAAAATCTGTTGGACTCAGTTCAATAAGGGTGCTTTTGGTGGAATTGCACCACATATTGCTGATGTATGCTGTTCTTTTAATCTGCTGATACAGTTCTCGATGGCATGGAGGTATCATACTCGGGTCAAAGTTGGTGATTCTGGATTGAAAGGATTCGTTACTGCTGATGATATTGAAGTTATGGTTAAACAAATGCCTCCGAGCATCATTCACGGATTTGAATTTGTTTAAACCATTCTTCTTCGTTGAGTAAACTTCACAAACGAATTTTTCGATGGTATCAAAAGCTGTTTCATAGTTTTCACTGTTGACATCGCTTATAATAGTGAATGCGTTGATGTAATCATCACTTTTCTCAAAAACTTTCCATGGCTTATTTTTGCCAATCTTAAATAGTGATGGATTGTAGTCACAACCCGTGAAACTATGAAATGCAGCTAAAGCTTTACATTTGGTACCAATAACTTCAGCCAATTTTGATACATTTACGTATCGGCGGTTGTTTCCAGTACCAAACAACAACCATATGGTACACTCCTTATCGAATTGTTCGAAGTTACTTAACAGAATAATTAGAATGTCTGTGTCTGAGCACTGGACAATAATATTCTTCAATCCTTCCCTGTAAATAAATTGAATATTGAATATAATTCAATAACATAATCGATTAAAACTCGTTAACTTCTTACCCGGCTTTCAGTTTGGCAACAACAAAAGCTATTTTCGTGTCAGCTTCTTCGTGGCCTTGACACATTAAATGGTGTAATATTTCGCAAGAAACAACACCATTATTGACGGAGTAAGAATACCAATTCTTATAAGAAATTACAATATTCTTATCTCCCATCAATTTACTCGCATCAGGTGAATGCCAATGCTCAATTATAAACGAAACTAGTGCATTCTTAAAAGAAGTGTTTCTAAGTTCCGCTTTGAAATCGACTGGTCTAACTTGATCTGGACCTATTGAAATAATTCGATTAATATTTATACGATTCTTGAAAACATTATCAAATATTTTTTTATACCTGTTATGAAGTAGTCACGATTAACATTGTCACGAAGCAAATGTTCTACATCTTTAATCGATGGATTATTCTTATATTCATCGAAAATAAGAAAAATTTTTTTTGCATTAGAGCCAACAAGAATTTTCAAAATTTTTAATGACAAATCGCCAAAGTGTTGTGGCAACTCGGTTAATAAGTACAGGAAAAAAAAGCCGTCAACAATCAGTGCATCAGGTGTTTCCGGCTGACCATGATCTTCCAACTTAGAAATCAAAATTTTTGACAGAACTGACTTGTCGGTCTTATGAATAACTCCATCTGAATGACACAGTGAAGGTGGAAATTCTGATATTGGATATGAAAGTACCTGTAATAAAAAATATATTTCATAATGCGTACACGCACAAAAATGTTTACATTATTCCAACCTCATAATGATAATTTTTAACAAGGTTTTGAAATTATAATGTTTAAAAATATTATCCCAACTCGTAACGAGATGTTTTTGTACGTCACTCGAAGATTTCCAGAGCAAAGCTCAAGAAAACAACCTCGACTGTTTTAGAAAACTACCTATCGCAACAAGATGATACTTTTACACTATTATATTACACTGTTATATACTAACTTTATCCATATCTACTTTTTCTGTAGATGATAAGGCGATTCCCAAAACTCTGGCAAATAAATCTCTATGAACTTTTAATTCCTGAACTTTCGATGATACTTTGGATCGTTTTTTCTTCGTACACGAGGCGAAATTTAATATCTTATTCTTCTTCATTTTGAATAAATCGAAAGCTTTTGCATCGTATGTACACGAATCAATCATTTTCTTTCTTAAAGCTTCACCATTTGCTTCAATATGCAAAGAAAATTTTTCAACCTGCTCTGGAGCACTTTCACCCGTTGCAATTTGGAACAATGAATCCTTTGGTACATTCATCGAGAAGGGGTTCATTCTGGTTTTCAAATGTCTTAAGAAGCAATCGAGTTGCTGTTGGAATTGCTTGATTCTGTACTTTTTTAAATCATTCGTGACGTCTTGCTTTTGTTGTAACCCACAGTCCTCAAGTACAGCTGCAATTAGTGTGCAGCGAATCCCATGGTTGAAGCACCATCTTTGCTGACCACTTATAGAATTTAATAAAAACGTAAAACCATTGAATGTTCTACCAGCATCGGAATTCATCGTTTGCTCCATAGTTAAATCTACCCATTTTCTAGAGAATGGTTTTTCAGTTAATTTAACTCCTGAAAATTCAATCAATTGATTGGAAAATTATCTATAGACATGATCAATTCGACTAAATATTATTGAATAAACATACCAAATGATCCTTTAAGAATTTCTTCCTTCAAGCCGGGATGTGTATTTTCGATGTTGAGCAATGAATTTTCATACCATAGCAACCACTTAGCGTAGTTGATATGGTTCATAGCAAAAAAAATATTGGTCAATTTCGGTAACGTGTAGAGATACAAGTCGAAGTCGTTGCTTCGAACGCTCCGTTCGAAAAGCAGGTAATAATTAATCAGTCGAATGAATATGGCATAAAATTGTTGTGTTTTCCCGTATTTTCCTTCAATAACTTGTTGTTCGAATTCACAGAATTCTTTCATGATGTTTGTAACGTCTTCATTTCCAATGTCTATGGGGATTTGCTCCGAATCTGTGATAAACTTTTTAACATTTTCATCAACCTCTATATCTTTCACTTGTAGGAAAAAGTCGAACATTGCCATGTGAAGACCAAGGGCCACGATTACGTATAATTTTTTGCACTTGTTAAAAAATTTCCCTGCTAAAAAAGAGTTGACTGATCCACCATTGATCAATTCACTTTCAACCATAATTGTTGTGAGCCCACAGCCATTTATAAAAGTGCCTATTGCTTTGAAGAATGACATCTCTACATGGAAACCGCCTAAATGAATGAATAGATTCCTAAATTCTTCTCTATCCGTTTGCTGAATTAGAAATGCTATTCTTGCCACGGCTAAATCATAAAATACTTGACCGTATTTTTGACCGGTCTCTGTCGCTATTTTTAGAGCTCTGAACATTGTTTCTCGGACAACGCTTTTATCAGTTGGTGACTGATTAATCGGTGGCAAATATGCTATACGTTGGCATACAGTTTCATCGTGTACGATTTTGGAATTGTAGCCTACCCAGCTTGGCGTATCTTTACGATATATATTCGACAGAAGCCACAAAAAATCTAATTTATTTGCTAATTCTAAATTATTTGGATTCACATTTCGCAATGGAGAATCCCATGGTAATAAAACTTCTTGGATTAACGGTTTCTTGCAATACGGCTCTAATTCTGAAACAATGGCAACCAAAGTTCGCCGACGTTTTCTACTATTCTCACTACAATTGGCAGAATCATATTCCTCCATTTCCACTGTGACGTTTGTGCAGTCTTCATTTATTCCTTGATAACTATTATCATCACCATCTAAGACGTCTTGTATGATAATTCCTGTAGTGTTATTGACAGTGCATTTATTTTTATCAGTTTCGATGAATCTATCAAAGTTGTCAAAAGCACTTTTAGTAGATCTATCGTTAGAAAAAAAAATTTCAGGTGGGCAGACATCCGATCTTTCAAGTGCAGTGTAAGTGCATTCAGTTTCCAACTCGGTTATGACATCGTAACTTGCAGTATGACCTAACCTATTTAGAATTCTCAGACATTTGTGACTGTTTGTTAAACTTTTCACCGAACTTCCTGAAATTATATGTTTTCTTGGGACAATTTTGCCATTTGAAATGCCATACACAATATCAGATGCAATTGAATTGGCAAGACGTTTTATTCTATCTGATTTTCGTGTTGATGCCTTGAAACCGCCTAATAAAGTTGTTAAAAAATGAATCAATTGTTGCGGAAGTTCACATTCACCATTTAAAAGTTGCTTCACGTTTGCACCTTTAGTTATTTTTTTCGCATTTATTTCACGCACCTTCTGACGAAGAAATGAAGCAACTTTATTCAAGTTATCTTTTTCATTTATCGATTCCAAATGAAAAAGAAAATCTGCATTTTTGGGAATTAATAACTTTTTCCCCTTGGAAACTACGATTCCAATGGATCGTGGGAAACGCCGTTTGATCCTACCTGGAATATGGTAGCTATGCAGAATCGGTTTGATGTCATCCGATTTGTATTGCGCCATCAAACTTTCTTCAAAAAGATCCCGAATGAACCTCTCCGAAACTACGTTTTTTTCTTTGATGACGTTTTCTTCAACATACTCACAAACGGTTGAGAAAGCAGCTTCGTATCGTTTTCTTGTTGTATACCAAGGCCCACTTTTATCGTTGTTTTTGGATTTCATCATGTACAAAAATTTGGATTTGCAGTATTTATGATAGTATAGTATACCAGATGTTGAATCAATTGCACTTTGGATTCTCCTTGCTGTTTCCATATCGTGCTCCATGGCAAAGTCCAAAATATCTGAGATCCCAGCCTTTTCGCTCGTTTTTATGGCTTTTCGAAGTCGGCCTTTGATTCTCTTCCGTTTGAGGTTGCAAAAAATACAAGCACAAGAGCAGTCTTCTTTGCCTTGATCTTCATTCTGTGATGAATGCAAGGAATAGAATTAATTATCAGTTACATTTTATCTTGTTTACATCTTCAAATAAAGTCACGTACGAAATTTAAAGATTGTTCATGGGTTATCCAAGATATTGCAATTATTAAATTTGAACAATTAACACATAAACTTATGGAAATTGTCACACTATTTAGAGAAATACATTGAAAAAACGATGATAGAGTATCATAATTTCTCATAGATACAAAAATTGATAAAACTAAGAGCCAATACATCCTTAAATCGAAAATACAATGAAAAAATTAGCTTAGTAATTTGATTTGAATGGAAAAAGTTAATATACTACATTTCCTTGCAGCGAATGTCATTTTCTGTAATTTATGCAATAAACTTACTTCCTCTTGTGCTTGAACCTCAGGCACTACTTCAATGTCTTCATTGAAAAAACCAGTGTCAGGATCAGCTTGTTGAGCTTCACTTATCTCCACTGCTTCTGTAGTTTCTTCACGTTGCCTGTTAGTAAATAATGTGAATTGTTCATCATGATGATTGTATATTATGATGTAATATATCAATCTAATTGAAGGGCCGGATTGAATAACGCCTTCGACGCGTGAGCCTCTCCGCGACCCTAGTAGCACACTTTCTATTATACTCCATAGTAGATTAAAATACTTATGGATAGATTTTATTAGTAGAAATGTGACTGGTAGCGACTTATAGTGGTAGTTTTTGGAAGTACAGAGATGAGTAAAAATACTAATGTATACGTTAAAAAAAACGTTTGTACTGGAATATAAAAACGTCACAAAAACGTCATAAAAACGTCTAATCAACGTAATTTAATCGTTATAAAGACGTGTTAAAAACGTCTTTCTAACGTTCTCATCTGCTTCTGTGGTCATTTGGGAAAAAAAATTGCGGCCAAATTAACGTTTAAAATATGTTTATAAGACGTTTTTTTTCCTATTTCGAAAAGACGTTACTTCGTGTTTTTTTAAACGACTTAAAAACGTTTTTAAAACGTTGTGTGTTACTAGAGTCACGCGTCGAAAATGCAGATGAACCGTCAGTTGATTAATCTGTCATCTGATTATCTATCGGAAGATTGATTAACCAAGATTTACAATAATCATTCAACATAAATCATCTAACATAATCATTAGACAATCACCTTACAATCATCTGATTTTTTCTAAATGATTTTGATTGGTGAAATATGAAAATCTACACTTTAAACTTTATCAAATTAAGGTTGTATAGGCTGTACATCCTTCAGCTGCGGACACTGCTTTGAAACGTTAGCCACACGCAACAATCAAAACTTTGTCTATGTCAACTGAATTTTTATTGAAACACACATTTTTAAAAATGAGAATAATTTTTTCTTTATTGATGAAAATTTACTCACTCTTCTGAATGTGGCAAAATCTTATGATGCCTTTTCAAAGCATTAAACGTACTATAACAAGCACTGTGGTATCCAACGTTCGCATCAACAACTGTTTCAGGCACTTTGCAATCTTTATATTTCAAATTGAAATGTATTCTGCACTGCAGCGTGTATTTGCATTTATTCAGAGTATCTTCTGTAAACAATTTGATGGTACCACAACTCTCACTACACACAAAACAAATTTTTTCAACACAGGTTTCCGAGCTAGCGTCTTCATCCATGTTAGAAACAGTATGAACACAAACGGTCGTTTTCGTATTTCAAGTACAGCATCTTACTGCCGGTATAACAGCTGTTTGGTGTGTACCTACTGCGCAGAATCGATGATCACCTGGTCGAAGCTTGGTTGCATCTAATACATATACACAATCACTTCACATACACACTAGAGATGCTCGTTCGGAGTAATAGATATTTCAGCTGATAATTTTGGTATGGAACCACTAAAACCGTATGCCCTTTTGCAGGGTATTTAATTTTTCAATTATTTAATAATATACATAATGGCATACGGTCAGCGATTGTCAAAAATTAATATTTAACTTCAATTTTAATTTTTGATGTTACGGACCGCGATGAGCGTATGCCCTTTCATTATGCATTACATTTTAGTATTGTCTAATGATAAACTTATTGGCATACGGTCAGTGATCATGGAAAAGTCATTGAAAATTTTTACATCTTCTGATACGTATGCCACTACTTTAGGACCACTCGATCTGTATGCCGAAGCTACATATGATAGCATTGAATACAATTTATCATATTTGCTAATGGCATATAGTTAACGATCATAAAAAAGAATAAAAATTTTTCCACACATGTTTTAGAGGTTACGAACCACTTGGAACCAGCCGATCGGTATGCCGTTAGGCATAAGTATATGGTACGTCATAAATAATAAAGATCTCTTAGAGGCATACGGTCAGCTATCATAAAGAAGGTATGACAATTGTCTGCAATTTCAAGGGTTTATTACATCCCTTTGGGACCACCCTACACGTATGCCGACCTTTTTCCGCTGGATTATTTTTTCGTTAACTCTCTTCTCATTACCTCGGCATACGGTCAACTTTTGTTAAAATTTATCATAATTTTGTTTCAACATTTTCCGGAATTTTCCAACTATAGAACCAGGATGCAAGTTTCATTTCAAATTTAACATAATTGGCACATATATTCTAGTCCAATCTTCAAAGGGCATACGGTCAAGGATCGTTCAATTTTTTATACCGTCGGCTGACGGTCTAAGAACATCTGCTGCAATCCGACAACAGTTTATGGAATATTTCAATGAGGAAGGGGCCATCCCATGGCAGTTCCTACGTATTTATCAATAGTGCTCATTAAATAAGGATTTCAGGATTTTAAATTTTCAGAAATCCGCAGAATTGTAAATAAACAAGATTTCGGTTATTAATTTCAAGACCTATCGTGTTCTCATATACAGGAGATTCTGTTTGCGTTACACAATTCTATTGTAAATTGAATGACGAATATTTATTGTTGATGACGATCTTATATCATTGTAGTAAACAAATAAATATGTTTATGAATAAATTAACTTTTTATTGCCACTTAAAATAACCTACAACCATTGTCTCCTAATGAATGGGTGAAAAAATCGTTTGCAGTAACGTTCAGTCTTAATGTTGGTCCCTCGTCTTGAGTTATATTTCTCTTTCTTTATTTTTTAAACAGTCTTTGAGGATATCCTATAACTGATAATATTATAAAATCATTACAACAAACAAATAAATTCATTATAGAAATGACTAATGGCTCTAAAAAAACAAAAGTAATAATGAATCCTTATTTTTTAAATTGCATTTGTCATAACATCTCATAATATCTGCAAGCGTCAAGATTTATCACTACGAATAAAATGTTGATAAAATGTAACAAGATAGTACTAATAGTTGGAAAAAAAGTAAATGTTGCTTATTAATTAATTCTTTGGTGCACGAACTGGAGGATGTCTAAAATCAATGCGGTCCTTTGGGCTTGTTGCAATCGTCTTAACTGGACCCCAAGGATTAGAAATAATCCGTCCACATCGTCTTGACTTGGAGGTGGTGGCAAAGTTAAGGGTGGCACTGGTGCAGCCAGGGCGCTGATAACATCCGCGATTTTATTTATCGCTGGTCTTTCTTGAACCGTCGCTGAACTAGTCCGCACTATAAATTTGGAAAAAAATCAATCACTTAATCTTGATTTCAAATATATCATTTCAAATCTTGATTTCAAATATATCATTTCAAATCTTGATTTCAAATATATAATTTGTTAGTCGTTTTCTAACAAGTAAATTAGTAATCCTGTTAAATTATCATGTATAATTTAAGCAGTAATTGTTCGGTTTCTGTATGTTACATTGTTTTTTTGGAGGCATTCCACTTTCTGTTTCTCCCGATTCTTGAACCGATCCGTCAAGATTTGTCGTCGTCCTATAATGAAAATTTATTAAAGCGGTAATAAAATGGCAATAATTCGGACGTTCGATTTGGTATAGAACGAATGCCAAATAATCAAGTAGGGTTACAGTATAATTTTCAAAGTTTCATTGTGAGTGTATCACGTAGGAATAACATCCGATCGAAGTGCTTCCATTTTCGTTTTTTTGATGGGGCTGCAGCACCACTCGGCTGTCTGTCCTCTGCCATTTTGCGACAAAATGTGTCCCTCAAAATTTTCCATCTTTTTTGGGCTTCTTTTGCACTGATTTGGCCTAGTATTGAGTAATATAGAATTATTAGGAAATAGGGGGATAGTATAACGTTTGGTAATAAACATAGATGTATATAATCGACACCATACCATTTAGCGCTTCCGAAACTTTTTGCCACTCCTCCGATACAGCCAATCTGCTACGTTAAATAATTGGTAAGTGATAGTTGTAGAGGATTTCTCTCTTAGAAACCTCTTCAATCAACAGTTCCTCCATACTAGCGAGGTCGGTCGATAGTTGTTCATCCGCTGTGATTGAAGGTTGTTCTACAACTATCGCTTCTGTGTTATATCTCATGTTACTTCTTCTAATAATCGACCCATCTTCTATGTAAATGAAAATGCATGTATCAAAAATATTTTTTTATGATTAATGGATAAACTTTATGACTAAATTTACCTGTCGAAGGGTATATGTAATGATTTTCGTCCGTGAAAATATGTCTGTAGCCCTCCATACATGGAAAAAACTCTGAATATATGTTGCATCTCCTATAGTCGTTTCTTCAGTTTTATACAATTCGATACAGATATCTCTGGTTACTTTGGTGATATAAACGTTTTTTCAATTCCGTACGGTTGAAGAATGTGAATACATTCCGCAATAATAAACGGTGCGATCAATTCCGACCTTACTTTGGGTTATCTCGGCTTGTCTGGATTCGGATAACTGAAGTAGTTGAATATAAATTTCTTAGCCCTTTGGTTGCGTCGAGGGTATATTGCATTCTCCGACGTCTTTAAGGTAGATGGTTATGACGTTGACAGCCGGTCCGCTGCAATCGTACCCCATCAAGTCCTACTATTAAAGGCATGATCAATAGCGTCAAAATTCAATATGCAAAATTTATATGCGAATCGATAATTCAAATTCTAATAAATCATAGAGGGGGAAAACTGATACACTTACCCTTTCCAGTTATTGTTTGCAATGAAACAAGTTCAGTCAGATTTGGAAAAGTCGACGGCAAAGCGTCGTTGAAAAATGATTCGATTTCACATAAAAAATATAATCACTAGGATCTTTGAGCAGCTGTTGAAACAGTATAAATATAATAACTACTCAATCGTTCTGTACTCTTCTTAGTCTTGCATGTTTTCGAGAAAATTGCCAATCTTCCCTTGTTAACGCAATTAACGCTTCTTAAGTTATACATGTGGCATAGAAATTGGACGATGGCTCGAGTGAATCGAAAATCGATGAGACTATTTCGAGATAATAGTCCGCTTTTTCAAGTGATTCCTCTTTTACGACGGCAAGAGTAGGTGCGGGGTCAAAAGTCGTTAAGGGCGTAGCGGGTTGAGGGGGAGGTAACGAATATGATGTAAGATTTACAGTTTGGTCGTTGAATGGGGTTTGGGGTTGATTTGGAAAATAGACGGCCTCAAATGGGTGTGAAAACTGTGGGGATAAAGGATTTGAATTCAGAGAAGACAATTAAGGACTTACATGATTCGACGAAATAAAAAACAAGAAAATAATCATTGATTATTCAATTATTTCAATTACTTTCTTAAATATTCAAATGATACGCTGGTATGAAAAATTGCAATATATTATCATCTTTCTTCTACACAGACCATAAAAAATTTTAGTCGATCCGTTTTATCTTATTATTTCATATGAACTGTTTCAATTTACAGTAGAAAATGAAGTACTTTTGCAAGCTGAACTCATTGCCATCTTCGGTCTAAAGACCGAAACTGATTTTTTCAGTCTCATCCTGATTATGTTTGGCTTGAAGAAATTGGTAGACTGTTCTACTTTCCGTCGAATTATTACGGTTCAAAAAAAATTTTGTGTTGGAAATCCAAGTCGTCAAACTTCTCAGCTTTGTCGATTTCCTCTCCATACGAGTAATCCGTCCACAATCCGCGTTTGACGAAGAGCATCAGTAGCTTAAGCTGGTATATATCTCCGTGTTACGGATTCTTTTTTCCCTGCGTTGAAGCGTATTCAATACTTCCTCTGAACGGCAACGTATTTCTCTACACGCCGATTCTCTCATTGATGGCGTCGGACTGAGATACTTTCCTGAAAGTAGACTCCTCCTCCGCTTTCTTTGCGATACGAAGCCGTCCTTTCTTGACATTCTCGTTGTCCTCGTTATCGGCGATGCCCTCATGTTACAAGCTTTTTCAAGCTTCTTCAATACAGTATGAATACTCGCCAAAGTACACGCTCTTTTACAAAATCGACGATGTGCTTCGACTGGTGGAAGCCCTTTACTGAGAAGTTAATTTACAACCTTGAGCAGGCAATCCTTTGAAGGAGTTGAGGATATTTTTCTTGTCATGAACTTCAGCTCCTATCAGCACCGTGTCACTAATTCGGTTAGCAATATGATACTTTGCTTCCTTTTTGACGAGAAATTGAACTATTTCTATGTAGTATTTCTTCACTGCAAAGTGCAAAACTGTGTGCTTGTATCTGTCAACGGCATTGACCTCGGCGTTTTCGTTCGAAAAATCTCCGATCCCTTTAAAACTGCCATCCTCGGCAATGCTCTCTGATTTGCTTCGGCATCCTTGAAATCTGAAGCTAGATAGGAAATGTCTGTTAAAAACCGCAACATAGGTAAATTGGTCCTGAAATTTTGCAGAATCGAGTAGTGGATGACAGGATTATCATTGTTTCATTTATTTGTCTAATTTTTAAATAATCAACTTCGGTTACATTGAGTTTTGGAATCAATTATAATAATATATTAATATTCGGTAAAATAATTATCACAAAAAAAAGTTATGACTGGCCATCTTATCAAACGCATACAGATAAGTTGGCTATACAACGTTAGGTAAGATGACCATGCCATTTCTCGCCTATCTATCCCTTTCCCTTGCCTTTGCTTTAATCATATCCCTTGCCCTTCACCCCTCGCCACACTGATGGTATCATAACATTCTTAAAAGTACGATGTGACGTCGGGGTTGATAATCCCCCTGCGTCGCTGGATAGGCACTGCTTACCTTGTCCAAATCTGGAATATTTAGGATGCCCCGGGCCGAGGAGGAGATTATTTGATGAAATGAATTGTGGACACCTTTGTATTTACACAACCTTTTATACTTTTATTCTAACTACACAAGCTGTTTATCCCCTTACTGCACAAGCTTCTGTTCTTACTACTGCGACGTTATATCTTGCATTGGCTGTGCATCTTCAGGCGAGCGGCGGCTTTCCCTCCCCAAATCTAGAAACTGCTTGGTTGTAGTTCCCACGGGCTGGGCAGTCCCCGCTCGCCATCGGGAATACAAGTACATACTAATATTACGTGCGAGCTGGAGACCGTGAAGTCTCCGGACGTCACACCTCCCCCCGTATTTCGAATGTTGGACCATGTCCTATATTTACTATCAAAAGAACTACTCAGGCCTACCAAGTATATCTAGAAGGTAACTGCTACGTCATATGGCTAGTGGTATATTATATTATACAATATTTTGTAGTGTATTTCTATTTATCATATTGCGTATTCTCACACGTCTCTCTAGTTCGGATTCCTCTACCATGTGTATAGGTTCTATCGTGATTATCTCCGAGGACGAATTTTCTGATGGCGCTCGTTTGCGTATGGCCCGGATCCGGTCAGTAGGATGTTGGCTGTTGTTTCCATGTCCTTTGGTACTAGATACATCAGCAAGCTTGTGACGGAGCTGAATAAGGCGCCTAGCAAGCCAATGCTCCATCCATACGTTTTATGCAGTGTGTAGCCTCGAATAATCATACTGAAAGCGGTTTTGACTAATTGCAGTGTTAGTATTATGCCGAATACCCTGGCGCTGATGTTCCCGAACGAGGTGAACCCTGACCAAATCTTTTTTTCCGTAGATTCCGCAATTCTTTGGAGGGAATTCTCATTTAGTAGCGCCGACAACGGTATGCTCTCTTGTGGGATTTCGTGTCCGGTTATCCCTCTTGTAATGGTATTTAGGACGGCCGCTTTTTCTGACGGAAACATCATGTGGTCCCGTAGTCCCTTCAAATCGTCTTCGCTATAGATCGGGTCGGTGGCGAGTGAACTGGGATTACCATAACTCCGAGTTACAGTAGTGGCAGGTCTGAGCCTTTGTGGACGCGTTATTTCGATAGGCAGTCCCTGCTCGCCATCAGGAATACAAACACATACTAATATTACGTGCGAGCCGGAGACCGTGAGGTCTCCGGACGTCACAACGAACGTATTGTTTTGCATTCGGCGGCTTATCTGTTAAATCTCCCTTGGCCTAGCTACCCTATTCCAGCCCCAGGCTGCTATAGTAGCACTCCCTAACGATTCTTGGCCGATGCACTGCGCTGTTGTCCTCAACAATGTGTATGATCGGCATTACTTCTGCTGGATAAACTGCACTCAAAAAACGGTATCATCAAGAATACGAATGTATGGCCTCGCAGTCATTCGGCTGCTTAGCTAACAAATCTCCTTTGCACTAGCTACCCTAATCCACCTCCAGGCTGTAATAGTCGCACTCCCCAACGGTTCCTGCCCGGTGCACTGCCTTGTCCTAAACAATGCGTATCATAACATCCTCAAAAATATGAATGTCTTGCCTGGTATTCATTCGGTGGCTTATGTGACAAATAGCCTCTGAACTAGCTACGCTGATTCAGCCTCAAGCTGCCATAGAAACACGACCACCGTGGAACTTAGAAATTATGTTACGGGAATTGTATCGCTGCCCAACTCTCCTGTATGCCAAAAACCGATCGTTCTTACCCGATGAGAATACCTTCTCATCGGTGAAGATTACAGCGCTTCATTCTTCTGTTGTCATCGCAGGTATTCCTGGCCGAAGGTCATTCGTTTGACTTTGTGATCCTCAGCCCTGTCAGTCTTGGACAGAAAGTCGTTTAAGCCGGTGCCTAACGATCATCAGTGGTGAGGCAGTTCGTATGCCCAGTGCAGATCCGAAGATTTTTCCAGTTTCTATGATAACCAACTGTACAGATGATATATATTCAAACATTGGCGGTATTTATTATAGACAAAGGTTTTCGAGTACTGTATCATTTGAAAAAACGCATAATGACGGCATTAACCACAAAACTAACATCAATATTAGTTCATTAGTAACAAGTTCAGAAAAATTCAGTTCATTCCAAACTTTATCTGAACCAAATAACTGCTGTACGGCTCACAACGAGTGCCATCTAGCAAAGTATCACCGAAATATTTCGACTGGCCATCTTATGCGACTGCCATCACCCTGGATTATCCTATGTCTTTCACTATTGAAAGGGTCTAATGCTTGTTTCCCAATATAGAAAAGTCTAATGCTAATAAATTTACATTCAATCGGTCTTGTTGAATAAATATCGTGGTTTTCTGAAACTGATTGATCATGCGAGTGTTCACTTGAATTTCTAAATAAGATATCAGACTCAATACCCTGTAAAAGGACGCTAGTCACAAGATACGCCTTACTATTTTCTATTCAAAAATCGTCCCCTGCTATCCTTCAGAGAAAATCGTACGAGTTTCTCAGCCTCTAAATAAATCTTGACGACATCTGCAGGATATTGTGAGGCACCACAAATTTTTATTTGAATTAAATTTGACCCTACGTGACCTTTCGTCTCCAGTTAATGCCCTAACATATTCATTGCAATGCAAAGTTTTTTTCAAATGCCTAACAATAAAATCTATGATATAAGCTATCATTCGTGAAGAAAAGTTTGTAAGTGTTCTGATATTCGGTAGACAGGAATGGCTTTAGAATATATTTAAAATTGGATCCAAGTTAGGCAGAGGTTCCATCATATCTTCACTGTCTACTTGAGCTAAGCAGAATCACATTTTAATAATCTTTTCTGAGGTTCTAGTAGAGGAGATGTGGAGAATGGTAATATTTTCCAATGGTGTGCAGTTTCTATAACTAGCGTGACGAACTGCGGAAAATATGAATAGTATTTTTATCGCTGTGCTGGACAGACTATAGGTTGGATTGTCATAATGTCCACCTCGCGATTGAATACATGCGAAGAATAGCTTGATATGATCCTGGCTAGCTCAGTCTGTTGATATGTATTCAAACAATGTTGTTTTCTGATAAGGTTCTTCGCGTAAACTTTTCAGCCTTCCGATACGCACCAAGAATCCAAGAAAACGAGTTCCTTCAATGGTGTGTAGAACTCTTCAACCATCCTGGAGTATGAGATGTAATATGTAATCTCTATGTTCATCCGATATTTTGATGATTTGTGAATAATCCCAAAAATTGAATGGTTTTCTTTTAATGAATCTGACATACCTACGTACCTATGATTTACAATATCAAAGATCATTCACTATTTTCAACAATAAATTCAGTCCAGATGGCCAGTGGCACATCGACGATCCAGATGGCCAGTAGCACAGTGACGATCCAGATGGCCAATGACACAATATTATTAATTTTTTACCAGAGAGACTAGACTAAAGTCATAGCGGCTAACGTTAGTTAACTATAAATATAAGTTTGATAAGAAAAACTCACTTTTTAATCTAGATCAATTATTTCGATTATCTTGGGCGTAGCGGGTTTGTCGGTGTGTTGTTGTCGCGCAGCTAGATGATCTGGCGTCAGATCGTACACCCTGGTTGATTTGATGGTTCTGTGATGTTGACCACGCAGAGCTCGTCGTTAAAATCCACTAGGTGTTGAATTGTCGTGTGGATCGATGTTTGATCGTCGAATGTAGGATCGTGAGCCTGCCAATAGATCTCGTCCCAGGGTCCCGGAGATGGACTCCTAGATGACGATTCCTCGATGTTGTGGATTAGAGAATATATATTTAGGTTCGCCGGTTCTGAGGGTGTTATAGGGAAGTCAGTGACGGTCTCCGTGTCACTGTCTATGAATGGTCCCTCGAACGCTGCTTCAATCAAATACGGCAGATTAGGTACAGTGCTGGAGGAAGTTCCAGCTAAACTATTTTTAACTGATCACGTAGCTTAGCCTTCGCTATACGCTCCCGCACTGCCTTATCTGCTCGCCTATTCTTTCTTCTCCCTTTTTGAACTACCGCTTGGTTCATCTACATAGATAAGAGAGATATCAGCTATTGGCGTGTTCCTATTATATATATATATATATATATATATATATATATATATATATATATATATATATATATATATATATATATATATATATATATATATATATATATATATAAACATATATATATATATATATATATATATATATATATATATATATATATATATATATATATATATATATATATATGTGTGTATATTGATTGGAGTAAGGATGTGGTATAGTCTGTATGGCAGCCTATGAACATTAGCCAGGGAGGCTTGCTGGTTACGGTGCCTGTGGGGCTGGAGTTCTGACCTCTTAGCCTGGGTGGCTCCCACTGAACGTTAGCCAAAAAAGGCTTGCTGTTCAAGGTGCTTGTGGCTTTGTAGTATCAGAGGAATAGGAATAGTAAATTTTAGGAATGGTATGTAGACTACTGTTGGAGTAATTTTGAGGGAAAATAGCTACGCCGCACTTATGTTAGGTAGTAGGATTGAGGAATGGAACTTCGAATTTCATAATGTAATATATTTAATCATTTATTCAACAAAAAGGAATTGATGTAATATAACAATAAGGTTTTTGAAATGTAGTTGTAGATGGTTTTAAGGGGGGGGGGGGGGGGGGGGGGGGTAGGGTATTTTACGTGAAAAAAAAGCATATTTTTGATTATTTTTTCCTGGCGATATGCATAGCGATAATTGATTAAATCTTTTTCCACATAATAGTGTTATATTTCAAGAATATACAGTTGAATTTGTTTTTAAAAAAATTGATAATCCAGTGAATGGCAGGGAATCTCCGGAGGCGTCGCGGAAAAAAGTTGATTCGCCGTGCACAC
The DNA here is from genome assembly GCA_963924015.1 of Macrophya annulata. Taxonomy (NCBI): domain Eukaryota; kingdom Metazoa; phylum Arthropoda; class Insecta; order Hymenoptera; family Tenthredinidae; genus Macrophya; species Macrophya annulata. Next base: position 28,995,143 of record OZ001259.1, on the reverse strand, counting down.
GATTCCTCGAAGTAGGATTATCTGAAACCAAAAATCCAAACGGCATTCGTCAGCGGAGATGTTTTTCGAGGTAACGCTGGGGGGATTTTTTTTTGAATTTTCAATTTTTGGCGTCACTTTGAAGTCAAAAATGCGATTTTCGCTGAAAAAATCAGCCTATTTGTTATTGTAAAATCGATAATTTTCAAAAAAACGAAAAAAGCTCCCAGCGTTACCTGATGAATTATATGAAGAAGCACTGTGCAAAATTTCAGAACGATCGGTCAATTAGTTTTCGAGTAATCGTGTGCACCGACTTTGAAAATGATGTTTTCCAGGAGAACGCTTTAAAGTTTTGCACAGTAGATAATGCGGAATAAAATAGTATAATTCTTTTTTACTCACATTGAATCGTCTATCCCAGGTCCATATAGCAAATCGCTTTCATCTAGATGGTCGAGAGCATCCTTTTGACCTTGTCGACGCAATTGTCTCTCTTCTTTGCTGTTAAGAGCCGCTTGCTCCTCCGCTCTTGTAATGCGCAAGTCGTCGGCTTGACGCGCCCATTCATGAGAACTGGGTCCTGTACTCATTCCAATCTCACGCATGAAGGATAAGAATGCAAAATTACCTTCATTGAATGTACATGCAGCAACATGAGCTGCGATTTCGACAATAGTAGCGGTGCCACTAACAGATTTTGGTGAGATTTTCCAGATGAGCTGATTCAGACTCTCGTTATTATTTTGCGTGAACCAGCCGAGACATCTTTGCAAAAGAGCATCCTTGCTCAGGTCCACGTAAATTGGCTCCAAAGCTTTGATAACGTCATCAGGAAGAGCTGTATAACTATGTTTGAAAGATTGTAGCGTACCAGCAGCAGCAGCTAACTGCCACTCGCACCAGGACTCTTCACCGCTCGGGCATTTTTCGTGCTGTGGCTTTTGGTCGGTTGAACTGTAGTGATAGTACGTCGCCCATATATCATTTCGCATCTGCTCAACAGAATTGCAGTTACGTCGAATAGCCAATCCGTAATAAACTGTCAACTTGTCTATCATTTTGGCAGTTAGTTTTCCTTTTCCAGAGAGGCTTTTTCTTTTTACGGTCTTCCCAGTCTTGGTTGTAGTATCGACGACGCTTGATTTCACTAGTCCACGCAGACGAGTGCCCATGCGTTTCTGAACGTGTCCGATGCATTCCTTTTTATTAATTACGAAATCTTCACCGTAAGGTTTTGCTTTAACTACGCCAGTGTAAGTCTTGGAGTCACCGTCCCCGATATAATTACGATATTTCACTCCGAAATTCGACATCGACCTTTCGAACAATTCTACGATTGCTGAAACTTCCATGCTGCCTGAGGGCCCAGTGTGGTTGGCTTTGCAACTGTTGGTACTCAGATGCTCTTCGTGCCATTCTTCGTATTCTGCCGAGTCTAATCTGCTGTTCCAAGTTTTGCAGGCATGGCAGTATAAACTTCTGACAAGAATATCAAATACCTTTCCGGTATGGTATCCGATGAGCGAAGAAACGCCGTATAACGAAGAGTAGCCTCTCTTCTTCCACGTGCCATCGCCTGACACAGTCAATTCAGAGACTTCTCGATTACCTAATTCCGATTCACTCATTGCATCTTTTTCCTCCTGTACTGCAGATGTGAAAAATTTCTTGGCAACTTTTTTGACAGATTCGCAAATGTCACTAACGTATGAATTATACGTCGTTTTGGCAATAAAGCTACTGGCTAAGTCCATTCGACCACAAAACTTATTACATCCGGCTAAACCCAAGCCTAACACTCGCATCGCGTATGTAAATCGATAATTCACATCGTATCCACGAGAATTTATTCTTTCACTTGATGGAACGTAATGAGGATTTTTACAGTTTTCACATGTTACTTTCACACTGAATCCGAGTCCTTCCTTTTTGCACGATTGAAACGATACTTTTCCACTACACTCTGCACATTTTACTAGAGTAGCAATTGATGAAAATACAAGTAAAAAGTCTACTATTCTATAGTGCATTTCAAAATCTTCCTCAATTTCTTTATTTGATGAACTCCTGACTTTTTTTGACGACACACTACTAGTTATCACTTCGTCCTGCTTGCGTTTTTGAGGAGGAACAATCTTCTTCCGTCGATACAACGACGAACCACTCTCCTTGCGCTCACTTCTGCTGACTTTTCGAGGCATTTTAACAATAATTCAGTCCAAACACAGTGTAAAATACACGAATTTCCGAACGAATGTAATGAAAACGGAGACAAAGTCTAAGCGTCTTCAGCTACTGCTCGGCATGGCATACAATGACCGACTGGAGTATATTTCCACGCACCGAATATACAGGACGCTACCTGAATGTATACTTTTATGGCGGGAAAAATTTAGGGATATAGATACAATACAGGAGCCCGGCAGGAGGTGCTACGGGCAGCCGAGCGGCAGCTGTGCAAGTCGGGCGGTGCAACGTACTACGCTAACGCTCATAACTTCGTCAATTTTGGTCTGATTTACTTGAAATTTTGACACAATATTCTTGAAATGTTATACATTCATTTAAAAAAATAAAAAAATAATGGAAAAAAAAAATTAAAATACCCTACCCCCCCCATAAAGAGCCTTGAACGAAATTTCGAATGAAAGTTTCGTCCTTAGAAAGCTCTTCCATGTGCTCTATTATGCTATTGAATACTCCAGGATTTTCAATGAAATAATTTAAGCCATATTTTAAAGGTATGTACACTGCATGCTTTTGTTCATCTGTCAACCTGCTAACTTCACCTTCGATATCTTTTTCCACTAAAGCTGTACCAATGTAAAACTTGTGGGTACCGAAATCCATATTTTTTCGAAATTTCAAATCTTTTATTTTCGTTATCAAATGGTACACAAATTTCACAGAAAGTGTTAAAATGCTCTGCTAATTCTAATTCTTTCTCTACTATTGTAATATCGTTTTTCAAAGTTTTGAATATTTCATTTTTTAAACACGGTAGAAGAATATTTTTCAAAACACCGTTGACCTTTTCAACAATATCCTCAACAATACTTCTTGGCAAATTAGGATAACCATAAAAGAATAAAATTAAAGAAACGATGTGACAAGAAATGAAGTTTTTAATATCTGCATCAACCATTGTAGAAAATAAAAATACGGAAAACTTTATACAAAAAAAAAAAAAAAAAAAAGAAACGCAGTTATCACCGGAGTTATTGTTAATTAAAATATGTAATACTGAAACATTTTTGTAAAAGTAAATAACACTTTATTATGTTCAATTTTACGTTATATATATATATATATATATATATATATATATATATATATATATATATATATATATATATATATATATATATATATATATATATATATATATATATATATATATATATATATATATATATATATATATATATATATTATATATACTTATATACAGGGTGAGGCACTTAAAGTGTTACAGGCCAATATCTTGAGAATTAATCATGATACGAAAGAATACTTCGCATAAAACTTGTAGGATATTGAAGGAGAAACAAAATGGTGTAGCATTATTTCCAGTAGGTGGAGACGCCAAGGCCGGGGGAGGGACAACTTTGTTTTTTTAAATGGAACCCTACATTATTCATTGTGTAATTTTGTTCTACCTCAAAAATCAAACGACTTCAGTATGAAACAATTTTTTGTGCGACATCGATTTTTCGTGATACTCAGCTGAACAATTAGAGATTTTCTAACGGTTGAGAACGTTTCACCTCTGAACTATCAAGTTTGGAGAAAAATTCCAAGAGTTCTCCAAAAATTTTTGGAGAATAATTGCAGATTTTTTTTCAAGCATTTTTGATTTCTTTACACGCAAATCAAGTAGCTGCAATAAAAAGTTATTGTAAAAAATTCTGGAATTCTCCAAGAATTTTTGCATGAAATTACGCACTTTTTGTCTCCTGCAATATTTCTCCAAACTTGATAGTTCAGAAGTGAAACGTTCTTAAAAGTTCAAAAATCTCTGATTGTTCAGCTGAGTATCATGAAAAATTGATGTCTCACAAAAAAAGGTTCAATACAAAAGTTGTTTGATTTTTCAGGTAGAACAAACTTGCTTATTAAATAATATAGGGTTCCATTTGAAAAAACAAAGTTGAACTTCCCCTGGCCTTGACGTCTTCAGCTATCGAAAACAATGCTGCACCATGTTTTTTTTCCCTCGATATCTTACAAGTTTCATCCGAAGTATTCTTTCGTATCATGAATAATTTTCGAGATATCGGCCTGTAATACTTTATCTGCCTCACCCTGTATATATAACAGTACATAATAAAAATGAGGCACAACATGCGCTGTTGCCAGATCTTTTTCTTTAACTGTACGAGTCAAGAATACCGAAGTTGTGTCATGACATTTTGTTATTAAATAAATAAGAATGACATGACATGACAGACATGGTAGTCGATTTAGGATTGGTAACTGATTCGGAGAACGAGACGATTTAGAACCAAATAGCTATTGAATGATTGTTAATTACTTACGGGGATCACCGGTGTGAATGAACGATTAGAGTTGTTGAATGGTTAAAGCAAGTTTATTCAACAAAACTATACTTAGTTGCAAAGTGAACATTAGAAGGTAAGATGGTTGAAAATAGGAAACAGTAATAATGCGAGAAGATTGAATAAGTAACTGGTTAAAATTTGGAAATGAGTTGTGGCTGCCAGAAGACGGGACGAGACACCCGTGTGCAGCGGGTCAGTTTTGCCCTAGAGAAACTGACCGCTGAAGAGGAAAAAATTCTAAATCCTAAGACTCGGAAATTCTCCATACACACCAAGGGTGTTCGTCCAGTCAACGGGCAGAGTACTTTTTCACTTAGAGAATGGTACTAAATCGGAAAATATACTGATTCTAAACCCTCGCCTATAATTAGGGGGGTTTATATAACTTGAGTTGGATTTGGAAGGGGAACTTCCCCCCATTCTGAGTTCCTTGTTCGGTCTTATCTAAAAGTGCACGTGCAGCTTCATTTCTCGAAATTTGTTTCGACATCCCCTGATTTTCGGTCTTGGCATTCCTCAGTGGCACGTAACCACTGGCGGAGGTAGGTGGCTGTGACAGGCAGTTCCTTATAGCGTGTTCGACTGACTGCCCTCAGTGCGCATTGAGGGCAGTGAGTCGAACACGCTATTAGGCTTATATCCATAGCGGGCAAATAGCTATTGATATATTTATGAGGTGCTTACCTTCACGAAATATTTTATGAATTTATAATACGCAGAGTTCTGCAAGTGCTGCAGATTAGTGAATTTATTTATCATGATGGCGAAATATTCTCATCTTCTGATTTCGCTTACACAAACGAACTTCGTTAGGAAAGGTATCTGATTTTAATTGTGAACTGCAGCCATAGAAAAATCTTAGTAAAGTACTTCCATATCATTATTTTTTATCAACTTTCTAGACTGACAACTGGACAACATGCAATCTTCTGAGCTTTTCGAGATTTCACTTGTAGACAGCTGCGGAGCACCTGTCGTATTACGTGCAGATGTCGAACCTGCATGCTGAACGTCAACCGGCGAGCAATGGAATTCCTCTCAGCTTTTCAACTACGAAGTTTAATGTTAACTCCACAATGATCAGCGAGTGACTGTAACCAGAGGTGATTCAGCTCGGCCGCTTTTTGTTGTCTGCTTTACTCATTTTTAGCTCCATTTCTTCTACAGGATCTGGTCTTATTAGACTCACGTTGAGAATGTTACACCTTCTATTTTTGTCCGTTGGTCAGCAGTGAAGGACTTTTAATAAGATCTTTGTATTTGATCATGTTAAAATGTCATTATTTGGATAAGACATTCTGTATCTACATCTTCGAAGAGAGACGGAAATGAAATTCAACTTGAAGATGATTAACGTCGGATGCCATGATAAAACCACCAGCTATGGAGATTACGTAAATTTACAATGCTAATTAGGTTGTAAATATTCCCTTCCATTACACAATCTTTTGTTGACAGTGATTTTTTCGAACCTCATTCCTCGTGCCACTCGTACTCTGCAAACAAGACCATTTCTTTAACTTCAACTTGCCACATGAAAGTCGCATTTATCGTTACTACTACTACTTCTACTGTGGAATTCTAATTCGTTGTACTACTTTGTGAAAAGTAGTACCTTTCTAACTCCTGTGGATTTATTCTGTGAAGCAATTGGTCTAGCGATTCACCATTTAATAACCTGGCATTAACTGTAGTCCGTCAAATTTCGAGCAAAACATCTCAGAATTAAAGACAGATTTCTTTACCATACGATGATCATTTCGAAGGATAGCAACTTATACAGCCTGCAATGAGTTTTTTTTGCCGGTGTTTAGGAAATATAGGTTTGTTAGATGGAGCGTGTTTTCTACAAGCATTTTAAATGATGAATCTCGATTCGATGGATCATCCCCTTTCTCAGAGGCTGCACGTTCTATCCTCCATAGACCTCTCTCGAAATGCCTCTTCGCACTGAAAGAAAAATGTAGTTACAGTTACTATTGCATCGGTTATCATTACTATAAACTTTGGTGAAATATGGCACCAACCCAAGTATTATAGTCACAGAAGCCCTGAAAAATATCGTCATTGTTACATAATATTATAGTGGACGTCACACAACCAACTAACTATACGCAAATAGTTAACGTTGCTATGTGTTTTACACTATAATCTATGTGTTCGAAGGACAATATATTATGGTTGTGTAGATCAAATTTTATATTCAACTATGCAATACGAATCGCTGTATTGACGTATTAGACATAGGTGAGTCAACACTTGAATTATGTTAGGTACACTATACGTGTAGACGCAGTATACTATTCTACGTGAGTAAGGTAACATTTTAATTATGTTCTGCATACCATTTAATTTAGTGTAGGTTCCTCTCCGACGTGGTTAATATAACAATCTTATTGAGTTTCTTTGGACAACATTGTTTAGTGTGAGCTACCATTGCATATCGGCATTGTCGCATTTCTGATTATTCATGAATACTGTGCAGCATAGTTTGTGTTAATCCGCGGCATGGTTGACATAACAATATTCGATTGATCTGAGAACTAAGAATTTTGGTACGCTACTCTATTTTTTAACAATCTGCGATACTATATTACTTGGGTTAAATATGGCACCAAGCATAATTTTATAGTTATATTTTTTACTAGAATATTGTATTGAGTACTATAATGAATGGATTGATTGACTACTAGAATATAGTGAATACAATTACGGGTTCAAGGATGCGGCACTATGTTGGGATCATGAGGGCTAATGAAAGTTGTGGTTAATGTAACAATGAAAAATATTTGTGGGTATCATATTTATTAGTTCTGATAACACTTTGTACTGATTGCATTAACAATATTATCACATTTAACGTAAACAATAATAATGGAAATTATGACTACACACGGAGAGAATTTTATGGTAAATACAACTATCCAAGTATTGTAAAAACAGGCTACCTAACATCAATAGTTGTAAATACTATTCTGATTGTTAACTGTACCACATACATGGTCAGATTTACCATCTATGTGGTACAGTTAACAATCAGAATAGTATTTGCAACTATTGATGTTAGGTAGCCTGTTTTTATAATACTTGGATAGTTGTATTTACCATAAAATTCTCTCCGTGTAGTGAATGTAAGAGCGACTGATAACTCTGTTTAGTCGAATTTTAATGAATTTTGGGAAATTGACTTATATAACAAGCCACGAATATTCAGCCTCTGTTAGTTACCTTTTCGTAGACTTCAAGACCTAAAACATAAGCCAAGCAAGTGGTGTGCTACCTGGAAGTTTTATACGTACGAATGAGTTTAATAATGCTCACGATTAGTAATGATGGTATGTATATACCATCAGTACTAAAGTACGATTATAGAAAATAAAAGTGTAAAATAAAGTAAAAACGTAAAACAAAATAAAAGCAAAATTGGACTCATTTTTGCCTCATTAATAATCTGGGTCTGCATGACAATAGTTTTTATGACAAAATAATTAACCATATACTACATATTAGATGGTTTAATTAAATAATTCTTATAATATGATATAGGACCTTCATTTATATACTACTTTTGTATATATTGACTTATAACTTAATATACAAAAACGAAAATTATCAATAAGTAGCGTCCGTGCTACATAATTTGAGCAAGTTTGATTAGATAATTCTTATGATAGGAACTTTGCACATAGTATCTATAGGTATAATATACTATAAATAAGCTTATATCACCTCTCGAGGAAATAAGAAACAGAAAAAAATGAAATAAAATCTGATTGACTAGCGTCCACGCCAGGATATATAATATTATGAGTTATTTTAGGCTTGTTATATTAGTACGATTATTAGGGTAGTCCTTATGGGGGGTGTTTCCGAATTCGAACTCTCCAATCTCCGAAATGGTTTCAAATACATTCAAAAAATTGTGCTAAGAGATTTTTGTAAGTATTTTATTTTATTACACGTTTATATTTAACGCATTATTTTCAAAGTTAAGAAAAATCTTCCGGTATAAACTTTTTCAGATATTTCAATTTCAATTTATTAAAATTGAAATATCTGAAGAAGTTTATACCGGAAGATTTTTCTTAACTTTGAAAATAATGCGTTAAATATAAACGTGTAAAAAAATAAAATATATATTGAACTATTTTTTTTTAGGAGGGTGAGGAAGGCGGGAGAATTAAAATTCAGTAATACCTCAAATAAAGACTGCCTTAATGATTATGTATAATGTATGTATACTTATACGTACATATCATTATGAGCATATATAGCATCCACCATCCGAGGAATTATTAATGTTAACAGGTTCAGAATTAAGTAAAAGTCGCAACTCTAAATATTCGAATCGACCAGTATTTTCTATTTTATAAGATTGCAAATGTTCGTTTATACCCAGGTTATTGATAATTTCAACTAAAATCACGAAATCAGCATCCGATAATTGATAATTAATCTGTCTTTTGCAAAAAATTTGCGCGATTTTTCCAAAAATGGGAACTACTTCGTGTCCCGTGATAAGTATCACTCCAGTCTTATATTTCATACCGTTTAGCGTTACATATTTTATGCATCGATATTGAGCAAAACCTTCTGGTGAACCAGATTCGGTGGTTTTCGGTATGGTTGGATTGTCGATGGTATCACCACAAGATATAATATTCTCAAAGATTTTTCCATTGAGGAGCACGTTATTCAGATGAAGTTGGTTTTTGACAGCCAGTGTTCGACATACATTGATACGATTACGACTAACTGCAGCAGAATTTTTAAACGGTCGATGCTTCCCTTCAAATCGCATTACCCATAAGTGACGCAAGGGTCCTACTGTACGCATTATTCTCGGATAGTGGATGATAAAATGATGCTTCGGTTTCAAACAATTTCCAAAAAGTTTAATGTACAACTTATGGTGATCTTCAATAAGTGTTCCTAGTAGATCGCATGATTCTGGTGAACAAACTGGTTCTAAAATCAATGACAATATTTGTCGCAGCAACTTGTAAAGCTCCCATTCAAGATTATCTTGAGGAATGAGGTCGCCAAGGATCAGACAAGCATTTAAAATGAAACACTTCATTTCTGAGGCAGACATGTTAATGTGGCGTGATTTTATATTTTCCAATGATATAAGCCCAGGGGGATTGCTACCAGGTGGATACTTGAAGTACTTTAATCTATCGTTTAATGTATCTACCGTAAATAATTTTTGTACTATAATCCAGTTGTAAAGAAAAAAAGATGTTTCGTACCGGCAGACCCCCTCTAATTTATCATGCATGATATCTGCATAATGATTCTCTGCGACATGATAGTCTTCAACGTCATTCCATGGACATCTCGCTTTTATCCCTGTATCACCATTTGCTAAAGCGTATTCATATTCAGCAACAGTTCTGAGTAATGTTTCATCTTCTTCGCACATAGATTTGGCTTCATGTTTTAATACCCTACATTCTCTACAATAATGGTTGGCCGAAAAACTTTGTGTATAACCTAGAAGTGTGTTTAAACCTAAATTATCCCCAACTATTAGAGCTAGCTTGAAATAAATGATAAACTTGCTTCCGTTAAAATTTATGGTAATGCCTTGTGTTGACAGAGTGTTTAATTCTTTGATAGCTTTCGCGTACAAACGATCTTTTGGAGTAATTTTAGAGTCATCGGCATGGATCAATTGGAAAAGGAAAATGTTATCTAACTTGGAGGCAAATTTTGGTGGAAGACAAGGAATGGACACGTAGAGACCAGATAATTTATGAATACCTGCACGGGAACCAAGAGGGTTTCCTGTTTCAAAGTCATCCTCATATACCAATAGCGGCAGAACTGTACTGCCAGATCCAATAGCACGAGTTGTTGCCTTTCGTTTCCAAAACTCCGTTTGTACTATATTTGAGATTTCATCATTCTTAACCGATTGCAAAGACGATACATAAGCCAGAGTTTCATCCAGAACATTTGGAGCTTCAAAGAAAGCAGTCAGAACCTTACCCAATGGAACGAATTGACCTGTGACTTTAACATTATCGAGTAAACCTGCCCTATTCTTTTCTTCGACAAATCTTAATACAAATTTTTCAGGTTTGATATAGTACCAATTCGATTCTAATTCTTGTAGACGCTTATATTCAGTGTCTAAATGGCTGAACATAGATTGCAATCGCTCAAATTGTTCATCTATATTTTGCTTAACATTATCGTTAATCGAAGTTGTTACTTGAGATCTGAGAGTATTGATGCTTTCATTATTTAGAAGCAAAATGAATCTGTCTACAATTCGCTGAACTTGAACACGACTTAAACTGGTATCTGAGTAGAATTCTGATATAATACTAACTGCTTCTCTATCCAATGGATTGCTGGAAGAAACTTCGGTTGAGTCTGTATATTTGGATGCAGTTATATCACCCGTCTCATAACACTCATGAAAAGCATCATGCTTTTTACTATTAGATTCTATTTGATAATTGTTATTGGTAGGTTCTGTTGGGTGATCGTTGCTCTTAGATTTTATTTGACAATTCTTGCGATTAGATTCTGTTTCTCCTAAGAAATTACCTACTTCCTCCGATTCAGGACTACAATCCGGTATATCAGATCTAATTTTGTGAGAGCTGTAGTGCTTTCGCAGACATTTTAAATTGTTAAATGCTCGATTACATGACTCTATACTACAGTAAAATATGATGTCCATCCCTTTGTGATTGTACTTCATATGAAGTTTAAAATGTTTAGTTTCCACTGAAGCCAAACAATATCGACATTGAATGCTGTCCATGGTTTTATACGAAGGTAAAAGACCTCTTAGTTTCATTCAACAGAATTTGAAAGATGATGCAAGTTGTACATCAAAGTTTTTGGAAATTGTTTGTGCTAGACTAAAATTATAACACTTAAAATATAAATTGACGCGTTTCCATTTTTTAATACTGATAGGGTATCAAAAAATGAAAATTAGTCAGGGTTTCCTTCATTCAGGTCCATTTGCAGATTATCTAGATCTGAACACAAAGTGTTCACTGAAACAAACTGCTTGGCACAGTCGCTTATCTCGTAAAGATAAATCTGTAAAAAGACCCAAATGGCTTCGGCCCCTAAAGGATACTGCGCGTTTAATGCATAAAATGATTTAAAACAAAAGTCTACAGCTGTTACCAGTGTTTGGAATCTGTATTTCATGTCATCAATGACGACGTAGACCGCCTCTAATTGCTGTGGAGATCCAATAGCAGCGACAACAGGTTGGCACGTGAGCCCATTTTTTTTTAAGATATCACGCCTTGATTCTAGACAAGTGTCCAGATCAGCAAGAACCTAAGTACACAAAATCAAGAAGCAATATTATTCCCATGAAATTTTTAGTCATCAAAACTTTTGTAAGCTTCTGATGAATCATTTGAGAACAAGATAACAAGATCTACATTCTTGAGAAAAATTGAATTTTTCTTTGAGTAGCACAATACTTTTATCAGTAGTCGACAACTTACATTTATCCACAGAATGAAGTTATCTGCTTGTTCCTGTTGGGATGGTTTGTACTTCTTCACCTTGCCTGCCTGGACTGGCCGGAACATGTACGGCAATATACGAAGAGCAAGTACTTCACGTGGCGTATTTACTGAAATAATATTCTATAAACACAGAAGCTCAGAAAGTAAATGTTAAGGGGGTATTGTATGTTTAGTGAGCTGCTCAAAAACGTGATTTGTAGATTTTCCAAAACTATGCAAGTTTTGAATGAAGCTTTGGGGAATTGTTGCATTATTTTTGCATAAAGTGCCCGAGTGTTTAATTTTTTCTACATTTTTTCAAATTTTTCATGTTGAATCATGAGTTTTTAGAATGTCGCAAAAATTATATACTATTAGGCACTTTCTGCCAAAATACTGCACTCTGTTTCATTTCGAACCGTTTCATAGTTTTAAAAAAACTACAAATCACGTTTTTGGACTGATCATTGAACAAACAATATTCCCTTAATTATTCGTTAGTTCGTGACTATTGATTTTACCATTATCCTCGATGATAGTGCGAGCTGTAGATTTTTGGGTAGCCAACTTGACCAATTTAGCTGCAACGATTGGCCAATTTTCGGTAAATTTTTGAATGCTGTCTGGTTGCTTTAGAGCATAGTCAATTTGAAGCTGCAATAATAGAAGTGATGTATTATATTCAGAGATAAGATTTTCAAAATGAGATGGTAACAAATTTTTCACCATTTTTTATTTTTAAAAAGATTATAATAAGTATAGAGACAAATTCTGATCGGAAGTAAAATTGATTTGCATCGTATATTAAATACCAAGGTTGATCCGAGAGGGGTCTTCAACACTGGATACTCTTCGTAATAGTCAAAGATGCTCAAATTATGATTCCGTGCAAAACAAGTTTTCTCCCACAAAATTTTGATTGTAGCCTCGTCATCCAGTGATGCTGATTTCAGCTCAGCAAGATATTTTTTATCATCTTCAGTCTCGCTGGTTGTCGTAAGAGATCTCTTAGGCGCATTAGATACTTTGCAATGCTTGAGCCTGCGTTTGATATTTGTATATTTATCCCATAGTTTCCCTCGTGCCAATACTTTGGCAGTCCCGCCTCGGTAAGGGACAAAGTAAGTACCACGCTTCTCCGTAGGCCACACAGCTTTTACTTCTTTAGACCAGAATTTGAACTGTTTTTTCGTAATTCTATGGACCAGAAACTATATGTTAGTAATATACAGCATATAGTAGTATTTACTATGAGCTGTTAGATGCAACACAAGAGAAAAGAAAAAAAAATCGAAAGTGGCAAATACCCTCCATATGTATCACGATTCAATCATAAATTATACAGGGAATTATTATATACTAGAAATTGAATGGAAAAAGAATGAAAATGTTCTAGCTCTCATAAAGATGCGATTCTTACTGGAAACACTCTCCCAAAAGATGATCAACAATGATCCCAGATAAGCTTCCTCTATCTGCAGAAGAGAGATATGATTGTGTCAGCAGACACTTGCCTATCACGGATTTCCTAAGCAGTGCTCTGAGTTTCTGTAGAAATAAAATGTTTGTTTGGATTTTCATCGGCAAGACCTGATTTAGAAACACTGATCTACATATAAGTGATTTGGGTAATTGTTAGAGTTGATTTTGTTCGTAAATGTTGTGAGGTAACTTCAAAGTCAGAAACGCAAATCCAACACAAATCTTTCCCTTGATATTTCGAATAAAGATTTTATAGATTGGAATTTCCAACATAAATTTGATTTTTTTCTCTATTTTGTATGGTCTTTCGAGTTCCAAGTTAACAAAATTTTATTTCCCCCAATAAACTTACATATGAAGTTTTGAACAATTAATTGTAAATACTACGAATTGTTTGTTTGAAACTATAATCAAGATTAATAAAAATTATTGAATCAAGCTCAACTATTTCAATTATACTGAGGTTGAAATTTATAGCCAACATGATTTGTAGCATAAGCTTTTATACATACTTCGCCACGGAGAAAGCCCACAGGCTCAGAGTCAGACTCATCTGAACTTGCGGTTGCAGCGCCTAGTTCTGAGCACGATGACGATGATATAGATAAAGTGTCGTGAGTAACAGTTTTCTCCTAAATAAGTGAATGGGAAAGATATTGTTGTGAAAGTGATTCGGATAAGATACACAACTATTACTATGAATTATTATCGCCAAAGAAATCTTACGCTACATAATGTATACAGGTTATCTAGCGTGAGGATGTTTCCTTGCTGAGATACGTACTTTTGAAAAAGTCGCTGCGAGGATGAAAGACTTAGTATTAAATAATATTCAACTTAATTTTCATCTTGAATTGTGATTCGAAATTTGATTGACATTTTAGCAATTCTCCTAGTTTCTATTCACATGACATGAAACGCTTTTTGTAATATTAGAGCCAAAACGCGAGTATTGAGATTAAAATTCTGTTTTCAGGACATTATCAAAAAAATGGGCTGTAAATTATGTTAAGAACTTAACCAAAATTGATAATTGTGTCAAGTAAACGATCTGAATACTGAACACTGAATTATTAGAAAATTTTGCAATATCAAAAATAAGAAGACTAAGAGAAAAACACACATTGAGGTGAATTTATTATCCCTAATTGAACCAAAATAAATGCGTCTTCAAGTCATACTTTAAGATGGAAATTAGATTGAACATTCTTCAACATTAATTTTTTTTATCCTCCCAGCGACTTTTTCAAAACCCGTTTTTCAAGAGCAGGTATCTCAGCAAGGAATAAAGATTTTTGGATTTTCAAACGCGAAACGAAAGTTTGTTCTTCTAATTTCGAAGAGAAAAAAGTTTCTGAAAATCGGTCGACGCGTTTGGATTTTTTTCACGTTTTAAATTGGTCCGATTTTTTTGGGCTCATACTATACTTATCGTTGGTATATGTATGCATGAAAACATTTTACAATGAACAGCAAGTTGTTAATAAAATGATATTTACCAATTGAGTGTGAGTAGGAAGAGTGGTGCGGGATAGGTACTGTTGTCGCTTGAGTATGAATTTAC
Source organism: Macrophya annulata (assembly GCA_963924015.1). NCBI lineage: Eukaryota > Metazoa > Arthropoda > Insecta > Hymenoptera > Tenthredinidae > Macrophya > Macrophya annulata. Next base: position 28,980,060 of record OZ001259.1, on the reverse strand, counting down.
ACTGATGGCCGATAGTGGGAATGATTGCGGATACCGCCTCCTTAGGCAGAGTTAATAACGTTTCCTCGTCGACATTTTCTTCTACAACGTAAATATATACATATATAATTATATATACAGTTAGTTTCATATTAAATTTTAAAACTTCACTTTTTTTCAAGTAAATCAAGGTGAAGTTCTAAAATTTAATATGAAACTAAGCAAGATATGACATTTTTGCAAGAGGTGTTTTTTTTTCTTTTTTTTTTTTAATACAAGATGTGATGTTAGTAATTCCAAATTTTCAAAATTTTTGATTTTTCGAAAAATCAAAATTGATAAAAAAAAATATTGGCAGGCTTCGGCCCACTTTCAAATTATGAAAAAAGTTATTGTTTTTAGGTGCAGGATTTGTAAGAAAAAAATCAATTTTTTAAAAAAGGTCGTTTTTGATGTTTCCTCTTGCAACAACAACAAAAAACACATGGCGCGACGACAAGGAGGGGGGGGGGGGATCTGAAAAAAAATTGGGGCTCATTTGGGGTGACATAGAAGACAAAAAAAAATAAGCGACAAAAATCGTAGGGGGTGAGGGAGATAGCTTGCCGGTTTCACTTGGAATGCCCCATGTATGTATATATGTATGTATGTGTATGTGTATATATATATATATATATATATATATATATATATATATATATATATACACACATACATACAGTAGTATGTACTTGTAGTATTGTACTGTGTATGTAATTGTGTATGTACATAGTACATACATGTAGTTGTACTTATATCAGTGAAAAAATAGGCAAGCGACCGCGTTTTTTTTTTTTTTTATAAGTATGCATGCTTCCTACATTCAAAATGGTAACGTCTTCTTATATTCTGGTATATATTATATATATACCACATATAATATATATACATATATATGTATATATGTATGTATGTATGTATGTATATGTATATATATATATATATATATATATATATATATATATATATATATATATATATATATATATATATATATATATATATATATATATATATATATATATGTATATATGTATGTATGTATGTATGTATGTATGTATGTATGTATATTATATATATGTATATATCTGTATGTATATATATATGTATATATATATGTATATATATATGTATATATATATGTATATATATGTATATATATATATATATGTGTGTATATATATATATATATATATATATATATATATATATATATATATATATATATATATATATATATATATATATATATATATATATATATATATATATATATATATATATATATATATATATATATATATATATATATATATATATATATATACATATACATACATACATATATACATATATATGTATATATATTATATGTGGTATATATATAATATATACCAGAATATAAGAAGACGTTACCATTTTGAATGTAGGAAGCATGCATACTTATAAAAAAAAAAAAAAAAAAACGCGGTCGCTTGCCTATTTTTTCACTGATATAAGTACAACTACACATATCAGTGACTTTTTACCACTTTCTACATTAACGTGGAAATGCACTAATCAAATATTGTCTTCTCTACACAATGTAAAAATGTTTGAAAAGTATAGCAGTAGTGAAAAAACTTAACGCCTGTATGGCAACAAAGGATAGAAGCTTTAATGTGATTGCGGAACGGTATAAAAAAATTACGACTCAAGAATCGGCCATTTTGACTGCACTCAAGACGCGTGTTTTAACACACAAATTCGTACGGGTACCGAAAGCATGAAAGAAAAGAAAGCCCAAGACACAATGAAAACAAAATGAGAAAGAGATTATGAAAACAATATAAAAAACGATAGATTAATGATCAGGCTTATTCTCATGTGTTATACACAAATTGTTGCTATCTACGCTTTTCAGTTCAGAAAAAAAAAAGAAAAAAAAATCGAACTCAATTTTTGTTGAGCTTCTGGCGAGGATATAATGAATTTGCGATCAACTCTCGGCAACAGCATTTTTCTTACAGAAACTAATATTTCCACACCGATACCGGGTATTTATCCGAACTAAAAAAAAAAAGTAGTAAAATCTCCTTAAATTCATCCACGTCTGTGAAACGATATCATTATCATATAAGTAAAAAAGAAACAAAGAACAAAAAATACTTGTAATAATACTAACAAGAGAAAAGAAAAGGCAGTTTTAGTTCCTGTTATAGGTATTTCTAACGAGGTATTTTAAATTACGACGTAGAGCAGCTAATTCGACTTTTTTCTTCAATTTTTATCCTAAGATAAACGATTATATAAGATTATCAATATTTTTCTAAATTTGTACTTACTTTTGAAGGCTTCAATGTAAATCTCGAGCCCCCACTCGGCCAATAGCTCTTCGACGCTCATACTTAATAATTAATAAGGTTAGTCAGACCCTCACCTCACTCGAACACTCGACGAAGTATGCCGCGTGCGAATGCGAACTGCCGAATGAATATGGATAAATGAGTAGGTGGGGTAGAGGGACGATGCTGTGTGAACCGGCAGGAGTACCGCAGGAACGAGAGCCGCAAGCCGTTGACATGCTGCGACGCGTTTCGACAAGCAATGTTCGGCAGGGGTTGGGCGACCACGTGACTCGTGACACGTGATTCGACGATTCAAAAGAGGCATTTGCAAAACAAGGCGTAATGCTCCTTCGAGAGAGTAAACTTCGTGCGTTCTTGAGAACTTATCTCCATCAGTTCTGACCATTACTACTCGTATAGCGTAGGGTCGCATATCTATTAGACTGTGTCAAAATAACTTTTTTGTTTTTGTTTTCGATTAAATATATCTAGAAAATTTCTTCAATATGAAAAAAAAGTTCGCATAAAGTTTGAGCTCAACATCTCTAAAATTGAGCTGGCGCAAAGGGAGGTCCCCTTTCCCATTTAAAATACATGGGAAATTTTTTTTTTTTTTTAGTTTCAGAATAACTACATAAATAAAATTTTTTTTTAATTTTGTTACACACTACCTTATCGGAAATTTAATTATTTAATTCTCTACAAAATTGTTTCTATGCATTTTTTCTCTAAACTCAACAAAAACGAAGTTACATAGCGCTGAACAGGAGGAAAAAAAATAATGAGTTAATAACTGAAAAAATTTTATTATTTTAACTTATCAATTAATTAATCAATATAATTGATTAATTAATTAAAATCAATATTATTGATTAATTAATTGATAAGTTAAAATAATAAAATTTTTTCAGTTATTAACTCATTATTTTTTTTCCTCCTGTTCAGCGCTATGTAACTTCGTTTTTGTTGAGTTTAGAGAAAAAATGCATAGAAACAATTTTGTAGAGAATTAAATTTCCTATAAGGTAGTATGTAACAAAATTTAAAAAAAATTTTATTCATGTAGTGATTCTGAAACTAAAAAAAAAAATTTTTCCCATGATATTGAGCTCAAACTTTATGAGAATTTTTTTTTCATATTGAAGAAATTTTTTAGATATATTTAATCGAAAACAAAAACAAAAAAGTTATTTTGACAAAGTCTAATATCTATACTGATATCGCTTTCCTGATAATGATAATAATATTATTTATAATAAGATTTATTATTATTATTATTATTAGTTTAACAAGCGGAAGGCAGTGTAATCTTTCTGAAATATATAATTTATTTTCATACCCAATGATGAAAAAAATAAGAATACTGACTACAATTTACTTATTACATTCAAACAGAAAAAAGCATGGAACCTCTCCTGAACACGACCTCGTCGTGGTCCTGAGTACACACTGTTATTTTCATCGCGGTAAACACTGTCGATGAAGGTACATACATTGTAAGCATACATTGTATGGTGTTTATTCCGAAATTATAAGAATTATATGTATATATTCTCAAATCGGTAAGAAGGTGAGCTTCAGTAGAGTCTACACTTTTTGTCTTGTGCGGTATTATAATTTCCGTTTAGATATCTGCATACATTATTATATGCAGGTAAAAAAAAAAAAAAAAAAAAAAATTCATTTAAATGTTGGAAAAAAACGTTCAAATTTCGATTAGGGAATTCAAAAAAACATTAAGGATAAATTAAATGACGCACTCGTTTTTGACGATATCTTTACTTTACCTTTATCTTTTTTTTATTTTCCCTTTTTATACTTGTTCAAAAGTTATAGGCGTTTGAAATGTCCAAGGACGACTAAACTGACAATGAGAGAATAGAAATAATATTTACATCAAGTTCAGCATTTACTATATTATTATTGGGGGGACCATTTCGCATGTTTCCTGTAACGTAATATTCTTATTATATTATATCGTTCTTGAAACACACACGTTTTTTACGATTCATCGGATGGTATAGTCAAAAAATTATCAGTGCATATCGCTGTGTTTTATATTGTAGTAGCCACGATATTTTGATAGTGCTATATTTGCTATTTATCAGAAAAAAGTCACATAAATATAGTGATGTATCGTATCAAATATGTGACTTTATCGGCATAGTATGAATAACTACATGATTGTTATAATAAGCATTTAATATTTGATCCTGAAAACACAACTTCACTGTGGTAAATTGCAATGGGAACCTTACATTATATTTCTGGTATCTGACTACGTATGGTTAGAGTCACTATACTTACAGATAACCCTATCAATATTATAACTTGGAGTATATTGCAATGTTCCAGGAGCAATACGTATTGTAATCATAACTGTAGATATTACATGTGGTACATTGCAATGGGAACCTTACATTATATTTCTCGCATCTGACTACGTATGGTTAGAGTCACTATACTTACAGATAACCCTATCAATATTATAACTTGGAGTATATTGCAATGTTCCAGGAGCAATACGTATTGTAATCATAACTGTAGATATTACATGTGGTACATTGCAATGGGAACCTTACATTATATTTCTCGCATCTGACTACGAATGGTTAGAGTCACTATACTTACAGATAACCCTATCAATATTATAACTTGGAGTATATTGCAATGTTCCAGAAGCAATACGTATTGTAATCAAAGCTGTAGATATTACATGTGGTACATTGCAATGGGAACCTTACATTATATTTCTCGCATCTGACTACGTATGGTTAGAGTCACTATACTTACAGATAACCCTATCAATATTATAACTTGGAGTATATTGCAATGTTCCAGGAGCAATACGTATTGTAATCATAACTGTAGATATTACATGTGGTACATTGCAATGGGAACCTTACATTATATTTCTCGCATCTGACTACGAATGGTTAGAGTCACTATACTTACAGATAACCCTATCAATATTATAACTTGGAGTATATTGCAATGTTCCAGAAGCAATACGTATTGTAATCAAAGCTGTAGATATTACATGTGGTACATTGCAATGGGAACCTTACATTATATTTCTCGCATCTGACTACGTATGGTTAGAGTCACTATACTTACAGATAACCCTATCAATATTATAACTTGGAGTATATTGCAATGTTCCAGGAGCAATACGTATTGTAATCATAACTGTAGATATTACATGTGGTACATTGCAATGGGAACCTTACATTATATTTCTCGCATCTGACTACGTATGGTTAGAGTCACTATACTTACAGATAACCCTATCAATATTATAACTTGGAGTATATTGCAATGTTCCAGGAGCAATACGTATTGTAATCATAACTGTAGATATTACATGTGGTACATTGCAATGGGAACCTTACATTATATTTCTCGCATCTGACTACGTATGGTTAGAGTCACTATACTTACAGATAACCCTATCAATATTATAACTTGGAGTATATTGCAATGTTCCAGGAGCAATACGTATTGTAATCATAACTGTAGATATTACATGTGGTACATTGCAATGGGAACCTTACATTATATTTCTCGCATCTGACTACGTATGGTTAGAGTCACTATACTTACAGATAACCCTATCAATATTATAACTTGGAGTATATTGCAATGTTCCAGGAGCAATACGTATTGTAATCATAACTGTAGATATTACATGTGGTACATTGCAATGGGAACCTTACATTATATTTCTCGCATCTGACTACGAATGGTTAGAGTCACTATACTTACAGATAACCCTATCAATATTATAACTTGGAGTATATTGCAATGTTCCAGAAGCAATACGTATTGTAATCAAAGCTGTAGATATTACATGTGGTACATTGCAATGGGAACCTTACATTATATTTCTCGCATCTGACTACGTATGGTTAGAGTCACTATACTTACAGATAACCCTATCAATATTATAACTTGGAGTATATTGCAATGTTCCAGGAGCAATACGTATTGTAATCATAACTGTAGATATTACATGTGGTACATTGCAATGGGAACCTTACATTATATTTCTCGCATCTGACTACGAATGGTTAGAGTCACTATACTTACAGATAACCCTATCAATATTATAACTTGGAGTATATTGCAATGTTCCAGAAGCAATACGTATTGTAATCAAAGCTGTAGATATTACATGTGGTACATTGCAATGGGAACCTTACATTATATTTTTCGCATCTGACTACGTATGGTTAGAGTCACTATACTTACAGATAACCCTATCAATATTATAACTTGGAGTATATTGCAATGTTCCAGAAGCAATACGTATTGTAATCATAACTGTAAATATAAACTAATTATGTACACTCATAGTAGGAGTATAGTTCACCATAAATTTGGGTATCTTGACAATATAAATAGTGACCAGGAATTTACGAATCATTGACCATACGTTATGTCTACTTTTACAAGTGTCGTGAGGGAAGAATCGCTATAAGTTTTGGTTATTGTTAACATGCATGTATTGCTCCGGTTACTCCAGTAAATATTGTACTGTATACGATAACTATGGTTATTTTTCACATGCGTACCTGTAACTATATCGCAGTATTTCCGATTACAATATCATTGGTATAATGACTATAAATATGATTCGTAGAACAATAAAATTTTGACCATGGTGTATTGTAACAGTTACATCGCGGTTTTCTTTCAGTGCGGAGTTGACACTACACGTGCATCAATATGATGACTGTTATTCCGTGTGCAGAACGTTGATACTGTTCGATGAAGTTTTCGTTCTTTTTCGGCATCAGCCAATCTTCCATACATATCGTGTATGATTCTTTGGCGGACAGCCTTTCTCAAAAATTCGAGTGGGGAATTCTTTTTTAATGTGGATGGTCACTCGGCTAAAAATAATCGATGCATCGTTTATTAGATTATCAAAAAATAATCGGACATGATTCGATGCAATTAGAAAGAAACAATCGATTATTCAATTATTTCGATCTCTTTTTTGAATATTCAAATGATAAAGCTGGTATTAAAAATTGCAATTTATTACCACCTTTCTTCTAAACAGTTGATAAACTAATTCCGGACAATTTATTTCATCTTAATATTGCAAATGACCTGTTTCAATTCACAGTAGGAAATGAAGTACTTTTGCAAGCTGAAATCGTTGTCATTTGACATCCTTATTAGAGACTCTGGAAGTTCATAGAGTAACGACGTTTAGAGTCTCATTATTTCATAGATTGATACTCGACAAAAATCAATTTATATAAATTCAAGGCTATGAATGTATGTATACATATCAATTTACAAACACTGCTGTGAACGTTCAGAGGCATGTTTTTGCTTCGGGTTTCAACGTCATTCAACAGCATCTTTTCGGCGTAACAGCTATGTATCGTAATATGTAATACAAGAATTCCAATTCGTTGTACTAATTTGTAAACAGTAGTACCTCGATAACTTCTGCGTATTTATTCCGTGAAGCGATCGGTCTAGCGATTCACTATTCAATAACCATATCAATGCATTGACTCTAGCCCTTCAAGTTTCAAGAAAAACATCTCATAATTAGTCAGAAAAGGTGTAGTGGGTTTTGCTATCATTGAGTGTTGTATTTAAAAATTTTGCAGCGTTTTTAATTGATTTCAAAATAGGTCATAAATGAGCATTGGACCAATCCACGTGCAAAACTAACCTAAAATGATACTTCATGACAAATTTCATTTCACCTTCGTCGAAGGAAAACTATACCAAAGTAAAATTCTGTATCTATCTCTGCTGATCAGAAATTAGTGGTATCCAACTTTATGTACACCTGCGTTGAAGTTTGCCCATGGTCCTGAAAAAATCTGAGGCTCGTAGGTTGAGTTTCCTTCCCCCTGGCTTCCACTTATGGTACCACAAGCGCAGTACCTCGATCTTTACGGGATGTATGAAATCCTAGTTGCATGATCCAACAAAATAATAAAAAATTTCACCACAGTTCTGTTGACAAATGTGTGAATCTGCTGAGAATCGATCTTCGTTCAATTCCAGACAATCGATCACCAATCTTTTGAAACGTATCAAAGGTTCCAGAAGACTCTCAAGTAGTTCGATATCGTTAAATCTTGTTCCATATATATTAATATCGACTAGGTTTATCGCTTTGCTGTTCACAATTTATCCTGGCTCGTTTCAGGATGCCATGTCCGTAGCCGGCGTGAGCTATCTTGCTTTAGAGAAAGTCGAATGATGTAAAACGCAGAGATTGAGAAAAGCTTTCGCTCACAAATCGCGTTCAAAATTAGAAAGTAAATTTAACCCTAGAAGGGTATACTTTTTAATTCTTACGCCAAGCGTACACTGGGTGCCACCCGAGTGTTTTCAAAAAGGTGCTATTCTGGTTCTAATTGACATTTTTCGAGATTTTCAAACGCAGAATTCTTCTTTGAAGTGTTCTGAATACGATCGAGTTCGAAAAAGTCGATTTCGAAATTTTTTTGTTATAAATGACCCGTGTTTTTTGCAAGCATGTTCCAAAAATGCATGATTTCTGTAAAAAGTTCGTGATTTTGATAATGCAAGTCTCTCGTTGTGAAATGTATAACTCTTCTATTTTTTTATGTTTTCTCACGGTTCCTCCGGCATTTAAAGTATAACGATTTCGCTATTCTACAAAAATACTCAGTCAATACTTAGGTAATCAGAATGAATGGTCATCTGATAGGACGAAAGAAGGGTTTATTTCATTGTCAGTAACGAATTCGTATTGATGCACAAGTATGCCAACATGAGATTTATTTATAAATTGAAAAAAAAAGATACAATATTACTTTTGGGTGAAAAAAAGTAATGAGACAAAGAACGAAATTAGTCATCCATTTCACCGCAGAACAAGCAGAGCGGGCTTCTGTGTCGCTTACACATGCGTTTTGACCAGAAAGAACATGGCTCAACCTAATATAAAGAGAGTAGGAGGATGTCATATCAACTATTGCTTTATGTTGCTTTTCTTTAAAATATCCATTCATTGATCCAATAATATAAAAAGCTTCATAGATCCAATTATAATACGTATCAAAACTACTGCAACACTCGACTATTGGAACGTTAATTGTATCAACAAAAGATCTTGTTCGGTAATTTAATAATCTTAAACATTATATGATGATCCACTTCAGCGAATAGTGTTAATAGTACAATACATATAGTTAAATATTTGATCGTGATGCAATAATTGTTTTGAAGTTAATCCGAATGTTCTATTTTGTACACATCGATGAGCAGCTGTAAGACATCCAGTTATCACTAACGCTGCTACAATTAAAGTGTCCTCAGAATCGTACGTTATAATGTGTCCAAAATCGATTAATTTTCCAGAATATTTCGTTTCTGCTTCAAGAAGTGATGTCAGGCCAGTAACGTGTTCTTTATCTGGTGGTAAATAAGCGTTTACACGAAAGAAATGAGGTTCAAGCCTCGTTAGACAGTCAAAACTCGGTTCTGTGATGAACGCGTTACAAAGAAGGCAATCTGCGTTTACTGTTTGATTTATATTACGAATATCTACTGCAAAGTTATTCAACGTTTTTAGAAAGTTCGTTGATATATCTCTTTTTCCATTACAAAAACGTTCTGGTTTGTACTCTTATGTGGTTATGGGTTAAAGTAACGAAAAAACATAAGACACTGTGTTAAAGTTCTGAATAATATTCAATAACAGATCAGGTAACGAATGTAAAAGATATAAAATTGGATATAACAAGTGAACTATGATAAATCTAAGTGACGTAAAGGTACAAGTCTGTAGTATTAACGAAATCTTTATATTGAGTCCGGAGATCTCTTAGCCGAGTCACCCTGTTGGTGTCGAAACTCAAAAGCGTCTGAAGAGATCTTCCTCACGCAGAAAATATTCATGCTTACATGCTATTGTTTAAGGTCCTCTTTCGCGGTGGTGGGGGTTGGAAACCCTTAGGAAGTGAAAGTTGGAAACTCTTACGACGGGAAAGTTGGTCATGTGTGCTTTTATGACCTGCCCTGCGTTTCGTTGCAACACGGTCGAGTACGGGTCACGGTGAATTAGTAAAAATTCGTATTTTGTCTCCTAACCGGATGCGAGAAACATAAATCTTGTCTACCCTTGTCCGTTGTAAAGATGGTCATACATGGACGAGCCAAGTTCTACATAGGGCATAGCTCCACTAAGAAAAGGAGAAAGTCTCTAATTCCGCGAAAGGTCTCGTCGCCACAAACAATAGTTCAACATTTTCGTTGTTACATTGAAATATTAAATAATGACGTACTTCGACTCCTAGATTATTCATACGGTTCAACACGTTCAATAGCTAGTCATCCTATTGAAGAAACTTTTCCTTGTGGTTCGAGAATTGCAAGATTGCGTTCTGGTATTGATGAGAAGATTCTTGCGAAAATTTTTGAACTCATCTAGTGAGATGTAATTGAGTGCGCATATTTAGTGCTTTATTTACAATTTCATAGTCAGGGTAAATGTCTACTATAGCATTCGGTGACATTGGATCGTTTCTAAACGAACTGTTTAGGAATTGAATGTTCAGTGGTAGTGATTGAGCGCGGCAGGTCTGCAATGAGTAACTTGCGTCGGCGTATCCAGATGAGCAAGTCGAATATATTGAGCATGAGATTCGGGCCAACATGCATGAGATCGTTGAGAGAGTAGCCAGTGAAGCTGGCACTCGAACCGTTGAAGACCACTCTGAGCTTTGTGGTTGAGCTGTCTGGCTTGAGAACCCCATGATGCAGCAGATAATAGTGTGGCTTTCTGCTTGTTGAGCTCTCGTCGAGCTGGATCATGTGCTCAGTCTTTTCGTACGCATGCATGAACTGGGTGTAAAGTTGGTTGTATTGACAACCCCAAAAAGCACCTCTGGTTCAAAAACCTTTCGCCAAGTACATCAATGTAGTATTTCCCACAAAAATAGTTTTACAGCCATTTAATCTACAAAAGTATTGAAATCAATGGACGTTGCCAAGTCCAAATAAATTTGCTCCCAATTAGGTTCTGAATGTCACCTAGTCTTAGTTTTCGACAGGGATTTACATCTCGATATATATGTATGATGTGCGTAACACGTAATAACATGAGACATACGAACTCATAAGAAAAGATCAATTAAAATTGAAATTGGGAAAAACCAAAGAAATGGAAAAAAAAATTTGAAGGTGTGGTACTTGGCGAGCATTTTTGTAATAATTCAGACATCAGCCATAGTATATACATAGCATATACTATAGTGGTATTTATAGCATATATATTATATGAAATATGAATATTTACAAAATTCAAGAATTTGCAGCAGTTTCGTTGTTTTATATTGCCTCCCACTATACCGAAATACCCCATCTTATATCGGATATAAATATTCTCCCATGCAAATACACCGTTCTTTAGCTTCGCATAATTTTTGTTTAGAAAAAGAAACTTGTAATCTTGAAAAAAATTATTGTTGAAAATTCAGTGATATCCTGTGTTATTTGCATATAAAAGAGCTTATAGAAGAGCTTAATATTAACGTGTACAAACTTTGTCGTCGAGATTAATAAATTTCTAGAATTGCTCACAATCAGCTATTGAATACCCTAGTCTATCTAAAATCTATACCAATAGTACACTCAGAGAAGGGAACAATCAAACAATCTATAGAAAAAGCACGAATTCAGTAAAATAAATATTCGGTTATTGCAACGAATCTGTTGATGCAATGAAATATTTATACGCACGATAGAATATTCCATTGCAACAACAGGTTAGTTGCAAATTCTGAGAATTTGTTCTGCCACATTGAGATTCTTTGTTTCTTCCTGTCTTTGAGTGTAATATTGACGAAAGAGTTAAACTAACTTATAATCTTAACTTAAAATTAATTAATTACGGCGTCCCCTATCCCCCTATCTTGGCCCACCTCGGGCAATCCAATTTGGGTGGCTTCGGGTTCCTCGGTGAGCTCTGCGACTCCGATAGCCAGCAAAATCTTGATGATTAGCAATATTGTATAATAATGCTATTAAATTACTTTGCTCGCTATTCCCCCATCTTTCGCGAAATCCACGACCGGTACGCTGATGTCTTGGTGCCTCGTGTCGTGGCGTCTGGTGTCTCCCCTGGTGTGGTAGTGCCGGATGTCGTGGCGCCAGGTGCCCGTGGTGTTCTTATATAATCGGATCACATCGTCATTTCGAGACATATTACAGAAAATTTTGGTGACACAGCTCGAAGCCAAGAAACGTCGTTGAGATAACTAAAGCAATTAATATTATCGAAAAGGTATTTACACAGTTAGAAAAAAAATGTTAATTTTAACATTATTCGCATGTCCCAGAAGGTCCACTATAAACTTAATGTTAATTCTACATAAACCAATAATGTCGAGTGTTGACTCACGAAATATGTTACGAAATTAACACAAACACAACATTTTTTTTCTGTAATAAAAACACATTAATTGAGTGACTTTAACATCATGATATCGTACTAAGGAATGAAGGCAAGTGTTGAAAGGAATAAAATCCAATGTAGATTGAAAAGTAGAATCTGTTGAGTCTACAGATTCGTTGTGTCAAGTTACACACATAAAATGTAATATTAACTAAAAACGTAACGTACTCGGGAGTTGTTTTAACATCAAAAAAATGTATAATAGAATAAACGTCGTAGTTGAAGAGAATAAAACTAAATGTTCATTGAACAACCAAGATTCTTCACTTGACACATTTGTTATGTCAAATTCGACTTACGTAAAATGTAATATTGACTCGAAATTAAATGTAATATTATCTCGAAATTAAATGTAATATTGACTCGAAATTAAATGTACCGAATATTACTATTCAAAGTTGATTTGACATTGAAAACAATGTCAATTTTACATACTAAATTGGTTAGTCGAACAAGATTTAAAATGTCAAATTGATATTTTTTTTTACTTAATCATTTATAGGATTAGAGGTAAAGAGAGCAATGAACATATTTCTAAGAATTTGATTACAAAAATATTTTATTTTGGTCATATATTATTATAATATAGAGTTCTGATATATTAATAGATACGATTTGTACCATTCTGGTTCACAAATTGTTGTTATCTTAGAGAATGAAAGATAAAATTATATAATACTATTATACATATGAAGAGTGAATTCCTATTTTTCGCCAATCAAGAGTTGTGTTGAGGTAGCCGAAAGTCGAAATCGACACTTGTTTCCTAATCGATAACTAATCAAGAAGTCGATAACTACTAAATAAAAATAATTGTCGATTTTGACTCGCAACCGCCTCAACACGACTCTTAGCGGGCGAAAGTTCAGAATTCACCCTGTACAAAGAGCAAGAAATAAAGTATTTAAATACATATTTTCCATACCATCTTAAATCTTACTATCACAAACCATCATAGTTTAGTCTTTTACGTTTCGTACTAATTCGGGTCTTTCCATCACAGGTTATCATTTCGCTTGATAGAGCGAAACATATTTATACAAAGTGATAAGAGTATTGAAAACTTTCATATCTTAAGCTTAATGATTCTAACTTATTATTGTGTAGTTGAGTATTTTTACACATCCGTTTTGTACTGAATCCAGTCTTTGCATCACAACTTATTATATTAAATAGAGAATTATAAATAAAATTATATGAACATATACATACATTTATGTATACATGTAGGTGTGTATATATATAATATATTATATATAATATATATATATATATATATGTATATATACTCTGTATATATAGAGCAATACAGTATTTGAGTACGTATCTTTTGTATTATCTTAAATCTATTCAACACAAATGATTATAGTTTAGCCTTTTAATTATGCCTGCGTTGTATGCTTTCTTGAAGCTTTTATGCAAGAACATTATTTAAATCAAAGAAAAAATTCTGTTATTATAAATTCAGAATCAGTACAAGTCTTGTAAGAGCGAAACGATTTTGGATATTCCAGTTCAGTAATTTTTTTGATAAATATTTCATCAATATTTTCTCTAATAGAGTACCCCAAAAACTTGTCAGATATTTCTTGGGTGTCATACGGTTGACATACTGCATATACCGTGGAGTTCATATGAAAAAAAGACAAAGCTTTACTAAATATTGGTAAATTGTTTGACAAATCAGTGCATAAAAATGCATTTACTATCAATCTGGCACCTTTGAAATCAACTTGTTTTCCAAAATCAATGTACGTATCTGGAGAAATATTCAGTGCCTCTGTGATTACAGAGCAATATAAATTTTTTTCCAACAGAATGTGTTTGAAATGACTAATTTTTGGAATAGGTTCGAAAGACTGTAAATTATCCCAAGTATACAAGGCATTTTGTTGATGGCGATGAGCTAAGGTGTTACAAATATTTTTAAAATTTTTCAATTTATTAACTAAGTCTTTAAAATAACCATGTTGACTTTCAAATCTCAGTGTCCAATATGATTTTGGCGGACCCATTTTCTCAATAATCATCGGATAATGTATTATCAAATGATGTTTAGGTACTAATTGTGCAGAATATGCTTGAATATATTTTTTATGGTGTGTTTCTATCAACAGCCCAAGTTTCTTTACTGTATCGTGTGCAATTTGAGGAGCAAAAACTATTTTAACGATTTTTATTAGTAGTAGTATAACTTCCCATTTCAAAATATGTTGTCGATCTAATTTTTCTACAATATCTTTTAATATTAATGGCAAAAATATTATCAAGCAATGTGTTTGCACAGCTCGTTGACCAATGAGGCCGCCAGGTTTACCGATGTTTAGAGGACTTGGCTTATTACTGTTATTTTCGAGACCGTAATCAAATGAAAGCACGCGTTGGTTTATGTCATCAAGGCAGTATAATTTATCCTCAACTAAAGACGTTACAAACTTTTTGATTTCAAGCTGACATATTCCTTCTAAAAAATCATGTCCAATATCTACACTACAGTTTTGTCCTAATTTGAAGTGACTGAGATCATTGAGTGGGCTTCTATGTTTGATCCCAAATACATTATTCGGACTATCATCAGCAGCTACTAATTTTGCATGCTCTTCAAAAAGTTCAGTAGTACGCAGCAAACTATCTATTTGGGTACAAGTTACTTGAGAATCGTGTTTGTTCATTAAACATATTCTGCAAAAATTATTAGCTTGGAATGATTCAACCATCCCTAATAAGGTGGCCCCACCTAAATTATCATGGCTCAATGATACTAGCGTACCCTTTATAGTCAAATTCAAATCTTCAATGAAAATACCTTTATCTTCAAGTATTTTTAGATCTTTAACTATCACATCAAGAACAGGATTTATGCCAAATTGTTTAATATCGGCATTATAACATAATGCTAGCAAATGAATATTCTCTAAGTAGGAATTCAATTGCATTGGAAAGTTGTTAATCACAAAATAAAATGCTCCGATTTTATGATTTCCTGTTTTACTTCCTAATGGATTGCAAACTTCGAACTCGTCGTAATACATTTGAATCTGAATGGCGCTTGGGTTGTCAGTAAAAAAACGAGATTTTTTATATACATCTCCATCAACAAAATGTTTGTAGAATTCGGGATTATTTTCTGACTTTTTAAGGAAGTGTTCGCGAACAACTGCATTTCTAAATACAAAGTTGAGAGTTTCTAAAATAGGTACGTAGGAAAATGTGCAAGTTACAGGTACTTGTTTATACCTCTGGACAGTTGAGTCATAAACTTTATCAATTCTTATTCCATGGGATTTTTGAATGGGATTTACCATTTGCAGCTCTTGAAATGCCTTTCTTCGTCTATATCTTGTCATTCGATTTTCAAATGATACCATGAAATCTCTAATCATATTATTGCATTTAGTTACAACATCATTTTCTAAAACATTCTCAAAAATTGGAAAAAACAATTCTGAAGTGCATTGTAAGATTATATCTATAGTTGTATCAGGTAGGCCTAAAGAATACATTTTTAAAGTAAAATTGGTAATTTGATCATCAATATAATTTTTGTTGGCCTGAAAGGTATTATTCAAGTGTTCGTCAACTGCACATTTATTGAAGTTTTCGACAGCATGTTCTACTATAGATTCACAGTTTTCAGTAACAGGTTTCAATTCTGCTGACTTTTGGGTGACACAAGCTATAGGAGGAGCACCTCTTGCTTTAAGTTGACATTTAAAAACATGTTTCCGGAAACCTGAATAAGTTTTAAAAGTTGACGGACAGCCAAAACAGCATTGTAAGTTTAATTTTGATCCTTCATATAATAAATGTTTTTTTTGCAAATGTGTAACTATCTCTGAAATATTAGACGTACGAAAATCGCATTTGAAACAGGAACAATACATTTTCAATCAAGGCCTACCTGAGCTCTGAGATGTGAGAAATTATTTGAAAATCGACAAACGAAGTAGACACGAAACAGCAAAAATACTATCATGGATATTACTTAAGGTTTTGCCATAACCCCTGTGTTGATATTTCCATTTATTACTGATGAGTTGGATTTAAATCTGAACCGATATTGTCGTTGATTGCACAAATTTTGGCATGTATGTCAATAATTCTTGGTGTTAACCGACACTCCATTCCATAAAAGTAATGTTGAATAAATATCCAAAAACTAGATAAGTTGTCATCGAACTGCGTGTTAAAGACAAAACTTGCCTTGAAAAGGAAGTCGGTCGCCGAAGATATATCAGTAGCTGGGAGTAGAATAAAGAATTCGTCGACTGCGATAAAATACTGATCAACTGCTGTTTTAGTTGGCCCAACAGCAATTAACTTAGGCTGTTTTGTCTTTTCTTCATCTTTTAGCTGTAGCGGGATTCCACTCTGGAACAATGTCAAGAAATTATACATAAGTATATTGTCAATTAAATTTGTAAATGAAGTATTGAATTGCACTATTAGTGAAACATACTTCCTTGAAAATGATAAATTTTTCGATGCTGTTTACAGCTTTTTCTCTGGATGCCTTCTTTTTGCCTCGAGCAACCGGAGGTAAAAGTTGTGTAAGGGCAATAAGCGAATCTGTTAGTCGATCCCACCCTGAAAGATATACAATTTTGTTAAGCTCATAATTTCATTGTACCATAAATAAGAATATGTCTCATATCAAGATTTTTACTCCAATCTACATCCAAGCTAACTTCAAATAACTCAAGCGAAAAATTATCATTTCATTCCCAAAAGTATGTACTAAAGCGACACAGACTGTTAAATTGTGAAAAGTATTCGAGTTAATTCAGAATTAATAAAGTTGACTGATATTATTTGATAACTTCAACTGATATGACAGGTTTCACTGTAATGGAGTTTTCTTACCAAATGTATTATCATTCTTCTTTTCGGCATCATACAATTTTTTTATTGCATTTGCAAATTTGGCATACTCTTGCACGAATTTGTTCTGTTCAAGATTTGGGTAGAGAAGTTCAAATTCGACATTAATCTGTAAATTACCAAATAATTCGATTTTCCATTTACGAATGATTGTAGCAATCTAAAATACATCAATTAAAGTTGCAAAATCTGAACTATAGTTTACCAATTTCGGGGTATCAGCAAATCGAGGGAAGTTGACAAAAAAATTCTGATTTAGACATTTCTGTCTTCTATAGGCAAATGTTAATTTCGTTTTTTCGATAATTTCCGGTTCTTGAAATTTTGGCAAGGCACTTTTTAAGAAAGCGATGGCATCTTTTATGGCATCAGTTTCTTCAATATTATGAGTTTCAACATTTTCAACAGTTACTTGACGACTGATTTTTGTTTTTTTTTACTCCCCGCTGGGCATTAGACAACCTCGTCGCAAGATAGCCAGTATTTGTTGTTGGATCATAGAACTGTTCCTGAAATATGATTAGTGTTCATGTGACACAACTACATATTAATAAATATAAATGTATTTTCAAAAATAAGTAGGCTCTCCATAAATTAAAAAAATTATGACAAAATGACTTCTATAGGCCAATACTACTTTTAATTTGTGGATATTCTAAATATATCGATCAATGTGAAAGAAAAAGTTGCAGTTTTGCCTGACACATGTGGTGTATGTTTGATAATTTTCGAAAACTTACGTAACCGAGTTTGGCTTTTGGGTTTCTTAACTTGGGAAATGCTTCAATTATGGCTTGTGCATACTTGCACTTATCTTTTGCATGAAGGGGACCCTTATGATTTAATTTGCTTTCAAGCATGTGATCGACTACGACTTTCACTAATATTTTCCGGGATTTATCTGTTAAATAGTGATCTTTTTCGTATTGGCTAATAATGTCTTGACCGCACGAATTTTCTTGTAGGATGCCTAAGAGTAGCTGTTCAAAAGAAATATGTTATAAGTCAACAAGATAGAGGTTTGAAAATGAAATCCAATGATGTATAGTATCACATATAAAATATTTTCAATGACAATAGAATAAACACAAAATTTTTAAATACATGCCTCTTTACAAATCATATCATCGTTTGATTTGCGTTTCATACCACATCGTTTTGGTAGTTCTACGTCGGTTAATATATGTTCAAAATCAGTGTCGTTATCAGTTGATGAGATATACGTTAAGTCACTTAATGTTTTAGACGTTGCAGATGTGGATCCAGAAATCAAGTTAGGCAATTCTAAGAAAATTGTGAAAATGTCTTTGAAATTGACAGCATGTCCAAGGCATGTAACCATCCATTCATATTTGTATACAGTACTATTATTGATACAGTGTTATAATTGTACACCGGTGTAGTTAAAAGCTGACTCTGCATAAAAGATACCTATTAAAATCATTTGCTTACCAAGACTAGGTCCAACGTCTTCTTTTATTTTTAAAATTACTCCTCGTGGAGACATTTGGACATATTCACATAAGAAACCCTTAGATAGTTTAGCACCATATTCATCCGTGAATGTGAATGTGGTGTTTTGTAAAAATGGGAAAATTTCACGTGCTACAAACATACAAAATATTGGTCATATGTATAAAACATGACAAAAAGAAAAAATATTCAATAATTGTTCACCTTTATCAACGAATGCTTGATATTCGAGTAAATGATCTAATTTTGTCCATTCTTTTTCTCCCCTGCATTGAAGAATAAAGTATATCTGTGCGTGGTTGACCGGACGCTGAACATTTTCGTATGTCACCGGGTTAAACATTAGATCGGGTGTTAGGTTGGGCGTCAGGTGGTCAGATGTGTGCAGATTGTTCATTCTGAGATGATAATGAAAATATAAAACCTTCGACTTTTAGACTATTATTCATTTGATTAGCAAAAATAAGGTCGCGGTCAGAAACTATGGTATTTGAATTTCACATGATTCTAATTAATTCTTCAATCTTATCAACCTAAGACCTTGCAGACAATCTTTAATCTTGTGATGGCAAATCCCTCATAATATTTTGAATAAAATTTTTCAATACAGCAGAAGTGTCAATAAATGCTCGTAATAAGTAGTTTTTATAATGAACGTCGTGATGAAAAATATTGTCATAAACAGACAATTATGCAATAATGAAATGGATTGTCTAAATGCATCTATTTTTCGGAAATTTGATTTGAAACATTGATCGGGCTTGAAAACAGAACGTTATGACGCTCTTTGTTTACGTATTTAACAAAGTCCGTTGCATCAAATCAAATAAACCAGCGAATAATTTTGGAATCGCCTTACAGACCGCCACGTGGTAAATACGATGAAGAACCCGGTATAATCATGTCGTTGAATGTCTCATAGTTTAGGTGTATGTCCATAATTATGTTTTACAGGGAAAATTAGCATAAGGCAACGTATTCCTTGGCTACGATTATTTCTTGCATAGGAGAGAAGCTGATGTTGTCAAAAGTTGACAAAGAAGATGCCGAGATTAGGCTGACGCAACATGCTACAACCTGTCCATACATGCCTTAGCACGTGTTCTTTTTATGGCGTAAAATAACTTTTCTAATATTCGTAACGTTGCGTCATATCACAAGATCTCGAGACCGCGCGTACTAATCATATTTACAGGGTCCCCACTTAATTAGTTAGTCAGAAAATGTGAGAAAAGTTAGTTTTAGAGAAAAAAAAAGTTCGTAAAAAGCGAGTTTTGTAAAATAAATGAGTTAAAGGGAAAAAGAGAGCAAATGTGAGCTCTGTATGTATTCACTACTAAAAACTGGAAAATAAACTTACCTGATCAAGTCTGCAGCGTAGTTGAATGGTTGGAAACTGCACGTAACACGTGAAAAACACGGATGCTGGACCCGATCCGTACCGAACAGAGGCTTGTGAAGAAATGAACGAGACCGACGCATAATTACGCAACTGGCGCCACTTGTTCCATATTCGCGAATGTAACCGCGCTCGTGATTGGTTTATTCTAGTAGAGCAGCCAATCATATTATAATAAACGAGAAGCGACCATTCGCTTGCAGTCTTTCAAAATAAGTAATTTATAACACAATGAATATAATTTTACAGTCTTTCGTGTTAATTTAACATGATTTAACTGTAAAAGTTTCATCAAATTTTCGAATAACGTGACTATAATGTTGAAATAACTCATTAAAAACGTTCCACACAACACAACTGTAATTTCCTGTTGCGAAGTAACGCATACGGGGTGTTATATTAACAAAACGACTCTAAATTGACATTTTAATTTTGTTAGAAATTGCCTACTAGACAAGAAAATAATGAAATACGATATAATTGAAAGCGAATAAATCTTAATTGTTTTAATGTTTCTGAATTGCCCTAATCCGACAGAAAGGTTGCTGCCTAGGAATTGTATCAGTTTCGAAATGAGATAAGTTTCGTATGGCTATTCAACTAGCTTTATTGATGATCAATCGATGACTTTCATTGATATAAGATTTAATTCAAGAAATACAATTCTTTGTGGATAAGTTCTAAGCAGCCACAGTTATATCCGAGAATATAAATGAGAGACATGAATTGGATTTCAATAGATTCTAACGTGCACAATTCATATGTAGTTATATACTTGTGGATTTTTTTAAATTGGACAATGTTTTATGAGTATAGTATTTCCGCTAAAAATACATCTGTTATCTGTTATAGGTATCTCGCGAAAACGAATGGTCTATGATATTTGAAATTTCGGAATAAAAAATACGATTAAGTTATAATTATCGTTTTTTTTTTCAGTAGGATTGGTGACAATATAAGTTAATTTGATAAAAGAAGTATCATCAAAGTATAGTGGACAAACGTGATCATGATGTCAAAATAACTTCGGACACACGTTCCTCACAATATAATTGAATAGTTAGTTTCAAACGGCAACTTAGTGTTAGGTACTAACTCACACACAGTGTTGTATCACAAATGCAACTGTGAATTGACATCTTTTTCGCGTTTAAAGTTAGTAACAATAGTTTTCTGTTGAAAATCTGTGTATTTATGTTGAATCTTGCATTTAACATTTTTTCACGAGTTGACATAAGGATGAAATGTTAAATTCGCTTTAAAAAAGTGTTAATTTTAACATAAAAATTTCAACATTTACACAAATTATTTCCAACAGTGTAGATGTAGTTAAAGACTGAAGATATAGAGAATGAAAGCTCTTAGGTTTATTGAATCGTGACTGGTGTCGAGACTTATTCGAAGGGATTGTCTAGCTAAATAAATTAGATGACTTAGATTGATACGCTGAAGTCTAGAACAAAGTACATAAGAGAAACATTCGTCTAAAGAGGGCCTTCATCAGGGTCGAAACGTCACAAAATAACTAAATTTGTTGCGAATTTCTCCTGACCTACTTCCAAGATTTCATACTACACATACATCTGAGGTCAAGAATTCTTATACATATACATCGGATTACTACAGAGAACAATGGGTTTTTTCCATGATGTGGCTTTGTCCTACGGAAAGGAGATGGCAAATCATCTTCGGTGTTGGACGTCCACTGCAAGGAAACTTACATCACTGAAGAACCACAGAATCTTTCTTCTTCGCTGTAAGAAGCTAGACATTTTGTCTAAGCATTTAAAATTCTTGAAACTGCTTTCGAATAGTTTAAACTTCAATCTGTCAAAATTTAGGAGTAAATTCAAAACCAGTCTTGCAAAGTTTCAATATCTCCTACTAAATCTTGAGATTAGTGATGCTCACGCATCTATCGTGAAGTTAAATTAAAAAAAAACTCATTAGCTTAGAACATCTTATCAAGTCGGTATTACCACCTACAATGTCTGATAAGTTTTTTCCTCGCAATCTTCACGGCTCGAATCAATTTTTAACAAACTCAGGTCTGCTAACCTATTGAAATTAAAAAAATTAATGGATGTAAACTTACACAAGCAACAGAATTTGAATCTTGTCATACAAAATAAGTGGCTTGTTAATTTAACAGATACTGTAATCCCTGACATGGTTGCGAAAACTATACAATTGGGCCCTAAGTTCGCCTTACCTATTGCTAATAATAAGATCCCTGACAACAACTTCATTTCACATTTTGAATCGAATATCAGCCGAATTCCCTCTGAATTGAGGACTCAAGCTAGAAATGAGTTTGTTAACAAAATACAGAGTTTCAAACACAAGCCGTCCAGATTAAATAATAGGAATGCTGTTCTCGCCAATATCTCAGAGACAAAGAACTTTAACAAGTCCAACCCAGATATATTATTTTTAAAAGAAGACAAAGGCAATGCTACGGTAGCTATCTCGAAACAATCGTATACCCAAAAAATGTTTGACCAATTGTCAGATAAAGATACTTATAGGCTGTCAAAGTCGGATTCAACTTATTCTCTACAACAAAGAACTAACAGGTTAGCTACGTGGTGGTTTTCCAAGAAGTTCATCACTGAATCCATGAAACGAAGCATTAGTTGCAATAACGGTGTCCCTGCAAGAGCTTATGGTTTACCCAAAATTCATAAACAAGGGATCCTTCTTAGAATAATCGTATCTTTTATTAATAGTCCAACATACTCACTTGCTAAATCTCTGAACTATTGGATCAAATCTAATGTTAGACCCCCGACCTCTCAGGTGAAAGATAGTTTCACTCTTGTAGACCTTCTTAGAGACTTCCGTGTACCCCAAGACTACGTTCTTGTGTCACTAGACGTGGTCTCATTGTTTACGAACGTACCTAAAGATTTAGCTATTGCGTCTATAAAAAAAACGTTGGGCTGACTTAAATGATAAGATTCCGGTCCCGTTGGATGAATTAATCATAGTACTAAATCTATGTTTAGATGCGGCTATTTTCAAATTTAATAACACCGCGTACGCTCAAAGTTTCGGCCTACCTATGGGATCGCCTTTGTCACCTATTTTGGCGGATTTAGTTATGGATGATTTGGAATCACATCGCATCAATAAGTTACATTTTGCACTTCCTTTTTACGTGCGTTATGTTGATGACATTTTAACGGCTGTTCCAGTGGACAAAATTGATGTTATCTTGTCTGTTTTCAATGAATTCCATTCCAAATTACAGTTCACTTTAGAAAAGGAGGTTGACAAAAAAATTAGTTTCCTAGATGTATTGGTGATCAATTCCTCCTCTGGGATTAAAACGGATTGGTACCACAAAAGTACCTGGTCCAAAAGGTATCTACATTTCTCTTCTCACCACCTTATAGCCTATAAAATTGGTACTATCAGAAACTTGGTGGATAGATGTCCGAAATTGTCTAACCAGGAGTTTCACGAACAAAACCTAGGTTTGGTCTTCAATGTCTTACGGTGCAATGGTTACCCTTTTGGTTTCTTGACGAAGCACATTGAATCTAGGCGTAAGAAAATCTTAGAAGATTTTAATAACAGTTTAATAGGACCTTCTGTTACTAATCTCAATTCTCAGAGATCCTTGGTATCCATTCCTTATGTTGCTGAGCTTTTTGAATCTTTGAATCGGAGTTTTCAGAAGTTTAACATCCAATTTGTGGGGAAAACCGATCGAGATCTAAGTGCTCTTTTTGATTCAGGTAAAGATTCATTACCTAAAGAAAAAAGATCTAATGTGGTATATAGTATACCGTGTAGGGATTGCAACCGTGTATATATTGGTCAAACTAGCATACATTTACATACTAGGGTGAATGAGCATAAAAAGAACATTAACGAAAGTTGTGATCGCCACACTGCGCTTACCCAACACATGATTCGTTCCGACCATCTATTCGATTTTAATAATGTTAAAATTTTACAAGAAGAACCCCATTACGGTAAAAGGATAATCCTAGAAATGTGTAACATTGTTGGACATTCCGATGTGGTTAATCTCAGGCAGGATGAAGAAAGATTGAGTGAGGTATATAAGTCGGTAATTAAGTTTATTTAATTGACCAACTGGTGTTTCCATCGATTAGGATTGAGTAATCTCATATCTAAGCTGATTACGGCTCTACCTGTCTGTTTGTTTTGATTTGCCGTCCTCACATCTTTGTTCTGCTTAGAGTGCCAAGTCATTGTCTTACCGTTTGGATTTTAATTTTCTTAAAACCTACCAAGAGATGGAGAAATGGGAAATAAGAGATTCCATATAGACCTAATGTCCGTGGGATTTTTTGGTCGATAACCGTCCTTTTTGTTAGTGGTATTTTCTTATGGCAAAGGTTAGTTGTTCAGTAGTTACCTAGGTTAACCTTAAGTTATGTATGATACTGTTAAGTTTCAAACCACAGCTGACTAGTTGCAAAGATACAAGTTCGCTCTTACTACACACTAGATTCATTGATTTGTAAAACATCTACTGTATATTATTTCTTGTTTGACAGATTGTTTATAATAAAATGTTCGTCTGAAGAGGGCCCTCATCAGGGTCGAAACGTCGCAAAATAACTAAATTTGTTGTGAATTTCACCTGACCTACTTCCAAAATTTCCTACTACATAAGAGAAACATAACCTAAGAGAACAAACAGTATTGGTAATAAATGGAATTAGAACTGCAGTATAGTATTTTAAACATACCAGAATCGGGAGGGTTGCCTCTCATATGTAGCTCATCCTGGTCTGATGCAGCCACATTCTGGTAATCACCAACTGTCCCCAGTGGCAGTTCTTCTAGAATTTGAACCATGCAATGCAATCAGTACATGATTTAGAGCCAGCTATTTGCGTTCCAATTTCAGTTGACAACATGCATTGATTCGATCGGACATACATATGGAAAAATATAACTAACCTTAAGCTAGTGCATAATACTTGAAAACAGATACGAGCAAGGTTTTATATGTTTATAGGACAACATATGTTATGAAATTTAGCTTTGCGTACTTATAGTATGCACCAACCTCCATGAAGGATAAGGTGAACCAGAAAGAAAATATTGGATCGAAATAGAATGAGGATAGAAGTGAATAATATTTTCATCCAT
Source organism: Macrophya annulata (assembly GCA_963924015.1). Lineage (NCBI taxonomy): Eukaryota > Metazoa > Arthropoda > Insecta > Hymenoptera > Tenthredinidae > Macrophya > Macrophya annulata. The sequence goes on along the minus strand of OZ001259.1, from coordinate 28,954,364 downwards.
ACCGTGACGATCTGGGATATCATGGTGAGTTAGCGGCGCCCGCCGCGACGTGTCCTCGCGTATTGAGCGCTGTGTCGCTTCTGTAAATTACAATAAATTACAATACAAAGATCATTATATAAGTATCTTTTGAACAGCTAGCCATTGCTACGATGCTATTTTTAGTACCCACGAGACGAAGTCATGCTGTGGGTGGGTTGGGCAACTCTTAGTGATTCCAACCCAGCCTGCACACAGGTCAAAGGTGGAAGCACCACCCGTGGAAGCTCCAATTCCATATTTGATATCTGAGAAATAAATAATGTATATCCGATTTCTGCACAATTGTATAAGAAAATTTAATACATCAAAACCCTACATTATCCAAAGAATCCATTGAATCACGTCTGGTTGGCTTCAACTCCATCTTAACAATGATTATGCTTGATTTCTTCTCAATTTTTTTTTTTTTACTTAGATAGATGTTTGTATATTAGACATACCTGCGTGACGATTCCAAGGTCTCATGTATTATAAACGTGAGACGATTCACCAAGAGAATTACCGGCTTGACGACAAATCAATCTCTAAAAATAATCCGTTATAGATCAATACTCTTCGTGGCTAGGTAAGCTGACAAAATTCAAAGTCAAAACACCAAACACCTGTTTGGTAATATACCTTCACTACATACCTGCTATGAGGGTAATAGTCGATAGACTAGGTATGTCTGTGAAAAAATTCTATGTACGTGGTACTTGGTGGAGCAGTTTCAAAGAAGTAGTCACAATGAAAATCATTATCTTTCCAGGAAAAATCAAGATGAATATATTCAGAAAATAAATAATTTGGGTTATTCCATTTTATCTGTGATGTATTGATTTCAGATGGGTAATAAATTTTAAATAAGAAAAAGAAGACTGCTGCCATTATTTCACTTCAGCAGTTATAACAGAGATCATAGGAAACAGACAAACACTTTCTTTTACAGGTTAGATGAGTTACACATGTACTGATTGCAGATACAATTAGGTAAATGGCATTTAAATCTTGCTCAACTATTTATATGTATTACCATAATGCATCTGAGTTTGTCAGCTTAAAATTCGTCGTTGACAAATAGGTGGTTAAGCTTTAGTAACTATTTTACAATAACAAAAAATAAAAAGCTTCAGTGAGCTATTCTTGACGAAGTTGATCGATTTGCTTCAACTCCAATAACTTTTTAATTTCTTTTATCCACTTTCGTCAGCTTATTCATTTTCATTCACAACACAACTGAAAAAATCAGGAGAGGTAAGATTAGGTGACCTTAGAGGCTTCTGGATGGGACCATCTCGACCAATCCACCGTTGATCGAATGTTGCGTTCAGATGATGACGAACAACGCGAGCCCAGTGAGCGGGGGCACCGTCTTGCTGAAACCACATCTGCCGACGGGTACCGAAATCAAGATCTTCTAGCAAAATTGGCGATTCGTTTTGCAGAGAATCAAGATAACGGACAGCGGTCACATTTCCCTCAAAGAAGTAGGGACCTATTAAGTACTCGTTAATAAGGCCACACTGAGCATTCAAACTCCACCGATGCTGGTGATCGATCTGTCTCACTCAATGTGGATTCTGATCAGACCAATACCGGAAATTCCATCGATTCACCTGACCTCGGTTGTTAAATGTGGATTCGTCACTGAACATAACGAACCTGAAAAAGTGTTCGAATCGTTCGTTTCGTCTCAATGCCCACTGACAAAACGCGTGGCCTGGTGGAATTGTATTCGGTATGAGTGGCGTCTCGCACCTCTCAATACTCAATGTACTGTCGATCTGAGTGTTCCCAGTCGTTCCGAGATCACTCGAACACTTAAGTGAGGATCCATTGCTATCATAGCTAAAATAGCCATGTTTCGAGCCGTATAATGAATCTTAGAATTGGTTTAATTACGAGTTTATGGTTTCCCAAATTATAGGCTGACGAATACTTTATATTTACCCTAGTAACAAGACAGAATATCCAGAAATAGAAGTTCGACAAAATAAAATTTTATCAAACAAAAGAATAATGATACTCGACTAGTGCCCGGTTGTATAAAGAAAGTTATCCCTAGGTTAAGACTAACCCATGTGTTACCCAACGAATCTGATTTTATGCCCGGTTGTATAAAGAAAGTTATCCTTAGGTTAAGACTAACCCATGAGTTACCCAACGAATCTGAAGGCGAGATAAACCAAACAATGTGTAATTGTGTGATTAGCATCAAAATAATATCTGAGCATGTGACAAGTGTAATAAGTGTAATAGATATAATGAGTTCAAGTATTATGAATGTTATGTATTAGTATAAGTATTAACTGACAAATATAGGATTCATTCGACGTAAGTTGACAAGGTGATACCGACTTACTTTTTGTATTTAGTCGGGACGATGACATTAATTTCTTCTCCTTTTTTGAGTGCAGGTCTCTCCAACATAACTTCGTCGAGTGTTTTCTTGGCCTCTTCTGTAGTCAGTTTTCCGATAACCAATTGTCTTTTCTCTTCGGACATTTTGCCTGCTGTTAGTACCACTAGGCTTGCGACGGCTGGTGCCGTAAGAACAGCGTTCTCACGAATCAGATAGGCTCGGATACGATTGTGTGAATCCGTTGAACAGTCAAATTTGACTGACTTTTCTTTTCAGAGTCTCCTCTCCCCCGCTGACTAGATATTGGTGATCTTTGGGGATCATTCAGGTCGGCCATATGGCATAGTTTGAACATAGCCAGTCTACTAGGTCTCCATAGCGGATATTACAGTTGGACACTCTGGACAATAAAGAGTGATGAAAGCAACCGGGACATCTTTCTAGCGCATATTCATGCTTAATACCGTGGGGGTAGATACAATCGATGATGTCAAATCCATCGGCTCCACAAATTTGACAGAATCCTGGTCTGTAGGGCAGGTTGCAGGCTTCGAAATGATGTTTTTTAGAATGACAATTGACGCATCCGGCGACATATTGTTTATCGATGGTTGTGACAAAAGTTTAAGTGCCACGATCGACTTTGGTAGATTCGACTCTAGCGACGAAACTTTGAGCAATTGAACACTTATATAAAATTAAAGACAAATCAACAATTTTATATATCACTTTTTAGACTTAGACTGCACTTGAAAAATAATAATTGCTTTTTTTAATAGAATTATAATCAACAGTCTCTATAAACTTTGAATTACAGTCTTAAAAAAAGTTAAAATAAGCTTAGATACTAATCATTGTAGTTTTTAGTGACATAAGGAACACAAATAATTACAAACACCTTTAACACCACAGGTTTCGTGTGCCCATTTCGTGCAAATTTTACATTGAAACCAATCTTCATTGCTTTCTGAATATTTTTTCTTACATACATTACATCGGTCATCGTCTCCTGTTTTATCTTTTGTAATGGTACGTTTTCTTAATCTTATTGGAGTGACTTCTTCATTTTCAGAAATATCATTTGACGACGCATCGCTGCTGCTACTACTGCTTGTGATTTTCCGTGCAACTTTCTTCTTCTTCTGACTAACTTTAGCATTTTTCTTAATATTGGTTTTCTTCTTTTTAGCCTTCTTGTTACTTTTGGTTCTATTTGATTCTTCATCTGTTAAATTGCTTTTGAAAATTTGTTTCACATGTTTTAAGTTTCGTTTCTCAGTCTTGGGTGTTTTCTTATTTAAGATATCTATTATATTTTCTAAAAGCAATCTATCTTTTTCAGGGGTTTCAATTATAATCGTGGTTTCACCTTTACGTTGCTTCACAGTAGGCTTTCGAGCTAAAGCTTTAGGAAATGGTCGAACGGCTTCCGGAGTTGGAGGAAAAGCAGAATTAGAAGATCCAGGTCGTATCTCTTGTACTAGATGTTTCAGGTTGTGACTCATTCAAAGTAGAAGATCCAGGTCGTATCTCTTTTGTGATAGATGTTTCAGGTTGTGGATCGTTCAAAGTAGAGGGCCCAGATTGTGGCTGACTTAAAATGGAAGGTGAAACGGTTCGTGCATCTGAATCAAGTTCAGGGTTAATAACGTTAGAAGATCTATGGGACAGTTCTTCTTCATTTGAGGAAGATTCGTCAGAGTTTCCAGCTGAACCAGTGGAGGTCTTAAGAGACTGTGGTCGGTCTGTCACAAAAGCAGGTAAAAAGTCTTCATCTGAGAAAATATTTTTATTAATTGGCCATATCCCGGTGTTCTTGAAACCAGAAGTTATATTATTCATATTAAAAGCAGCATAGAAAGCATCTTTGGCAAATTGAGCCACATTATAAATTGTGACAGTTTTGCCAGGGTTCGATGTCATCCAGTCATTCATGCTGGCTCTATACCGAGCTTTGAAGGGTCCGAATACTGTCACATCAAGGGGTTGCAGGCAGTGACTGCAGTGAGGTGGGAGGGTTAGTATTATTATGTTATTTGCTCGGGCATACAGCACTATATCAATGGTTATATGAGTCTTATGGTTGTCGAGGACTATTAAAGCCGGTGATTCAGCACTAGACTTTACAAAGTGAACAAAATGTTTTAAAGCTTTTAAAAAAAAATCTTCGGTTATCCAACCAGACACATTTGCGTGGCTTAAAGCACCCGTAGGACCATTTTCAAGCATATGTTCCTTAAAACGAACACGCGGAAATATAAAAGCAGGAGGGATACTTCCACCAGCAGCATTTGCGAAACCCAGCATAGTTACAAGCATGCCACGTTCAGTTGAGCTGATTTGACCAACTCTCTTAACACCTGCTTGAGCAACTATCTTGGGTGCATTAGTGACCGTCGTGCATCCAGTTTCATCTAAATTCCATATCATATTTGAAGGGAAATTATGCTTTAAGTAACATTTCTCTAAATTATCGAAAAAGTTTTGAACGTTGTGTCTATTAAAGCTAGTAGTTCTTGCTAGTGAAGTATTCTCAGGTTTTCTTACGCTCAGCGAATCATGCCTTTTTAAGAAACCCTTTAGCCAATTTAGACTAGCTGTATTATTTTTTTCCCAAGAAGATGGTATAGTACGATTTAAACGAACAGCATACTGATATGCTAGTTCTCTGACTTGTTTAGTTGTCAAGCCATGGCACATTTTTGCGGAGGTCTTTAAGTAATCTGCCAGAGAATATTCTTGGTCAACCGTGAAAACTTTTTTATTGCCAATGTTTGGTTCCTAAACAAATGAAGTACATTCAGAAGCTTTAGCTTTTGCGATCAATCTATGCAAATGAGATTTTCAGAGATGAGAGAAAGTTCACTGACGTTCTGTTCTTGCGTCTGTGGATGTCCAGCCTATTTTAAACAGTGATTTACACATACATAAGTAACTCGCAGCACTCGATAAAACGTTTTACAATTATAACAGAAAAAATACTATTCAATGCCAATAACGACACTCGCACGTATCCGCCATGTTTGAAATGACAGGAGTATGAAGTTAGCCGCGAACGAACTTGCATGAAGGCTGCCATAGGATAAAAATAGTGTTGTCTTGAAATCATTTTTAATTAGCGGTAATTTGATTTTGTCCCTTTCAATATGTGTTCCTTTCATGCCACCTCTCCCCTATTTTCCTTCGAATTGTCATCTTCACTACATGAAGGAATGTTCATTGTACTGTCACTTAGTCTTGGACATTTAACTGTTGTTTCTTGACAAGCTTTATTCATTGTTTTTTGCAGTGGTGGAGTACTAGTCTGTATAGTTTGGGTGTCGCACATCTTGTGGTTTTTTTTATATGCGATTGCAGATTACTCGTGTTCCCTAACGTTTTGATTACTTCTGCACAGAGTCTGCATTTAGCCTCAAAATTATTAATTTTCTCAAAATACTGCCGAGTAGAACTTTTTGACGGCGGCATTGTAAAAATTGTAAACGACGCTCGAAACGACGCGTCAACTTGTTCGAACTGGATGTAAATACGTGCCTAAACAATAACTCAACCGCCAATATCGGACACAACAGTATCGATATCAGCGATATATCGAAAGACCAGTATCGATACTAGAATATCGATATATCGGAAGGGCAATATCGATATTCTCAGAATATCGGCTCGGCGAGGGCCTCTCTCAGTGCTGTCGGATTTAGCTTTGTTAGGTTCCATCTTCTCTGCTCTGAGTTTACGGGGTGGTGGTGGGCCTCATTTATAGCTTTTATTTGATATTTTATCGCTCTGTGGTCGCTTAGCGTTTCTTCTGTCAGAATTTCCCAGCTCGCGCCTGTGCTTAGTCGGGGTGTAATCAGTGTGACGTCTATCGTCCTCTTTGCTCCCCTCCTCTCGAAGGTCGCTTGTCCATGCGCGTTGAGGCAGATAAGATTAAACTTGTCCATGAGCTCCTCCTCGATTATTGAGCCCCGGTTGCCAGTCCTAGTCGTCCATGCTACCGACCTGGCGTTAAAGTCTCCGGCGATAATGATTCCCTTTCTTCTTCCAGGGGCCTGTGTCTCCAGGTTTCTCACGTGCTTGCTCACTTCCTTGACCTGTCTTTTGTAAGCAACCCAGGCATCGTTCGGGGCAAAGTAGCAGCCGAAGATGAGCAGTTCTCCGATTTCTACCCCGACGTATCCTTTTCCCGTCGCCAGGCGTCTTGAGCGGAGGTCGTTGCTTAGCACCCTAACTACGCTTTTCCCGTCCGTACTCTTGTACTCCGTGCCCCAGGCTCCCCCGGATCTTGATGGCTCGCTGATCAGCAGCACGTCTGCTTTAGTCTTCGTGGCCGTCCGTTTCAGCAGGTCCGTTACCGCCCTGGAGTTGTTGGTGTTTAATTGGATTATAGTGTAGCCTGTCATGTCTGCGCGCGGGGGGGGAGGGAGGGAGGGAGGGATATGACGAGGTCGTACTGCGTACTACATCCAGCCGGGTTTGGCCCAATTTCCTCTGATAGTGATGGCATGTCGTCGGATGGTTTTGGAGACGAGTTCGTATCTGGCACGTGCTGGAGCTTGCTCGCGGGGCCAGCCTGGTTCTCTTTCTTCTTCCTCTCTGCTACCTTGTCCGGCCGGGTGGTTCTTCCCGCGCTCTTTCCGGTCTTTGGTAGTTGTTCCTCCCATGGCCGTATCTTCTACAGCCGGTGCACCTCGTCAGGCTACTCGGGTTTGTTATTATGTTCGCACTCGTCCATCCGACTTTCATTCTCCTCATTCTCTCGAGTACTTTCACGTTTTCCCTGGGGGTCCTAATTATTGCCGCCTTTTCCCCCACGGGTATGCAAACAGTCTTAGTATTTCCGTGAGTTCCCTCTCCTGTTTGACCGCCGGGATCTCTGCCTCTAGTGCGTTCATTATATCCTCTTCCTCAACTAGTACGTCTAAGCCCCTCAGCTTAAAGGTAGTTCTATCGCCCAGGTATCTGACCTTCATCCCTCCTGTGTCCTCGATGCGTTTGGCAAGGTCTTTGGCCTGCTCTTCCTCCTTCAGCACCATTACCACCTCACCTCTCCTGCCTCTTCGTACTTTCGTGAGTGCTTCTCCTGGCGGTGGGGGGATTCTCTCCTTGATCATCGCTAGTGTTACCTCGTAAGTGCCGTCTGGTGTGCTGGCTATAAGCGCCGCTCCTCTGCTTGCTCCTGTTCCCGCGCGCTCGGTTTTTTCGCCATTGTTGGGCTGCGGCATAGGTTTTTTTCCTGCGGGAGGGTTTGCGTCGCGTTGTTGTGACGTGCCCGCAATTGCCGCTGTCGCATACGTGCGTTTTTCCGGCTGCTTGTCTGGTTTTCCAATTGTCCAGTCTGGGGGGGTTTGTACCCCGAAGGACCTAAATTTTTTGGACGTTTTCATAGTGAAGGCCGGGTTGCTGATTCCTTCTTTATCCGCCTCTTTCAGGCATCGCTCCCTTCTTGGCTTGCTCGGGGGTGCTCCTTGTACGGGAGCCTCCTCTTGCTTGTCTCTTGATTCAGCCTCTTGTGCTTCTGCCTGCTTCCCCTCCCATGTTGCTTCGACCGGGCACTCTCTTTATTTGTGTCCTGGCTCCTTGCACGCGTAGCATACTTTAATGTGTCTGCTGCAAGCTCTCGCCATGTGGCTTGGGTCTCCACAGTTAAAACATCCAGTTGCCTCTCTATACTCCCTTACCGCCGGGTTGCTCCACCCAATTTTCATCTTGCCCTTTCTGAGCACTCTATCCACTGCGTCTACTGGTAGTCTCACGCAGACCAGTTTGTCCCCGTATCTGCCTATTCTTTGGAAGACTAGTTCGATCTTGTTTGTGTCCGCTTCTCGCTCCACCGCATCCGTGAGTTCTCCATCTTCTGTTGTGCTGTCTACCCCGACTATGACTACTTTTTTTCTTCTTTCCTTGAGGATGTCGACCGTGAGCCCTTCGCCCTTTAGCCTGTTTACTAGGCTTTGTGCATCCTCGGGGCTCTTGACCTCTACTATGGCGTTCTCCGTCATCCTTGCCACTATTTCTCGGGCGTTCCTTTTATTCTGTACGCTTCTGGATACGGAGTTTTCGAGAACTCTTTTCTCAATACCCTCCGTAGGACTGTGTATCCTTACAATATTTTTGCTTGTTTGTTGTGTTTTTTTTTTTTTTTTAATTTGGTTTTTCCATAAGTCTTAATTTCTCTCGTAAGTATAAAAACTTTGGTTTTGATAATGCGTTTCCAAGTATATCTGCAGTTTGTTTATCAGTTCTTATATAAGCTATATTAATTGCTCTTTTCAAATAATTATCTCTTACAAAATGATATTGAACATCTATATGTTTGCTTCTCTGATGCAGTTCAGGATTCTTAATGAGTTTAATCGCACTTATATTATCCACAAAAAGAATATATTCATCAATTTTTATCTTGCAATCGTTAAATAATTTCTTTATCCAAATGATTTCTTTCGTAGCTGATGCATCGCTGATATATTCTGCTTCAGTTGTAGACATTGCAACGCACTGTTGTCTCTTACTTTGCCAAGTAACAGCTGCGCCGCCATACTTGCATGCAATACCTGATACAGATTTTCGTGAAAGTTTATCGCTAGCATAATCTGAATCGCTATAGGCTTCAAATTTTTCATTTTTGCGTTACAGTTGTCACGTCCGCTGGACCTGATGCCTCTACCTACTAAACCCCAATGGCTTAAGTCAGATTTTTACTTTATCTTTGGATCAATATGATGATCATTAGTTATACACATAGTATATTACCCGACGAGGCGCATGTACGACCTCCTATAGGTAACATAGCTTTAAGAGCTCTTGAAACCCAAGTGGACGCTACATGGGCCACAGTCGATACAATCAACTGCATCCTTGCCTTACAACAAACACCCATGTAATCCACTCGGGTAGCAGCAGCCCCATTACTACCTTTAAGTTAACATATTATACCCACATATATATACGCATACATATTAAGACACAATTCTAATTATAAATAATTACTCTGTAATCCGTGTTCCTCATCTATGCTTGCTATATGACTATTTAAAAGAATCCATAGGACTTGCCAAGAGCCAGTGTCCAAACCACTCCAGGGAAACCCTCAGCTCTACGCAAGCTCACAACGGCCCCAACTTGGCAAATTTGGGAAACGCGGAACAATATTACTCGTCAGAATAAATTTAATATCAGGAGCTGCAAAGATGGAAATCAGGGTATATGGGACATAACTACGCATTAAACATATGAGGCCACAGAAAAACAAAGAAGTTCATGTATGCGAGATATGTGCATTCCACAAAACACATATAGTACCCTGACCCAAGGTCTTCCAAACAAGTAGCTGCCTGTCGCAAGAATATCGATCGGATACTTATAAGTTGTAGACATTATTATTATAAGCAGAAACACTCTCACGAAAAGAGCACGGCGGGCGGCGCAAATCAAAGACAGATGCCGAAACAAATTCGAAAAAGCAAAGCTCACACCGTGCGCTTTCCGACCAAACCAAATAAGAAATTACAAGAAGAGGGGGACAACTGCATGCCCCTCTATCCCTAGTGCAGAGTTATATAAACCCACAAAAATCAGAGCAAGCTCCAGTTGTCGCAATTTTTTAAAGCAGCTGCTAATTACAATAATCATTCAGTCCATTACTCTGTCAGTTGACCAGACGAACCCACTCGGTGCACCATCGTAAGAATTTCTGAATCTTAGGACTTAGAAATTTTTCCGAGGACTGGTGATCGGCTTCCCTAGGGCTAAGCCGATACACCGTCACCCTGGTTCCTCGTCCTGTCTTCCGGCAGTTCTAAATTAATTCAAACTCCAAAATCATTTCTTATTCGACCTGCCAGTTTCACTATTTTATTTAGCTGTATTTTTGTTTTTGATTAATCATTTCCTTGAATAAATTGAATTATATTCGAAGTGCGGATCGTCATTCAAACTCTCCATCCTCACACCATTGTAAGTAAGGGGACGTCCATTAATCACGTGATGTTTTTATAGCAAATTTATACCCCCCCCTCCCCCCTGGTGATACGTGGTGAGGTTTTAAACTACTCCCCCCCCCCCCCTGCCCCATATCACGTGTATTTTTTTTAATAGAAAATTTATTTATTTTTTTACAATATTATTTATGAATAAAGGTAAGTATAATCTAATTTTATTCTAGAAACTAAAGCTCCGTGATAAAAATACTCAGGATAAGTTAAGTTCGCAAGTTTATAGGACTAGCACAAAAATAAAAGAAGACGGTGTAATTATTTAAAAAACTTTGTACTTGTACAAAAATATATTTAATTAATATTATCCTCGGACCACGGATTGGCGAGACTTTCTTCAACACTAACAAGTGGATAAGTATCTTGAAAGTCAGCTACTGACAGTGTGCTTTGTTGAAGGTCAACGTCCGTCTCATCAAGCCATTCGGCGTCATCATTTTCACGCACTACGCAGAGAATCTCTGTCGATTTAGGTAACGATCGTCGTGTTATGATGCGCGAAGGACGAATGTTGTGCATTTTCAGACTATTATTGCTGGGATCATTTGTTTGCTTGTGGCATGAATTTACATGGGCTTTAACGTTTTTCTTTGTGCAAAAATATAACCCACACCGCTGGCACGTTCTACCGACTATCTGTTGACGATCATTTTTCAGGCTAGGGCAATACAAGTCATAAGGTAATTTTCCAAAACCCTCATGAGTTGGGCTAATTCCAAGAGACTGACGCAGAAGAAATGCAGCAAACGTCTTGCCATCATGATCTTGAGGCTTCGGAATACATAAGCCACTGGACGACTGTAAAATCGGGTAAGGGGGTGTCATGAAGCGTTCCGGTAGAACGCATCGAAGAGAACTCCGCATATTTCTGCAGCAAGCGTTGTCATCACACTTCACAACCTAGAGATAATATTAAGATATCTTATGTTGCAGTTTTTGTCACAAGAAAAATAAATGACAAAATAATAACATTCAGATTTTACTACTCTACTATACCTGAAGCAAATACTGACTCTCTCGCACATGCTCGCTATACCACTGCGGAGAAGGCAGGTCTGGAATAAAGCTTTCAACACTATCATCGGGCTTGATATACTCTGCTTCGACATCATGGCCGTCGATGATCATATTATTCCATATTTCTGCGAGAACTTCTCCAGCTTTTTGAAAATTCATTTTTTCAAGATCGTGATTTTTTGTTCTTCCCTGTTCATCCAGGTGGGTTCCATAAAAATCATGCGGAAGTATGAGTCCCGATAATTCGCGGCTCAGAGGTGCCATTCGTCTTTCGACGCGGTTGAACGCGCTTCTGCCAGGCGCGTTAGTGAATATGAATATTGCATCTAGATCATGCTCGAGAAAGTGGTGTACGGCATGGGAAATAACCTTGGCGTATCTCGGGTTTTCGTCGGGTCCTCCGTCAGATGAAATCAAAACAACTGGTTTTAGGCGTCCTTCTTCATTCCGCATAATTTCTTTAAAATTTTCTAGAGTAGCAAGCTTGTTAAAGTCCACAGCATGCGATGAAGCTGTCGAAGAAGAATGTTTGCCGCTTCTAATTGCCACGTATGTAGGTCCTGAGTACGTAATTGCTTCGGCACGGCCCATATCATTTTCTTTTATGATGCACCCTGCATATACACTGGGGATCAATTTATGCTTTGAGGCAATCACCCAATCATGATCAGGCAATGAGACACGATATTCGATATGCATCAAGAGAGGAGCTTGTTTATTTGCTGCTGTCAAACCTATAGGTACCCGGGCTTTATCGTCTTGCGACAGAAAAAACACTTGCTTTGGCCCCAGAATAGATGCTAATGTTTCCAAAGATCTTATTGTGGCAACACAAAAATGTTGATCGGGATGAGCTTTATGATGATCTGCCTCAGGACGGCTCAATTTAACAGGTACAGTGACTACATGTCTTTTACCTTCCAAAGTGGTATAATTTCTTTGGAGCAAACGGAGGTACGTGCCACTTTTCGAAATTTTAAATCCGTGTTCTTTTAGCTTTTCATGGAGGTCAGTCAGTGTTCGGCAACTTCGCACAGTCTCTGAGCGACGTCGTTCTTCCGCAGAAGCACCAAACATGGCTAAATCGACGATCGTTTTTAGCAATTCCGGTTGTTGTTCTTCCAGGCGTGGACGACCTTGGGCAGAGCGTACCTTAAGAAAACTAGCTACATTGGGACTCTGATTGCAAGCAAGTTCAATCTTTGATTTTTTTGATAGCCTATGTGATTGAGAGTGATGCATATGCTGCTCCTTCTTTCGTAATTCTGTTTTGCATTTATCAATTTCTCGGCGAAGTTTCGTTACATCATGCGTATTATTTTCACTGGCACCCAGAGAATCCCTTCGACGAACAGCTAAGTCAAGTTCCATTTGAAGGAGAGAGATCTGTTCTTTCAACTTGTCCTGTGCAGGAGTAGCACGAATAGGTTGCGGTGTAGAGCTGCGTACACTCGGTGTATACTGTGCATTTTCATCTTGACACTCCAAATCTTGACCTTTACGTTTCCGAACACCTGAATTGATCAACATTTATAAAATTATACGTGAATTATAATAATTATTACTGCAATGAATTACATTGTCGCTGTTTTTTCTAGGAATTTTAATTTCTCTCTTTAATGATTTAATAATACACAAATTTTTTACAGCAGAACTTTAATTTTGGGTTGTTTACTTACCAATTGAAGTATTTTTAATAGTGTTATTTTCTTCGACACTAGGTCCAGCATAATTCGGTTCAGAGACGCATACCATAGCCAGTTCCGTAGGAGGTGGACTCAGCTTAATGTTCTCGCTGGCACTCTGAAAATTTAATTATCAAATTATCGTGCAATTAAACTAACCATATTTAGTGACTAATTATTCTGAAATAATTAAAGCTTGATATAGCATACAAAGACATGCACAATCTTCATTTTTTTAATTGCATAATATATCTCAGTGATAGTAAAATATGAAAATTCACCCTTCACTCCCTCTTTGTAAAAAAATTGTATGCAAGTTAAATCTAAAACGCATATCATGCAAAACAAATTACCACCACAATATTTAAATGTTGACTCGAGTTTCACTACTCCATAGATCATTATCAGAAAACGCGTCTTGTAACAGTATAAAATATAGCATGAATAGTAATAATAATATATTTAAATTTTTCCAAGGCGACAAAATGTTAATATATCAGGCACAAAATGTATTAAAAAAGAAACTTATAAAGTGAATTTTACTTGTAATTATTGTTACACATACAAATGTTATACCCTCACCTCACAACCACTACGACTTATGTTTACATTGTTCTTTACATTTAATAAACCCATGCCTCGTACACTAGGTTTAGTTTATTACACTTACTTTATTAAAGTCCAGAAAGTGGTGAGAGGTAGACATACATTAATACTGTATGCAGCCAATGAGCTAAAACTATTAAAATCCTGACAGATTAAATAACTTTTTTATAAAGTAAAAATTAAAAAATATCTTTTTGATCAATGCTTAAATAAATACGTTAGATGTATTTTCTCAATAATATAAAAAATGTTATAAAGTTTAACATTAACAATATTATAAATAAAGTCTAGTGAAATCTTATTATTAAATTAATATAAATAGATACTAGATTCAACTCACCTGTTTAGATGTAGAACAGTAGTAAAGAATGTTGGAAGACTTCTTTGCTTGGTTTTTATGACGGTATTCTACTAGAAGATCATTCGCCCACTTTGTAAACTCTGTCGCGGTATATTTTTTTTTTGCATCAGCCCAAAATTTATTGAATTCATTCTGAGCCTCACTGGGTTTTTTTCCTTTTTTATATTCTGCAAATAGGTTTTTATACACATCTCCTAGCTTTGACATTGTGGTTTGTTTTGAGTGATTTTGAGGTTAAGATAAAACATAAACGGCCACGATATATACATGTATTTGGCGCTAAAATCACAGGCTTACTTGTGACTAGCAAGCCAGGGAATCACAGAGAGAGTCATCGCGGGAAAGTGGAGGGGAATCGAGCGTCCATGGTCGATCTTCGATTGAAATCGCACGTTCAACGAATAAATAAATACACGTGATATTTTCACTACACCCCTCCGACCCTTCGTGATGTTTAGTGATTTTTGCCGAACCCCCCCCCCCACCCCCTTTTGAGCCTCACGTGATTAATGGACGTCCCCTAACCAAACGTCGTCTGAATTTGGGGTTCTTCTCAATCATCTCTCTCTCTCTCTCTCTCAACACCCATCATTTGGATTGGAGCAATCAGGAGCCAACAACTACCCAGTAGGGAGAGTGCCCTGATCCCATCCATCCAGACCTATACCTATTTCCACCCGTCATTTGGACCGAAGTAATCCAGAGGCACCAGCTACTTTGTATAAGTAGAGTGCCCTGATCCCGTCCGTCCCAACCTCCCATGATACCCAAAACTTCCAAACGACCAACAAAACGTTTCAACCGAAGGCCCAGAGCCCGCTTAAATCAAATCATCTCCCAAATTTCGACGATAACCATACCCACTCAAATAGCTGCAAATTCCAAATCTGAGTACCGGAACTCACCATTCGTCTCTCAGCAAAAATCCTTTACCTCAACCGCACTCTCTAATTCTCTACCCTCCGTACCGGTGAATCCCATTTCAATAACGAACCAACCTGATCCATTACAATCTATTAAACCCGCTACGCCCGATGCGCACGCAGAATCTGGAGTTGTGGACATCGACAAACTTGACCCTCACACGTTCTACACAACTTGACCTGATCAACTTCAATGATATCTACCAAATCGACCACGGATCCACGAGGGCAGAAACGAGCCAGTCTCCTCATTTTCCTAGGCCCAAATCCCCACGGGATTAATCAAGGTGAGTCTAAATTATTTACCCATAAATAACGCTCGGTTCTCGAATCACGATACTCTCTGATACTCCCCGAATCCGAGTACAAGTTTACTTTTCAAGGGAGTTTAATTAATGTTCGCACGGTGTAAAGTTGATATTCGACCTACGGCGGAGGTTCGTGTCTCGCGAGAGACCATTTGATTTTTCGCAGGTAAAACGTTATTTCGCCTGCGAGCCTATCGGCTGACCCGTGAAATATAACACAGTAATCCTACATTTATTGTGCCTTTTAAATATCGAAAGATACGTTTTACAATTGACCAATGATTCTCACTTGGTTTTTCTAATTCCCTCGATACTATATTAACCGCAAAACTTATATCAGGACGGCTTACAACCTGTAAGAACATTAGTGAACCTACTGCTTCGCGATATGGGGCTTTCGTATAATCATTTTTCTCAGTTATGTAATTTCCATAATTGCAATCAATTGGTGTAGATACACTATTTGCATTGCTCATATTAAACCTCTCGAGAATCTTAGTTATATGGTTACTTTGATGAATGAAAAAGAAACCATTTTTCATACTACATATTTCTATTCCAAGAAAACTTTTTATTTCCTTGGTACTTGTGATTGAAAAACGACTGCTTGAATGTTTAAAGAATTGATCTATCATACATGATCATTTGAGGCTGCTATCAGGCCATCATCGACATAGATTGATAATAAAGATATATCTTGTTTGTTAGTGAAAGCATAGAAACATAGATCAGCTGTGCTTTGATAAAAACCTAGGCCTTTTATAAAACTACTGAAATGCTCCGTACAGCATCTTGGATCTTGTTTCAATTCATATAAGCTTTCTAGTAATCTACATACGCGTAAAGTTCCGTCATTGAACCCTTCAGGCTGTTTCATATAAATTTTTTCTTCAAGATTACCGTGTAGAAAGGCTGTTTTAATATCAAATTGGCTAAGACATAGGTTTTCACTTGCAGCCACACTCAACATAAATCTTATTGTGTCAAATCTTACAACCGATCTGAACGTATCTTTATAATCTATGCCTTCCTCTTGTGAATAGCCTTTTATGACTAACCGTGCTTTGAATCTTTCCGTACCATCTGAGTTTAATTTTTTAGTAAAAATCTATCGACTATGTATAACCCTTTTATTCTCCGGTTTTTCTACTAATTCCCAGGTCCCGTTTTCATTTGATGATTTAATTTCATCTATCATTGCGTTACGCCAATATTTTGTCTCATCAGATACAATTGCTTCATTATATGTAGATGGTAGTTTTTGCGTAATAAAAGTTACAGGACAACCGTAGAAATCTGTTTGTTTAATTTTTTAGTCCAGTCGAGATAGGATTTAACCTGGAAATAATTAGGGGGAGCGATTTTTTTTCGAACCTTGGGAAGGGGGGGGGGAGGGGGGTTGGTAGTATAAATATCGATTTTCGCGAAAATCCCCCCATTGCGTTTACCGCCATCTTGATTTAAAAGGTAATTTTTTTGTTTTTCGAATAACTTGCTTATTTTCAACTTAAGAGTGAAAATCATAACATCCAAAGTTGTTGGAAATGCAATTCCCCACAAGTTTGGTCATTACCATTTTTACCCTAGGAATGATATTTATTGAGTTAGACTGCAAATAGGGGTAAAAAAAAAAAAAACTTTTTTTTTTATTATCTCGTTTATTATCAATTTTATGGTAAAAATGATGAAAAGTAATCAAATAGAGAATTTCATTTCCTTTAACTTAGATCATTACCATTTTTACCCTAGGATCAATATTTTCCGACTTATCCTTGATTCAGGGGTGTTTTTTTTTTTATTTTCAGTTATTTCGTTTATTATCAACTTGATCGTAAAAATGGTAATAACTAATCGGGTAGGAAATTTTATTTCTTTTAACTTTGGTTATTACCATTTTTAACCTAGGATCAATATTTTCTGATTTATACTTGATTCAGGGGTGGGGATTTCTTTTGTTTTCAGTTATTTCGTTTATTATCAACTTTATTGTAAAAATGGTAATGACTAATCAGGTAGGAAATTTCATTTCTTTTAATTTTGGTCATTACCATTTTTGCCCTAGATGAAGTGTGTTTAGAAGTCAAATTATACACATTTATACTATGAGCAAAAAATATATATATATTTCTATCAAGATTTCTGTAAAGTATGTAGAATAGTAAAGTATGAGTGAGCACGGATGTAGGAATGTGTGTGAGTGAAGTATGCTCGGATGGGATACCTGTGTGGACAAGACTTCAGTAACTGCTCACTTGTAGGCCTAGTCATTATGGTCTTGCAGTCATGTAAACATATATATATATATATATATATATATATATATATATATATATATATATATATATATATATATATATATATATATATATATATATATATATATTGGTTTATCAATAATAAAGTAATCATCATTATCATTAAATCACAAGTATCGTCACACCTTATTTCTCGCACATACATTATATCACCATACATCATATTGACGACGAGGATAAAAGAAGACAAGGGAAGAGTTACGTGAAGCGATCGACTGATCACGCCAAAACACGCGACGAGCGCGGCTTGCAGGCAGATCGGCACAGCAGCTATCATGCAGGCCTATGTAGAAGGTATTTGGTAGCATCCGACGAGGAGCACACGCATCGGTTATCAGTATTATTCAACCGGGTACAGCCGGTACAAGAAATACCACACTCTCTCCGTGAGTACTTTATATACAAATTTCATTAGTCAGCAAAGAACGGCAGCCATTTTCGGGAAATCTCCGATTCACGTGAACACGGAGAGATTGACGCGGAGCAGAAAAATGGATACAGGTGTCTCTCTCGCACCAGAGACATACACTTCGACAGGCAAGCATCGCCACACAAAAGCAACCAAATCAGTTCGCAAACCAGCGACAGGGTGAGTGTGTTTACTAACACATGGATGTGATCGATCTTATGGCGATTAATACTACCTTTGAGACGGGAAAAATTAGCCGAACTTTACAGCAAATTTACACCGGAAGATATTATCAATGTTCTTACAATAGACGAACTACGAATAATCCTGCGTAAATTAAGAAATCGGCGAACACAAAATAAACCCGAAAAAACAGAAAGATTGGTACACGAGCAAGAAAGACAAAACAAAGAAGAAAAAAGGGAGACAGAGTCAATACCAGACGATACAGACATGGGTAGGCCAGAACCAATGGAATGGGACAAAAAGCTTTACACATGGGACGAATACGTCATGAAGTGGGAAATTTATTTTATCGGCAAAGATATTAAAAAGAAACGTCAAGCAGCATTATTTCTAACATTAGCAGGGAATCAAATTTTCAAATTGGCAATCGAAGAATTAACAAAGCTGATCAAGGAGCATCTCAGCCCAACGAAAAACGAGAGAATGGAGAGATGCATCTTTAACAAAGCCGAGCAGAAAACAAAGGAATCAATAAGTGATTTCGTGGCACGGCTCAAAGATCTATCACTTAATTGTAACTTTACTAATCTTGACGATTCATCATGTGATAGATTCGTATGTGGCGTAGCTGATCAAGATACTAGGGTGGCATTCTTCAGTGAGAAAAAACTCACATTCCAAAAAGCAGTAGAAATAGCCATGACCAGGGAGGCAGCCGTGAAGAACGCCATCGAAACGCAGAAGCAATCGGTCCACACGCCGATTCAACATATGGGGCAACAGCAGCAGCGTGGTAACAAGAGGACAACTTCGGACGCACCCGCTCAGCCTTCCACTTCAAACAACGGCGGTAGATATAGCAATAACAATTCAAATTCTAATGCGAACTCGTATAGATATTGTTATTGTTGCGGTTTAAGAAATCACGTAACCAAAGATTGTAGATTAAAGGCAAATGCAATTTGTAATTTTTGTAAAAAATCGCGACATTTAGAAAGAGCTTGCATTACAAAGAACGGAAAGAAATCTATGTCAAGCAAAAATGGAAATTAATATACTTCTCAAAAAAAAAACATGATAAAAATATGCACTTACTTGATGATGATATAGCTAGATATAGGACTCAGCGTCCTAAGTAGAATCAAATTGTGACTGTAAATACAATTGCAATTCCGCAATAAAACTAATCAACCATTCACGATTTGACTCAGATTTCTATTCCATAGATTGCAAAAATAATAGCAGCAATATCTCATGTAACAAAATTCAAGCAGAGCCAATGTTTGTTAAGGTCGGAGTAAATGATAAATTACTCGACATGGAAATAGACACAGGAACGTACGTTACAGCCATTTCGGAACACAATTGGCGCAAGTTCTTCGCAGATTGTTCATTAGATAAAATTGAAGTGAAATTAACGAGTTACGGCGGCGTGCTTCGACAGCCGCTAGGAAATAGAACATTTAGTTAGCCTAGGTAATTTAGAAAAGGTATCATGTAGCGAATGGGCAACACCTATAATACCCGTCCTAAAAAAGAACGGCGAAGTACGAATATGCGGTAATTTTAAGCTCACTGTAAATCCACAATTGATTATTAAGAAACACCCAATCCCGCTAAAAGAGAACATTTTTAATACTCTCCGAGTAGGCAAAAAATGGTCGCAAATAGATTTACGACACGCTTTCATGCAATTCAGTTTAGATGATGAATCCAAAAACGCGTTAACAATAATCACGCACGAGGGATTCTTCAGATATACGAAGCTAGGCGAAGGGGTAGCTTCAAGTCCTGCAGAATGCCAGGATATTATTGAAGATCTTCTCAGGGGTGTAAAACACACTGAAATTTACATAGATAATATATATTGTACGGGAGAAACTGACTCGGAACACGTTGAAATATTAACAGAAATTTCGCTAGACTAGCAAAAGCCGGACTTAGAGTAAATTTAGAAAAATGCGACTTCTTCAAAGATGAAATTGAAATATTAGGATTTGCTATAAATGAAAAAGGATTAGCACCTAGTTCAACTAAAATTGATGCCATAAAAACGCACCAATACCAAAAAACGTCAAAGCATTAGAAGCATTTCTAGGTTTAGTGAACTTCTATGAAAGATTTTTAGAAAACAGAGCTGATTACATCAGACCACTTTACGAATTAAGTAAGGGAAAAAATTTCAAATGGAACGTGGAATGTCAAAAGGGCTTCGATTGGATTGAAAATCAAATAACTTTGGATAATATACTTACCTTATTCGACCCTAATCAAAAATTAGTATTAGCATGCGACGCCAGTGATTATGGCTTATCAGCCATTTTGTCTCACAGATTACCCAAGGGTGAGGAAAAACCGATAGCATTTGCGTCGAAAATCATTCCAAAAGCCGAAAGACATAGGGCTATAATCGATAAAGAAGCCGGAGCAATTATTTTTGGTTTCAAAAAATTTTACAAATACATTTACGGAAATCATATAATTTTAAAAACAGATTGCGAACCACTTAAGTTTATTTTTCGTAATAAAAATATCTCGACGATGATACATAGTCGTTTACAGAGATGGGCTTATTTTCTGTTGGGATACTCTTACGACATCGAAGTTGTAAAATCAAGATCAAACGGCAACTGCGATGCACTCTCAAGACTGCCGATAGAGGATAGTACATTAGTCTTTGAAACCGAGTATACTCATATTAATTACCTGCAAGCGGAATGCTTCATGATAGATTTTGCAGCAGTAGCAAAAGCTACAAGTATGGATAAAACCTTGAAAAACGTAATTAAATATATTCAAACAAGTTGGCCGAAAACTACTGAATTGACAGAAACTGAAAAAAGTTCTCACGCAAAAAGATACGAATTAGAGTACGAGAATAATTGTTTGTCATAGGGACATAGGCTTGTAATACCAGAAAGTTTGCAAAATAAAATGTTACTAGAATTACACTCATCTCATTTAGGGATAGTCAAAATGAAGCACATTGCACGCAATTATTTTTGGTGGCCTGACATAGATAGCGAGATAGAAAACTTAGCTAATTCCTGCTCAAAGTGCTTAGAATCTAGACCGTACCCTAATAAAACAGCTTTAACATCATGGGTATGGCCATGCAAGCCGTGGGCAAGAATACATATTGACTTTGCGAAATTTAACGATAGCATGTTTCTAATCATATTAGATGCACATTCGGTGGCTATGTGTGATATGCCAAATAGTGATAATAGGTTAAGTTGCACACGAAAAGAGCATCGAGAGCATCGAAAAAGTCCTTCAAGTGTTCAAAGTGAGAAAATGAAGTGCAACGGCAAAAATGGTATCGTGCCTGATACCTTGCGTCGTTCATCCAGATTAGCGGCGAAAAGCAGTGAACCTTAAATTAACAGAAGGGAGTTGTAATGTATGTAGAATAGTGAAGTATGAGTGAGCACGGATGTAGGAATGTGTGTGAGTGAAGGATGCCCGGATGGGATACCTGTGAGGACAAGACGTCAGTAACTGCTCAGCTGTAGGCCTAGTCACCATGGTCTTGCAATCATGTAAACACATATATATTGGTTTATCAATAATAAAGTGATCATTATTATCATTAAATCACAAGTATCGTCACACCTTATTTCTCCTACATACATTATATTACCGTACATCATAATTTCTATATATGGTGTGTCCATTACTACTTTTATCGAAAACTTAATAATAAGCGAATGAAAAAAAAAATTGCACCACTGTTTTTATTATGTCTTTCAAAATATTGATCCCAGGCTAAAAATGGTAATGACCAAAATTGAAGGAAATAAAATTTCCTACCTGATTATTTTGAGACAAAAGCGCTCCTCTCCCTTTGTCAATCTTGCCTAACTATCAATAGTTTCTTAATAATTTAGACAAAATTAACTATTTTTATGAACGCTTTCACTCGACGCGGCCTGGGTCAGTTGCTGTCGAGGCTCTGAATATGCAAAATCGGTTGGGCGCCAGTTAATTATCAAAATTAACAAAACAAAGTTCGGCTAGTCTCTAATTGGCAAATAATTATTAATAAATAGACTCTACTCGCAAGGGAGTTCGTTTGGGGACCCAAGGAAGGGAGAATCTAAATTTCCAAGAGCAAAGAAAGACAGAGTTAGACAGAATATACAAGTTTATTCTACTCACAAATTGTTGTCAAAATCCGACTCCTGATAAATAATCCAGAATACACTAATAACGTAATGATATCACAATCGGGCTTCACAATTTCGATTGCCTAATTTGACAATAATTTTATTATATGTATATAAGAATAAAGTATATGACAAAATATAATAATTATAGAAAGGTAAGCGTGAGAATCACAAAGTCGACAAGAGACATATACGAAAGTCAAAACAAGAGTTGACACAAGAGATACACACGAAAGTCGAAACAAGAGTTGACACAAGAGATACACACGAAAGTCGAAACAAGAGTGATCCACCTAACGCCGGTCGATAGTCTAGCGCTTGCGCACTACCCTAATTTCAAACATCAGTTTGCTATTCGTCTTGTGTTAGACAAAGGCGTGCCGGCGGTAATATTCGACTTATAATTTAGTTCTAAATAACCTTAATTAGGATTTTGACTCTGACGTTGAGTTATTAAAATAGAATTCGGTTTTCCTGTTACAGCCTCCCCCTTCGGAGCTCAACGTCAGTGGTTGACAATTTGCAAGACTCAGAAATTTTCATGATCGGATAGTTTTATCTTTACTTTCCTTTCTAGGGATAAATAGATTTATCACTTACTTGACTCTGCAACTTGTAGTTCTGTCCACTCTGGATTAGAATTTGACATGTTGGAATTTAAGTTATGTGTCTACTTGGAAATTTAGATTAATGACGAACACAATTAGGTGTTAGGAATAACTTTTCTTTGACTATATTGTACTTTAGGCAACGTTTAGATAACAATACTTTAAATACAACTTAATGTAAGATTGATATATAAAACATTCAAAAATAAAGAAAATTGACAATGATATGACTGTACGTTGACGAGAAGAGTCCGGTTTAGCCTTTCTTTGGCTTAGCAGCCGGTTTCTTAAACTTAGTAGGAAGTATGACTGTAATTTCTTCTTCGTCCCGCAGTTCTGGTCTCTCTTCCATGATTTTGTCAAGTGTTCTGATCGTAAGTGGCGTGTATAGGGCGTCAAGAGCTTGTTGGCGTTTTTCTTTTGACAATTGTAGGGCAGATTGTGCTCTTGGATTGCTAGGTCTAGCTGTCAAAAGTGCATTCTCCCTAATTAAGAAAGCTCTGACTCGGTTCGGATAATCTTCCGGATCGGTAAACTTGGCCCTAACTCTACACTTCAGAGTTTTCTCGTTTTCGTCGAAAAGATAACGATGGTCTTGTGGAATTAGCCAGGTTGGCCAGGCGGCGTAATTCAGACGAAGCCAATCACTATGGCCGGCGTGACGAATATTGCAGTCCGGGCACTCAGGACAATAGAGGCTCAGATCTCTAGAACACCCGGGACAACGGTGAAGGGCCAATTCGTGTTCGATTCCGTGAGGATAAATGCAATCCTCTGTGTCGAATCTTTCGGCTCCACATATTTGACAAAATTCGGGCCTATATGGCAAGGAACAGTCCTTGAAATGATGTTCGGCCGAACGACAATTGATACAACCAACTACGTGTTTTTTGCCAACGAAGGTAACGTAGGTTTGCGTAGCTTGGTCAACTTGTTTCGCTTCTTTTTTAAGGACAAGCACTTCTGCTCGTTTTATCACTAGCTTCTTCAGTTGGTCTTCGGTGAGAATCCTACAATCAGTGAAAAATCTCAGTCCGTCAGTTGATTTTTCTTCGGGTTTTACCAAACCTAGTTCTCGAAGAACGTCGTCAAATTTTGGTAATGTTTGCAATGGTAAGGGCTTGGTTGAAACTGATGGAGCGGTTAACGCTTGAGGGTCGTCTGTCGTCCTCATTGATTTCCCTGTGACTACCGACTTCTTCAAGGGATGACTTGTCGAGGGAATTCGGTTTCTTAGGGTGTTTTCTTTGTCAAGATCTTTTTGAGTCACAACTTCCGGGAGCGTCAGTTTTAGCTTAGGTGGCGGCAAGTTGTTGATAGCGTCGAGCAGCTGATTGACTTTTGTCGACTTAGAGGTTGATGGTATAGGTGCATCAGAAGGTTCCGGTGCAACCTCTGGTATGACCTCTAGTACTGTTTTCCCAACTACATTTGCACTAGGTTTAGGAGTAGATGCGGTTCTGTTATGGGCTGCCACTACTTCTGCAGTTAATACTGCCAGCTTGGCTTCGATGTCCAGTTTTTCTTTTGTCAAATCCCGCAGGGTTTGTAGAATTTCTCCGTAGGATGGAGCCTTGGAAACTTCATCAGCTTCGTCACTCATGTTGACGAGGTGTTGTCCTGTGGAGGGATACATTGACTACGTAAACTACGACGAGGGATTTTTAAATCCGTAACATAGTATTTTCCAATAATCTTATTCGATTTGTCTGCCAATTCAACGACCATAGGTCCGAGAACTCTTTTTACGTGAACCGGTCCGACAAAACGATGAGCGAATTTTGCTGAGTGACCCTCTGCTTTATTGCTTAATTTTTTATTCGGGTAATAAACTTCAGTTCCTATTTTAATTTCTACAGATGTTTGTTTATCATTTTTAGATCTGGCAAGAGTCTTATTCGCGTAAGTTTTTAATCGACTTTCAATTTTGTGACGAAATTCGTCAATTTTACTCAATCTTCCGACCCAAAGCTTTACCGATTCGTCTATCGATTGTACTTTATCATCACCAGGTTTACCTATTTTCTTAAATACTGCTTCGCGACCGTGATTAAAATAAAAGGGTGAAACTCCACTACCTGTATAATGGGATACTGTGTTATACGCAAATTGTATTTTTGTCAAATGCTCATCCCATTTATTGTGATCATCATTTATGAATGCCACGATCATGGGTTTTATCGTACGATTAACACGTTCAACTGGATTTCCTTGTGGATGATTTACCGGGGTGGTAAGATGTTCTACTCCACGAGCTTCTAAAAAAGCTTTGACATCTTTGTTTAAATACTCAGTGCCATTATCGGTAAGAACTGACTTTGGTCCAACGTCCTTTTTTGGACTTTGCCCCAACGATCGAAAAGAACATCTAACGCTTTGACAACATTTTTTCCTGTTTTCTGCCGCATAGGGAACAATTCTATGTACTTAGTGTACAGATCTAGAACTACCATAACATTCGAATTACCTTTTTTAGTTCGCGTCTGAGAGACAACGGTGTCAATTGACAACTGTGACTATGGTTGTTGTAACGGTCTAGTTCTTAAGGAACCTTTAATCGGGTTTTGATTATATTTGATCTTTAGACAAGTTTCGCAATCTTCCACGTAAGATTTAACATCTTGTTTCATATCGGGCCAATAATAATTTTGCCTAATCCCATCTAATGTCTTGTCTCTCCCTAAATGACCTGCTTGCGGTAAGTCATGGTTTTCGCGTAGAACAATCAAAACGTCTTCTGGCTTAGTAACCTTTTTCCAGGGATTTCGCTCATCAATAATAGCTTTCTCGTAATCTGGCTTATAATAAAATAGTTCGTCGTTATTGATTTTCCATTCGGTAAATCTGTCTGGTTGCGTTTTGACTAATTTGAATTTCGTGTCATACCAATCTTGATCTTGGATAGAATTTAGTTGCGTACGACCTTGTATTGTTTCCTCTATTATTTTTTCCCAACTAAGAGGGTCTTCGTCGATATTAAACATTCTTGACAATGCGTCAGGGGCTTCGTTCGTAGTTCCGCGACGATGCTCGATAGTAATATCATGCTGATAAAGGTACATAGCCCATCTAGCTAAACGACCGGTTGGATTTTTTAATCCATGAAGCCATTGTAATGCTTGATGATCAGTAACGATTCTAAATGACACACCTTCGAGATAACAACGGAGTTTTTCTACGGACCAAACGACTGCTAGACACTCTTTTTCGGTGGTTGTATAATGAAGTTCAGCACCTCTGAGTGATCGACTCATTACTTCAATAAGGTTTTCTTTGTTAGTATCGGGATCAATCTGAACAAGGATCGCGCCTAATCCGAAATCACTCGCATCTGTATATAAAACAAATGGTTGTCCGGGTATTGGAACAAATAAGTGCGGCGCATCGGCTAAAGCTTTTTTTACTTCTTCAAATGACTTTTGTTCAACGTCCGTCCACTTCCAAGGAACTTTCGGACTAGTAAATTCATTTAAGGGTCCCTGAACTTTAGCAATACACTTTAAATGTCTATGATACCAATTAACAAGGCCATTAAATTGACGCAGTTGCGTTCTGTCTTTTGGAACAGGAAAATCAAGAATAGGTTGAATTCTCTCGGGATTTGGCCTCATACCAAGTTCGTCGATTACGTAACCGAGGAATTTAACTTCCTTACACGCGAAACTACTTTTCTCACGATTGACAATCAATTTCGCTTCACGAAATACTTCAAAAATTAATGACAAAACAGAGATATGCTCTTCGAGGTTTTGACTAATAATAATCCAATCGTCAAGGTATGTAAAGACTTGATCAACCCATTTATTTGGCAAGTTTCGCTCGTGGATTAGATCTGCTAACCTTCTTTTCAAAATATCCATAAGCCTCTGAAAGGTAGATGGTGCGCCAGTCAAACCATAAGGCATTCTTAACCATTTTAGTAGGCCTTTGCCTTCTACGACAAACGCTGTATATTTTCGACTTTCTTCATCCATAGGTATTTGATGAAAAGCCTCGCTCAAATCAAGGGTAGAAATTATTTTCGCTTGATGGAGCTGTGATAAGATCGATCGCATATTATGTAGGGGATATGCTGGTTTTTTAGTTTGACGGTTTACCGGCTTATAATTGATACAAAATCTAAGACCTCCGTTTGCTTTTGGAGCTACAACAGGTGAACACGCCTACTCGCTATTACTCCAAGTAACGTAGCCTTTTTCTAAGAGCCTGTCAACTTCTTAATCAATAAGTTTGCGAACGACTTCGCTTCTACGATAGGGTTTTTGACGATGAGGAATTGGATCATTTAATTCGATGACATGTTTAATTAAATCGGTTTTGCCAGTACTTTCTTTGTCAAACTTAGCGAACTTGACGTCAAGAAAATCTTTTAGTCGTTGAGATTGATCTACAGAAAGTGCTTTCAATTCCGAAGGATTTATGGCTGAATGTGACAATGGGTACACATTTTTACTATCAGCAAGTGTCCAAGTTTTCGAAAAGGGATTGACTGTTACTTTAAAAGACATCCAGAAGTCCATGCCCAGAATAAGATCACCTGATAATCCTGGCATTATGCTAAACCATTGGGGTCCATAAACATCACCTACGTCAATCATAAAGCTAGTACCGCCATGCGTTCGTACGATTGATTTGTCACCTAGGCGTACTCCTGTTTTGGACGAAGTAGCTCGAGTTAGTTCTTTAATTTGATAATTCTTTACCCGTTGATAAGCAGATAAGCTTAAAAAAGATCTATCGCTACCACTATCGATGATTCCTTTAATTTCTTCGCCGAAAATGGAAATCTTTACTGGGATTCTTACTACTTTAGTTGGTTCTTTTAATTCGTTAGCTCCGCGATAAATACGTTGTCGGGTTAGCCGATGAATTATATGGTGTGGTAATTGCGGTGGTATCCAACTTTGCAATGTTTCCTTATCTGGTTGGGCAACGCAGGCCTCGTTTACCGTTTCGTCTTGATCAACTATTTCCCCAGTCATAATTGACAAATTTATTTGTTCGTTTTCTAGTTTGCTAAAAGAACTTGTGCTCTCATTCGCGTTGTTCTGCATAGGAAGCTGATATTCATCATCCGAGAATTCGCACTCACTATCGGTTAGATTGGCGATGTTCAACTTCAGACATTGTTCTGGTTGAATTCCGATTTCGATTTCCGATCATTCGATTCGCATTCGATATTAGTACTCGGTTTATCTAAGTTTTCCGTTTGTTCGATATTATCCTATGATTCGTGTTTATCATTCGGATCTACTGAATTGACCTTATTTCCTGCCTCGATTATGCCCTGTGGTACAGTAACTTGAGGGTGAATTACTGCGGGCTGTTCGAGTTTCCCTGATGAGACGAGCAATTTCTTGTCTCATGACCTATTTTACGACAGCTATAGCAAACAATTTGTCGATCGCTTTTACAATAACAAGCGGTGTGTGCTGTCTGTCCACAATTTACGCAGAATAATTTATTCGGATCAAAAGGAGGTTTATTTTGACTGGATTTATGCCGTTCGGAGCTAGTAGATTTGTTTTGACCTGAATTGTCGTAACGCTCTAAATTCTGTTCTAATCTTTGCCGAGTTAGAGTTTTCGAATCGGATGACTTTGACGATTTCTTTGAATCTGCTGAGTTTTTATTATTTTTCATGAGTTTTAATTGAACTTCTTGTTCTGCATCATGATCAGTGAGGTTCTTTTCATCAATCGCTGTACCATTTTCTTCTGATTCATCAGACGAGTGAAGCTGTCCTTGAATAACTTTTAATTCGGGAGCTCTAGCTGAACGTCTACTGCCATTATTATGTTGCGCATTAGATCTTTGATATAGGTAACTTCTTTCGTTAATATAATAAAAGAATTGTGTATAATTGACATGACCAAGATTTATAACTTCACAAGTTAGACACGGATTAAACTTCGTTAGAATCTGCCTAAGCTGTTCTTTGAAAGACGGAGGAGTTTGCATTCGCTCAAAAATAAGTCCAGCTCGACCAGCAAATTTGGCTAACGATTCATTTTTTTCCACTATTAGATCGCGAACTTCATACAATACCGTGTGTTTGTGCAGAGGCGCTACAGTACGTCCAGTAGCGGATGTACAGTCGCCCACCGCGTGGGTACCCACGTTACGCAAATTTATCGGTATGGTATAGTAGATGTAGACTAAATTCGATCTACGTGATCATTAGCTGAAGCTAATACTTCAGTGCGCCGTTTGATGGCGCGCTTGGTCGTGCTCTTGGCTATAGCATGACAAACGTTGAATATTGTTATTGAAAACAATTATCATACTTACGAAACGTTCCTCGTACGCCGAATATTCGGTACACGAAGGATCGCAGCTGACTATCGTTCCGACGGATGAGCAAGTGAAACTTCTCGTCATAAATACGAGTGCATCTGCAGAAGTGAAGAGTACATCTACCTACTTCACACAGATCTGAATTATTGTGTGACACTTGATGCGGTTTTCAGGTTATATTCTTAGAGATGCACTCGTATTTATGAAAAATAGTTTCGCTTACTCATCCGTCGAAACGACAGTCAGCTGCGATCCTCTGTGTACCAAATATTCGGCATACGAAGAACGTTTTGTATGTGTGATAATTGTTTGCAATAAAAATATTCAATCTTTGTCATGCTATAGCCAAGAGCACGGCCAAGCGCGCCATCAAACGGCGCACTGAAGTAGTAGCTTCAGCTAATGATCACGTAGATCGAATTTAGACTGTATCTACTATACCATACCGATAAATTTGCGTAACGTGGGTACCCACGCGGTGGGCGACTGTACATCCGCTACTGGACATACTGTAGCGCCTCTGCACAAACACACGGTAGATCAGTATCGGCTTTTCTAACTACCCAGTCACCGCGGAAAGCTCTTACGAAATCTCGCCATGAGTGCCATGATGCCTTATTAACGAGATACCATGATCTATAGGCACCTTCGAATAGTTTTGATAAGCAAGGAACGAATAAGTCTTTGTATTCCGCTAGACGATAAGAGATCTTTTAAGATTAACAGGAATTGTTCTGGATCTGTTTCCGTTTTAGGGAATGAAATTTTCCAAGAATTGACAACTTGACCGATTTTTGGTGGTGAAGGTTGATAATTACTGTTAGGATTGGAATAACGATTTTCGGTTCTGTCACGAGGGAGATTTTGTGCTGTCAGTCTAGCTTGAGTACTTGAACTAGAGGCAAAGTTAATCGGATGATTGTTCTGATCGTCGTCGCTAGAGTCACTTGATCTCCAGGACAAATTTCCTCTTCTTGTCTAGGTAATCGACTATCTGCTACCTGGTACTGTGTAGATGATGCTAGATTACTCGGGTCAAAGGAGTAAGTTGACGCACGACTCACACTTAGAGCTCTATCGTTTAAACTCGACGGTGATCCACTTTGCCGGCCTATAGGCGGGTTTTGAAAGTTCAGAGACGGATTTGTCATCTGTCGATATTGTTGTTCCGTAACAAAAATTTCTTCCGTGACAATTTGACCATTTGTTAGTGGTTGACCGATTTTAACTCTTATGAGGTACGGTACCGATTGAATAGAAGGGTGAACTGTATCGCGGGCTCCTTGCATTGACGGATTGTTTACATTGAAAGAACTTGATCTTTGTGCTGTGATTGCACTTGTATGGAAGTGTACGTGGCGTAATTCTCTTTCGACTGAACCACGTGTAGCTGTTGACGGATTTGACCTTTGATTTTGTCCGTTTGTTTCTAACTGAAGAGTTTGATGCGGTTGTTGACTACCTAAAGGATTCGCGAGATTACTAGGGTGATAAGGTGTAAAAGCACTAGATGATTGGTTTGCTTGTTCTCTACCTGGAGGCACGGATTTTTGGTGATTTATAATGACCGCTTCATCATCTGCTGAATAATCTGTTTCATCGTCGACAGGTTGACTATCTGCTTGCCTTGTAGCCTTTGAAATTTTCGCGTTACTTGAACGGTTCCTTTCCGGTTCTTTAATTAACATTTGGCTAACTAATTCGTTAACTTTATCTAAGAGAGCATTCATACTATCTTCCATAGCGTTCATTCGATTAACAAGGGGTTGTAATATCTGACTAGTTAGCAATGGCGTATAGTTTGTTCGTCTGTTACAGAAAGAGATGTATTTCTACTATTTCCTCGCACACTTCCACCGGGTGGTGCTTGTGTTAGACCTATACTATAATTATCTAATTGGCCGATGTTTACTTGCATTGGCATATCCGTAATCAGGTTTGGTATATTAATTCCCGATTGATTCCATTGGCCTGGTTCTAACGCGGTATTATCGGTTGACTCATCGGCTGAGCCGATTGGGTTTGTTGTCGTATTAAGATCATTTTTCCTTGTTTGATTTTTGTTTTGTTTTCGTTTAGGTGGAGAACGAGCTGTTAATACCTTAGCTAATTTAGTTTTCCTAAAACCGAATATCTCACCAGTATCTAATTAGATAATCAAATCTTTTGACAATCTGGTTTTTTTTTCTTATGTTTACGTTTAATACCGTAAACAGAGTTCTCGTCGTTTGAGACGCCTGAATTTAAGTGTTCGGGTTCTCCCGAGTTTGTTTTCCTATACGATATCGATGCACTAACACTATTCCATCGATACGTTGCAGCAAGATCTCAACATATCGACTAACTATAACGATTATACGATATACAATGTACAAATATCAATTTTCAACAATTTTCGTTTTGCAGTTATCAACAGACGGGAGCAAGATCTTCATCTATTGACAAAAGCTAACTTTGATTTTCATAAATCAACTAATTAACAATTTTACAATTCTACAATTCTACAATTTTGCCTCTTTGACTCTCACGCTAATTACTATGTACAATTCGACTTTTCTTTGTCAACGGGTCAGAGCAAGATGTAGACTCGGTGACGTTTTCACGGTTTTCCTAATGACGTGAATTAGCAGACGTATGTACGATTTACAATATTACAAAATAAATTATACAAAATAGCAAAATAAATATTACAAGAGTACCAAATAAATAATTTGAAATAAATAGAAAGAGAACATGCAGAATAAATAGACAGAGATAGTAGAAGAGAGAGAAACGATCTCCACGATGGCTTTGTTTACGTTTAGAGTCAGCCGTGTGCCTCGGCGTGTGTTATTATACTGTTGCTATGCCGGGTCTCAAATTTCAACACTCTACTATTTCAATTTAGACAAAGAAAATTTCACAAATTTCCGTTACTTATTATTTCAATTTTTACAAATTGGCTCGAATTTTCCCAAACTTGCCCCACGTTGGGCGCCATTGAGACAAAAACGCTCCTCTCCCTTTGTCAATATTGCCCAACTATCAATAGTTTCTTAATAATTTAGACAAAATTAACTATTTTTATGAACGCTTTCACTCGACGCGGCCTGGATCAGTTGCTGTCGAGGCTCTTAATATGCAAAATCGGTTGGGCGCCAGTTAATTATTAAAATTAACAAAACAAGGTTCGGCTAGTCTCTAATTGGCAAATAATTATTAATAAATAGACTCTACTCGCAAGGGAGTTCGTTTGGCGACCCAAGGAAGGGAGAATCTATATTTCCAAGAGCAAAGAAAGACAGAGTTAGACAGAATATACAAGTTTTTTCTACTTACAAATTGCTGTCAAAATCCGACTCTTGATAATTAATCCAACGTACACTAATAATAACACTAACAATATTATAACAGATGTTTTGACGATATGAAATTTACAAATATAGATTAACAAAAGAAAGTTTATAGTTTGTCGAGGCTGACGCAAGAGTCGCATCTAAACTTTATGTGAGTAACAAAGACAAAATTTAGCGTAAGAGTCACAAAAGTTGACAAGACGCGTGCTTTTTTCAAGAGTTGACACAAGAGTGATCTACCTAACGCCGGTCGATAGTCTAGCGCTTGCGCACTACCCTAATTTCAAACGTCGGTATGCTCTTCGTCTCGAGTTAGATAAACCCGTGACGGCGGTAATATTCGTCTTATAATTTAGTTCTAAATAACCTTAATTAGGATTTTGACTCTGACGTTGAGTTATTAAAATAGAATTTGGTTTTCCTGTTACAACGTCATCTTGGCTGGCTTGCTCTTTAATTACATATTCCGACTCTGAGTCATCGATGTTCAGTGTAGTTAGAAGGTATCGGTTGAGTCTGTAGAAGGATAGATTTTTAGACTTGCAGTACCTCCAGAGCCCGCATGATTGACCTTTATCATCTTCAAATTCTTCAATCACATGACCCTCAAAAGAACCCAATTTTATAGCACATTCACTCATCAATTTACAATTCTCATCGCTGGTTAAATCTTTGAATGCCATTTGCTTAATTTTGTTCACAGAATATTCATATGAACTATTCAATTTCAAATCCTTGCCACCTATTGGTTTTTTCATCTGCTGATATTTTTTATCTGCAGTTGTTCTGTGCAACCAGCCGATGTGGAGGATTCTTTGTTTTTTACCACATTTCGGCAATGTTTTTGAGGATGTGGGACTCTGAAACAAAATTTCACATTGGGTCTGGAAACAGATCAGAATACATACATATTGGCACAGTAAATTTGATTACAATATTTCGAACATTACAGTCAGGGGTTGGTCTTAGGAGCTTGAATCCTCTACTGTATCTTGCACAATGGGTACGCAGTGGTACTTAGTGCTCAGTGCTACGGCCGTACCTTCATAACGAGTGGAACAAATACCTCAGAATAACTATACCGGTACAGCCCTAAGTGAAGTCTATTGTGTTAGGCGAATTGAGTTCTTTCCAAAAAAATCATTACCAGTGAAATTAATTTTAATATCAAACACTCGATTGGTTACGGGCATTATGTTCCTCACGTGTTTTGTCTTAAACATCATACTTAGTACACTGTGTCACTCATTGAAAAATTTTGTATATTTTGTATATTCTCAGAGAAATAATATTTATTTGTGTGAAATAATTATTCAAATTACCTGTTTTCCATGTGGTTCGTCAACCTAAATATTCTGCAGTTGATCATTGTTCTCCTTCCCAACATGAATTTTCACCAATATCTCATCGATTTGCCTCCGCTTATTGGCGGGATAACCGCTCCTCGGTGGAGAGTCATCTTTCACGTAAACATCATAAATGTTGATTCGAGGATCGATGATAATCTCCTCGTTTGACAGGTCGAGGCCGTGAGTACATCCGTCCTTGTCGTAGCTGAGGCCCGACGCTGCAGGGCAGTATTGCTTCAATAACGATAGGTTCAGATTTCCATTTTTATTCAGGGGTAATAAGATTTGTTTTTTTTTTTTACCTTCACCGTAATCTCAGGGATCTGAAATAGTTTGTTAATCAAATTCTATAAAATAAATATATACGTGCAACTACCTCACGTTAGTCATAGAAAAATTTGACTAAACTTGTAATATATACTACTTACTCTGAAAAGTACCATCTGAAATCACCAGTGATGCAGTACTGCAGTGATGTTTCGGCGTGGAACGACGCCAGAAATTTCAGAAGATCCTGATTTTATCGACAGTGTATGTCACTAAATCCTGATTTTATCGACAGTATATGTTGTAATGGACTACGAAGAAAAGCCACAAGGTTTTTTAGTGAAATATATTCTATATTATACAGAATTGGAAATAGATTTGTTTGATCTTATTATTATAGTTGAATTGGTAGTATATGGTTTTGAAGTTGAAATAGAAGTGATCCAGGAGTCTGGAGAAGGGAAGGATCTAGGTTTTTGGGAAGGGTGGTAGGAGTTGGTGGGTGGTGTTTATGAGTGGAAGGGCACCAATGAATTTAGGGATAAAATATAGGGATGAGGATAGATGAACTTCTGAGAAAAAGGACAGTTTGTTTATTTCACTGATTTTTGAGTTGGAGGAGCGGAAATGGTTTATTGCAGGGTTGTGGAGAATAGGAGATACTTGAGTAGGTAGGAAGAGTGTCTGGGTCATAAAGCTTGGGTTGTTTAGAACTGTATACCTGGCTTAGGATATTTAACTAAATAAGATTATTTTAAGAGTAGATAGCATTGATGATGAAAATACAAAAGTAGAATACTTATGGCTAAAATACATAATAATGGGTCAGTACATTTCACCTCCCCTGTTAGTTTGAAGGTAATGATTAATGTATTAATATTTATCTTTAAGAATACTGCCTCCTCTACGTGCAGGTTGAGGGTTTATATTCTCAAACATTATTTCTTCTTCGTCAGATTCAGAAGTTTCCTCATTTATTTCTATAATCGGATTTGGTGTTACACTACGCTTCCTGACCTGTGGTTCGTTTAATTCTATTGTTTCTTTTGGAATTGACCTTCTATTGCGTGTTCTTTGGCGATCGTTTTCGATCTTGAATGTTAAACAATTTACTAATTTTGTGCAGCATCCATTGGTTTCATTATGATGGTGTGCGTGTAAGTTTACTGATTTTCTTTTGCAACAACATCTTACTATCGTGAAGATTACGTAGAATAGAATAAAAGCACATACTGCATATCCAATGTATGTGAAGATGGAAATTTTCTTATGAGCATCTTTAGATTTCAGAATTTCGTCCGTCATTCTAGAAATAGTGTTTAACTTATGGCTAGCTATTTCTAAATTATCCAAGTTTATATTAGTTACAGGTATTTGCTTAAATGATGGTAAAATACTTATATTAGACTTATGCTTAATACAACAATCATCGTCAGAAATATTGAAAGAAGGAACTATCGATGAGTAATTACTTTCAAAAGAACCTTCGGCGATTAAGATTGCTGATGGCGTGTAAGCCTTACAATGAGGACTTAGGTGTTATTATAGATGCGCGTGTTTTAATCTATTTGCGTGCACTACGATTTTCTTATTTTTTACTAAGATCGTGACGTTCACTGAGGAATTGACTTTGGTTACTGTATAAGGTCCTGTGTAATTAGGAGTAAGTTTCCTCGTTTTTTATGAAACGTTCTGTCAAAAGATATACTCTGTCTCCAACTTTATAGTCGACATTATTAGTTCGCTTGCCGTAGTATTTTTTGTTCTTCTCTTTGGGATTAATTATGTTATTTTTCGCTATTTCGTGTGATTTTTGTAGTTTCAAGCTCAGATTGTCAATATAATTATCATATGTGTATTTAAATTCCGGTTCTTTGGTTAGTGCGGTTGGAAATTCTGCTTTGTGCCCAAAAATTAGTTCGTATGGTGTGAAATTAGTAGTCGAATGTGTCGGCGAAGAAATATCGGCACCTGTGTCTAAAAGTAGATTGATAGATTTCTCTTTGGTTTCTGTGATTTTGGTTGGAACGTATGTGGTTACACCTTGAATTATTGGGTCTGTTCTGCCTCCAAATTGTGGATATTCCTCGGTGCGGCAGCCACCGGGAATTGATTCGAGTTTAAAGCATGCGTGTTATTAGAAGGATTAGGAGTAAGATTTTGGGACTTGTTGTTGAAAAAAGGATTCTGGGAGTAATTATTTCGTCGGTACGAGCTATCGTTATTCTGATTCTGTCTGTTATTCTTTCGTCTGTTACTATTGTATGCGCGTTTTCTACATTCGTCAATCGTGTGACCTAAGTTCTTAAAATAATTGCATCACTTTACGGTGTGTTGATTCTGATTTTGTGACGTGTTAGGATTTCTTGGTGGTCTTTGCTCATTTGATTTGTAATTTCTTATGTTTGATTCTTGTTTGATTTGAGGATCGAAGCGTCGGCGAACGTTTGTATGTCTGTTTGAATAGCAGTTAATTGTAGTATGTCCCGTCTTGTTACAATTCAAACAATGCTTAGTATCTTTTAAATTTAAATTCTGGAATCTTTCCATTTCTTTTCGCGATTTTCCCTCGTTTTCCTCAGCTATTGTATATTGTACGGCGCTTTCCAGACTTTCTGATTTTTGTGACTTGACGATAATAGAAATATCTCTACGTAAACCCAACATAAATACAGTAAGAGCTTGATTTTGTAATAATTTTATGCATGCTGCTCTGTCTGATTGAGTAAGGGAATCGTCTAGACTGCTTGTGAGTTTAATTAGGCAATTTTCGATCTTCTGAGCATAAGAAATGACATCTTCGTTATGAGCTTGCCTACAGGACGATAATTTTAATTGCCACTGGCCATGTGATCGCTTTTCCGAATATGCCTCGAAAAGATACGTTTTCAGAGATTGCCAATCATCAAATGAACGATTTCGAATTAAGGCTCTTGCATTACCCGTAATTTTTGTTTCTATGATTGCAAAAAGAACTGGTTTCATTTCATTGGCTACTAGTGAAATGGCTTTATCGCAATTGTCACAAAATTCATGCAGTTTGGATTTATTTCCGTCGGAGGTTGTCAACATTTTTTCAGCTAATTCTATCTTAATTGTAACTGCCATTTTGATTACTGGGGTTTAAAGTCTTTGGATATCCTTAGTAATGTTACGATAGGCTTAATTTAGTTGCGTCTTCGACTTACAGTAAACTGCATACGATGATTATCATGATCTTGCTCGCGAGGTGGATGTGGTGGATGTAGTAGGTGAAGAGTCGTCCTTGATGTAGCGTTTTGTAGTCCCCGTGGATTGTAGGTTGAGTGGATCTTGTTGATTTGCGGCGATTCGGTGGATCTTGTTGATTTAGTAGAATTGGTAGATTCCGTCGATTTAGTAGATGTTGTAAATTTGGAAGGTTCTGTTTGATTTAGAAGGTGTAGTAGATTTTGTAGATTTTCTTTGATTTGGTAGATTTCACTTATCTTGTCTTCGTACTTGAGTCCAGTTTCGAGGTGGTAGCGTATGTAGCTAGGTTCTAGTTCTACACACTCGGTGATGAGAGTTCGGCGATAGGCGACTGCGTGCCCTATTTATTGCGTCGTTCTTCCGTTGTTTCTGTTCAAATTACCGTAAAAAGCGTAGAAATTCAACGAATGAATTCTTTTTACGTTCTCAAAGCAGAATGATCTTTCACTTCTGACACCAGTTTTATGTAATGGACTACGAAGAAAAGCCACAAAGTTTTTTAGTGAAATATATTCTTTATTATATAGAATTGGAAATAGATTTGTTTGATCTTATTATTATAGTTGAATTGGTAGTATATG
Source organism: Macrophya annulata (assembly GCA_963924015.1). Taxonomy (NCBI): domain Eukaryota; kingdom Metazoa; phylum Arthropoda; class Insecta; order Hymenoptera; family Tenthredinidae; genus Macrophya; species Macrophya annulata. The sequence continues at coordinate 28,916,343 of OZ001259.1, read as the reverse complement.
GTTTTGAAGTTGAAATAGAAGTGATCCAGGAGCCTCGAGAAGGGAAGGATTTAGGTTTTTGGGAAGGGTGGTAGGAGTTGGTGGGTGGTGTCTATGAGTGGAAGGGCACCAATGAATTTAGAGATAAAATATAGGGATGAGGATAGATGAACTTCTGAGAAAAAGGACAGTTTGTTTATTTCACTGATTTTTGAGTTAGAGGAGCGGAAATGGTTTATTGCAGAGTGGTGGAGAATAGGAGATACTTGAGTAGGTAGAAAGAGTGTCTGGGTCATAAAATTTGGGTTGTTTAGAACTGTATACCTGACTTAGGATATTTAACTGAATAAGATTATTTTAAGAGTAGATAACATTGATGATGAAAATACAAAAGTAGAATACTTATGGCTAAAATACATAGTAATGGGTCAGTACATTACAATGTCGCTAAATCCTGATTTTATCGACAGTGTATGTCGTTAAAGCCTGATTCTCCCGACAGTGTATGTCGCAATCGTTTGGCTGGACCGGGCTTCCGTACTTAGTAGAGTCAATAGTTCACCGTATGTGAAGAAGGTGGCGTCACCGAAAATGAAAAAAAGGATGCTTGGCTTCTCGCGCGGGCAGATTTTACGCCCGCATTTACGGTGAGAAACTCCTCTTTCTTGCGGGGATTCTATAATACCGATGGGAACATATACTGCCCAGAGTTCTCCCCGTGTATCATCAGAGACAATTCCTTCTGGTACCCTCATATAAATTTCTTCTTTTAATTCACCATTTAAAAAGGCTGTCTTAACATCCATATGATGTACTAACAAATTATGCTCATTTGCAAAGGCAATTGTAAACCGAAAACTTGCGATTCTAGCTACAGGAGCAAATGTTTCATTATAATCAACCATGTATTCCTGGCTAAACCTTTTTGCTACTAAACGAGCTTTATGTCTGAATGGTTCTCCAAATTCATCATTTTTTATTGTAAACACCCATTTACAATCTACAATATTTACATTATCCGGCCTTGATACTAATGTCCACGTTTTATTTATACGAAGAGAGTTCAATTCTTCCTAGATAGCTCGTTCCCAATGAACCCTATCTTCTCTCTCTCTTATCTCCGCAAACGACTGCGGGATTTTACATACGACAGACTGAGCGCACAAGATATAATCATTAATATTTCCTTTTTCTTTATATGATACAGGGGCCAGATATTTTATCCGATCACTTCTCCTTGGCTTTTCAATTTCATTATCAATAACAGATGAAGAGTCCTTTGTACATTTTTCAACACCTGTTGTCGTTTAACGCTCATTGTTTGTTTTTGGAATTTTACTTGATCCACCCTGATCATTATAATCATCGGACCTTATTATTTCCTTGCTTTCATCTGATTTTATACTATCAGATGCACGAGACGATACAGATTTCGACATACAGTCAGAGAAGTCAGTTTCAATCCGGGTGCCCTGACTGTGGGCCCGTTCATCCCCCTCCAGCCTGAGCACAGGCCTCAAGTGTGGGAAATTCCTCTCGTTTACAATGACGTCCCTCACGACAACATTTTTCTCGGTTTCCACATCCCGAACTCTATAGCCATTCGGTTCGTACCCAACCAGAATTCCTTTCCAGGACTTTTCTTCGAATTTTGACCTTCTGGTTTTCTTATGAACATATACTGTCGAACCGAATACTTTCAAATATTTAATTTGAGGTTTCTTATCGTGCCACATTTCATACGGAGTTTTATCCTCCTTCAGAGCTTTTGTTGGAGATATATTTATCAAATAAGTGGCAGTCAAGACTGCATCACCCCAAAAAACTTGCGACAACTTCGCATCGGCTATCGTAGACCTAGCCTTATTTGTTATGGTTTGAACCATACGCTCTGAAACACCATTCAGTTGAGGTGTCCGTAGAACCGTTAAATGGTAACTGATACCTTTTTCTTTATAATACTCTTTCATCTCATTTGATAGATATTCACGTCCATTATCGCTATACAAATTCACGACCCTCAAATTGAAATGACTCTCACTTTTAGCTACAAAGTCTTTAAAAGCTGAGAAAACCTCAGATTTGTACGCCAAAGGATATGTAACGCAATAATGGGTTCTCTGATCAACAAACAACACAAAATAGTTTTTGCCACCTACCGAAGGAGGAGTGGTCGGCCCTGCTACATCCGAATGTACAATGAACAATGGCCGTTTTACATGCTCTCTATCTTTTTCTTTCTCGAACGGTAAACACGCCTGCTTGCCTAATATACACGCTTCACAAAGACTATCATTGGGTGTAACTTTTTTCTATTAATTCAGTCTTTTACCATCTCTTGTCTCCATATGAAGGAATTTAGATTTACCTATATGACCCAATCGTCGGTGCCACAATTCATACTCATCTTTTATACTAACATGGGCGACACCATTTGCTGTTCGTGAATCGACTTTGAAATCAACTGTGAATAAAGTATTTTCTGGCTTACCTTTTATCAAGATTCTACCATTTTTCCTTATCTGTACTCCCCTTTGATCGAATACAATCGTCAAGCCAGCTTCTCGCATCCTCGTGACCGATAACAAGTTGTGCGGAATTTCCGGGCTGTAAAGAACGTCCTCTAGAGTCCCTTTAATTCCCTTATTGGTGGTCAGATTTAGTACGCCCTTCTTTGTTGCACTTATGTAGTGTCCATTTTTGGCAACAGAAATTTTAAGAGGTGTTTCCAGATCGATGAAGTTACCAATCAAATCACTCCGAATAATTAAATGATCGGATGCACCTGAGTCCAAAATAAAAGTGATTTCATTTTTGTCTTCTGTTTAATACAGGTAGCTCCCAACCATGAAACAGAAACCATCTGCATCATTGCTGGACCGCACGTGTTGAGCAGTCTGTACTGTCTTAAGTGTTCTCTGTCTCTCTTGTCCTGATTCTTCTCCATTCTGCCGTCCTCTTTTCTTCTCTTCCATTTGAGCCCTTAGAAAGTGCCTGCACTCGTTCTTTGTATGCCCTGGTTTACCACAGTAAAAACACTTTCCCTTAAAACCTCTGTTTATAGGATTGAACTTTTTGAATCCACGATGAAAATTCCGTCGCTTCTGATTTCCATTTCCAAAGTGTGACGTCTTATTGTCTTTCTCGTTCTTCTTGTCACTCTCGACATGCAATACTTTGGCACTTGTCTCACTACTTTTGGCTTTTAATTTTATTTCATAGTCCAAAAAACGTTTCTTGACATATTCTAGTGTCAACTGGTCTTCACTGATTGTTTCAAGTGCAGTAATAACAGTTTCGTAAGAGTCGGGCATTGTTAAGAACAATAGTGACACTTTGTCCGCTTCATCCATTTTTCCACCTGCACCAATAAATTCTGTAACCAGATTATCAAATTCTGTGAGATGACTGATCATTGGAGTATCCCCTTGGAGTTTCAATGAATGTATCTGCTTTCGCACAGAATGTTGACTGGGAAGGCTTTTGCGTTCGTAAATTGTGTCCAGACGCCCGAGGATTTGTTTTGCTGTGAGGCCAGGTTTCGCAAAACTCAGATATGCATCTGCGAGATGTTGAACAACCGTCTTTCTTGCGATACGTTCAGCTTTTCTCCATTTACGAGTCTCAGGAATTTCAGGCTCTGAGTCGATGACTCTAATTACGTCAAGTCCAATCAGTAATTCACGGATTCTAAATTTCCACACACTGTATTTTTCGCCATTGAATGGCTTAAACTTCTTACCGATTTTTATCTCCTCCATCACTTCACTTCTAACTGAACTGTCACTTAAATTTATACTCTTAACTTCTATTTCACTTATTTACACTAAATACACAAAACTAAAACAATAATTCGCGCACTGCGTCCTCTGGGCCCATAACCTCTTGCATATGGGGGAATTTAAATAACCAAATCGGCAAATAAGTGAAATACTGTTGTTCTTTATTATATATGTATGCTCGGAAGACACATCCGCTCTTTACCAATTCCATAGATGAACTAACTTATTACAAAGCGATACAACACCCTGGACCCTTAGTGACTCACACTCAAGACGACCAACTTATCCAACACTGTTTAGACTAAGAAAAGAGAGCATAAACATCATGCCTCAAACTTCTCAGAATCTTTCACTTTGTTTATTTGTATTGAAAGAGAAAATACAGAGAGAGAAACACTTATTAGAATAATTTTTGTTACTTATTATTCAAATGAAAAATCCAACGCAAATCTAAACGCAAGTTAATAAATACATATTTATTAATTGATGGAAAAATGGAATCAATAGTACCCAGCCACGTAGCCCAATATTTCATTGCGAAGTCTTAGCGTAGCCAAATGTTCTCTGCGAAGACCAGCGTCGCCAAATATATTCTTTGCAAAGTCCGGCTCACAGAGTTTTCTCTACGCAGGACGAAATGATACTCGGAATCTTGATCTGGAAATAAAAATAATTAGAAAACGAAATGATAAGAAAAAAAAAGAATAATGAAAGTTCTTGGCTGTTCAGAACTGGCATTGTTTTTTTTCTTATCATTTCGATATCTAATTATTTATTTATTTCCAGATCGAGACCCTGAGTCTCATTTTGTCCTCCGTAGAGGAAACTTGTTGCGCTGGGCTTTGCAAAGGATATATTGGCTACGCTGACCTTTGCAGAGAAATATTTGGCTATACTGAGACTTTGTAATGAAATATTGGGTTTCGTTCTGGGTTTTCAGAAAGTAAAAAAGGGGGTCAAGCCCTCATGAACGTATAAGCCAGGAGGCTGCGTACAATAAATTTGATACCAACTTATTAATTAAGCGCAAAGGTGTTTCTCTGAATTTTAATGACCAACATTGCTTCTAAACTAACTTGCTTCTCCTTTGATGTCGACCCGATATTTTGGCCAATGTGTTGGTGGCGAAATCCGACATTTGACCATTTGTTGCAATTCTTGACATTTTTTTTGCCCCGTACGGTGGTGGCATGAACCGGGTGCAAATGTCATTGAGTTCCGAATCGTAGTGGATCCATGCTACCGGGACAAAATCGATGCTCTTTTTCTTTCCTTTGTCATCCACAAACTGAATTAGTTTATAACAAACATCCCCAGAAACCATCTGTAATGAAAATTTTACTTTAAAGCAAAATTGACGGAGTGAAGTTCCAACAGTGCAGGAGTCAAGCAAAAATAAACGCTTTTAGCCTACATGGCGATAAAAAATCCTTTGTATTTTATTTTTGTAGTATGCCTATGAAACTTGAAAATATAAATTATTGGTGCTGAATTCAAGGAAGTCTTAAAATTGTGTAGCAACTACGTAGTCATGATAGCCAAGATACCGATCTCTAATTAAGGAATATGTAACGCTAACGAATAGGAAATTCATTTTTTGAAAATACACAGCTATTCAGAAACACGTGAAACCATGATAAAAATTTATCTCGATACACACGCTTTATGCACCTCAGCCACTGTATCTTTTTCATAAAAAATAAATTTATAAAATAGAGTTTTTAAATAATTTTTGTGTGACGTCTGTACGTCGACACAACGAGAAAGTTCTTGATGATTAGCGTTAAATAGTAAGGGTTCGCTCCCGCTTTACGTGTGGGCGCACAACTAAGGAAAGTGATATGAAGATGATTGATTGGTTAGAGTGAGATAGTGATTAACTTATAGTTTATTGATAACAATACTGATACTCGGACAAACAGATTGGAGTGAAGGTGAAGGGCTTAGATTTGGAAGCGGATGATTAGAAGTTTAATAAGGGAGTTTGGTGATTGGTGAAGAGTAAGGATTGATTTGTAAGGAAGAGTGTACTTAATAAGTGGATGTTCGTCAGAGAAGTATTGTGTGATAGTTAGGATAGAGGATGTGTGTAGGAAGATGGTAGCCAGTGAAGTGAAGAAGTAAGTAATGAGAGGAATAAGGTAAACTAGGGATTTAGGTAAGGTGGGAGGCCACGTGTAGCTGAGGATTAGGGTGTCCGTTATTTTCCAAGTTGGATTTTTTTTTACATTCGCCCTCTGACTTTTCAGTTTTGGCCATGAAAAACAATTTGACACTAAAATGAGCGCTTAATTTTTATATTAACCCGTGCCTAAATTATGATACATTTCCCATTTAAATAACATGGGATTCTTGCACTTTTTACATTTTCTTTTTTCTCTTTGAAACAAATGCAACTACAATAATGAACAATGTATATTTTTGGTAGGAAATTGAACGCTCTACAAAAAAGGTTTCCTATATTTTTTCGATAAATTTATTTCTTTAAAAGTTATTCAAGGTTAAAGTTGTGATCATGGTCAAATTTATCGTTTCATATTTTTCTTGTTACTTTTAATTTTTGTTTGCTCTAAAACTATCGATTAAAGCCAATTGGCTTGAAATTGACATATTTCTGTATGAACTCTAGTACTACAATTACTTTTTCTTTATTCCATTGGTATATTTATTGCTAATAAAATGAAAAAGTTGAACAGATTTACATTCTAAATTTATTTATATATTATTTATTTATTTTTTTACTTATCAAGGCCCTGGGATAACCTAGGGTAGCCAACCTTACAAAATCTAAATTCATTTTTTCAGTGCCATTGGTATTCACTAAGAGGTTAGACTCTTTTAGTACTTTAATAAAATAGTGTATCGATCCAATCAACTACTTTCTGTACGTAAGTAAAATTATCAGTAAATTAAATATATATATATATATATATATATATATATATATATATATATATATATATATATATATATATATATATATATATATATATATATATATATATATATATATATATATTTATTTTTGGTTGTAATTATTTTCAAATAAGAGTTAAAAAACACTACACCAGATTAATTTCTTCGATTTTTTTGAGTTTATTATTGGCGGATCTATTAAAACCAAAAGTCAATGAACATGGGATAACTTATAGAGTTCCAATAGATTGCTCATATATGGCGTTGATGTACGAAACGAAAAAAATACATTCAGATTTTGTAAGGTTGTGTACGCTGCGTTATTCCAGAGCCTTAATAAGTAAAAAAAATCAAAAAATACATAAATTTAGAATGTAAATCTGTTCAACTTTTTCATCTTATTGGCAATAGATATACCAATTGAATAAAGAAGAAGCAATTGTAGTACTGAAATTCATACAGAAATATGTCAATTTCAAGCCAATTGGTTTTAATCGATAGTTTTAGAGCAAACAAAAATTAAAAGTAACAAGAAAAATATGAAACGATAAATTTGACCATGATCACAACTTTAACCTTGAATAACTTTTGGAGAAATAAATTTATCGAAAAAATATAAGCAACCTTTTTTGTAGAGCGTTCAATTTCCTACCAAAATATACATTGTTCATTATTGTAGTTGCATTTGTTTTAAAGAGAAAAAATAAAATGTAAAAAGTGCAAGAATCCCATGTTATTTAAATGGGAAATGTATCATGATTTAGGCACGAGTTAATATAAAAATTAGGCGCTCATTTTAGTGTCAAATTGTTTTTCATGGCCAAAACTGAAAAGTCAGAGGGCGAATGCAAAAAAAATCTAATTTGGAAAATAACGGACACCCTAATATATATATATTATATATATATATATATATATATATATATATATATATATATATATATATATATATATATATATATATATATATATGTATTATTTTTCTATTGACGGGAATATAGATGAAAATCAGTCATTTTGTTTTGTTAATGGGTCCATTTCCTCCCCAAAGAAGCGACCGTATCAAACGTTGTCAAACTTTGAAAGTATTGAAAAATTTCTACGCTACATGCACGAAAAAGGGCCGATACATGCACTTGTTAAAAAAGCACGGTGTACAACAAGGGGGGGAGGGCAATTTCTAGCTTGGGTGATGATGTTGCACTCGTCTTTGTCTCGGGTACCGATTTTAATAATTCATTGTAATAATTGTTTGTGAGCGCTAACGCCACACTGCGCCAAAACGTACAAATACAAATGGACAAAGTCCGAACCCTAATCAGGTGACCGGCTGACCAAATGGCTCATTCTCTTTCCCACCAGGACCGCCGTACCGACCACACCGTTCAGACTCCGTCACTCTCCGGAGACATATCGGGATAAGTAAATTGGGAAATTGGAGCCTATTTTATCTTTATTATTGCATCTTTTATGTGTATAATTTTTATGTATGCGAGTCTCATTTTCGGATCGTTACGGATCTTATATCATTGTTCTCTGTATTACCACTATATATGTATATCTATGTTGCTTTGCCAAATTATAATCCTCACCTTGTTCCGGGAATTGACAACGCTGCATCGGCGCATATATTTTAACCCTAAGCTATACTTAATAATTTTATCAGATTGAATGGTCCGTCTGTCAACGTCATAGTAGTTCAGTGTAGTCGGACAAGCTATGTAAAAACCATTGATCTACTCATTTTGTTAATAGTAGATATAATATGGGGGTTCTGGATCTCTTTCCTGGCGCCGCCACCAGAGGCGCTGCCCTGGTTTACCGATCACCGGTAACTTGTCGGTCGGCGAGCGGATATGTTATCATCCGATTTTGTGCATTACCGATCTCACCGATCATCCGCCAGAGGTGCTACAGTAGTGGGATGGTGTGTTATCATCCGGTTTTCTACATTACCGATCTCCAGACTCCGATTTTTCGCGCCATCGATCTCAGAACCGATCGCTGACATCTTGCCGGTCGGCGAGCTGGTATGTCATCATCCGATTTCCGATCATTCGATTTTCCGACCTTACCGATCTGCGAGCGGGTATGTTATCATTCGATTACCTGACCTTACCGATCTGCGACCTGGTATGTTATCATCCGATTGCCGCCAGATGGTGCGCACGTCTGCTTCTGTTTCTTGACTCACCGATCGCCCGAGTGAGATATTTGAATGGCTGGGAAGGGTGTGGGATGTTTGAATGTGGAATGTTTCAGAAAAAAAGTTTCACACAGAATTCATCGAAAGTTTTTTTTTTTTTTTTTTTTTCATATTTATTATAGTCAAATATATATTTGATTTTAACACAAATATTCGTAATACCGATGAAAATAATAATAATAATAATAATAATAATAATAATAATCATAATAATAATAATAATAATAATAATAATAATAATAATAATTTTAATAATTTTAAGACCAATAATAATAATAATAACAATATGACAGTCGTGGTATATCTGGAAAAAATACAGAAAACAAGGTTAGTTATGTCATTTGTGATTCCTCAATGATAAATTGTAAACATCATTCCACACTGAATTCTGAGTCAGACTCATCATTGTCATTCATCAAAGCGTTGTATATTCAATCATAGAGATCATTACTAATTATGCGCAATCAACTAATTCTAAGCTTGAAACTCAAATTATATACCTAAAGATCATAAATGGAAAAATATCCACCCGGCATATTCCAGGCGGGGTGATCCCAATCTTCCGCCGGGTGATCTTCACCCCAACGTCCATCCTCCATCCACCTAATGCCAAAGAAATCAAAGTTTTCCTCCCCACCGCATTTGCTATCTATGGCGGTGAAAAACTCTGCCACTTCACGACGCATTGGCCGGCGAATCGCCCAAACTTCCGCCCGCTGGATGTTGATGTAGTGGCGCTATAACAGAAAATGGAGAAAATTATCATAACATCCCCCAATCGAATTACTTTCAGATAAGTCGATCATTTATCGATAAACACTGATATCGGTACTCACCATCATTGAATGGTGGAATCGGATAAGCCCAGGCCAATCATTCCGATTGAGGAGTGCCATCTGTCGGTTCTGCAGTTGCATGGGTATCGCCATTTTTAAAAATTTTTTTCGATTTTTTATTCGCGTTTAGAATATCTGATACAATATTCACTGAGGAGCACAAGTAATGAGTAAGATCGGTTTGAGTCTCCATTTATATACACACGAAAACTCCAAAGTTTACACCCACTGCCAATGGTTAACCATTCAAAATTTTACACCCACCGTACCGTAAAAGGGGAGGCGACCAATAACGTAAAAGTCTTTTTCTTCTTCTGAAAAAGATTTTACACAATACGCTGTTAGGGTAACAGCCAATGGTTTGAACATTCGGTTGAGAAAAAAAGGGCGGAGGAGGTGGGAAGAGGATTTCAAGAAACTAACCTGTGGAGAGGGTGTATATTGAGCCAATGATCAGTTTGCGTTCCACAACGATCAGGTGCATACGAAACTACAACTTTAGAAGCTTAAAGAAGAAGTCATGGACGGAAAAATGTACGCGGAACTTCTGGAGACGATGGAAAACGCATACACCTTGCTATGCGCACCAAATCCTGGACAAATTAGCAAAGATATTATTTCCCGCTGGTGTGATATCGGACTTCAAAATATCAGATTTTTGTGTGATATTCTCAAGCGTTCGCACCTGAGTGTTAGCGAAAAACAACAGATTCAACACACAATTTCCATGCTGCAATCATACTTGGTGAAATTTGAACGACAATGTGGGGCTATTGTTGGGGGTAATATTGGCAATGATATTCATAATCGTGTTCGATGGGACGACATGGAAAGTGCCTTCAACTGTCGTATACGTACCGGGGCCGTGACAAATCTGCAACACAAGGATTTGGCGAGATTTTTGAGCGACGCTGGAGTTGTTACAATCGAACGTTTGAAAGATGTGCTGCGCGATGAAGGAAGTATTAAGGTGAATGTGGGCGTTTCATGCAAATTTGAGAACGTCAAAGGCGACGAGGTTAGTCTGGAGGTAAAGACCTTCAATACACGCAACACCATGATCCTACCCTCAACAGATCTGAAAACATGGTTCACCGATAACGTAACGAATCCTCTGCTGGTTAAGGTGGAGGATTTTGAGCAGCGTGACTCTGGTTGGAGTATGATTGAGATCATCAATGCAGTGATCTGTATCAACCGATACGAGCCTCTTTGCGGCGGGCTCTCTACGTTCGTTGCACTACCGAGGGATATTCAACTGAAGAAGGCAGTGGTCAACGTGCAGAATAATGACAATCGATGCTTCTTGTGGTCCATCACTGCCGCCCTACATCCCGTAAACATCAACGTGGGCATGACACGGAGCTATCATCAACACATTTCCAAGCTCAATTGTACAGGTATAAAATTTCCAACCACCCTGCGATGCGTAGAAAAATTTGAAAAGTTAAACAATTTGAGTATTAACGTATACGGAATCGAGTCGGAAACTTTTCAGAGTAAGAAAGAGTCCAAAGATAGTGTTATCACACCGCTTTATTTGAGTAAGAATGTAACTGAGCGCGATACAATCCACCTGCTCATGATTGAAAGTAAGAGCGAATTAGATGATAATGATTTGGAAAATTTTGAACCGCGATTTCACTTTGCTTGGATTAAGAATCTTTCACGTTTAGTTGACAAACAATTGTCCGGTCATAAATGCGCACAATTTTTATGCGATAGATGCATGTGCCACTTTAGCGTGCAAAATGCCTATGAAAACCATAGGCATGATTGTCTGCGAATGAATAAAGTCCGTATGGAGTTCCCTAAAGAGAAAATCTTGGAATTTTCGAATTTTCAAAATCAGGGCACCGTATCGTTTGTCGTTTATGCCGATCTTGAATGCATGATAAAGCCTGGGATAAAAGAATCTCAAGAGCATATCCCACACAGTGCAGCGTATTATATGCACTGCACCTACGATGATACATTGTCGGAATACAAGAGCCATCGCGGATCCGATTGCATTGAATGGTTAATCATAGAGCTCCGCGAATTATCCATAAAAGTAGAGTCACGTGTAAAGAATATAATACCAATGGAGGCATTAAATCAAATACAGCGCGATCGTCACATGCGCGCGAAAAATTGCTACATTTGCGAGAAGCCATTTTTACCTGAGGAGAAAAAATGTCACGATCATTGTCATTTCACGGGAAAATATCGCGGAGCTGCGCATAATCGCTGCAATCTGAATTTTCAAGAGTCACACACAATTCCGGTGGTTTTTCACAATTTATCGGGCTACGATTCTCACTTCATCATAAAATCTCTGGCCACAACTTTTCCGGGTGACATTACACTTCTACCCATCAATAAGGAAAAATACATATCATTCACGAAGAAAGTGGATGGTACCGTAATCAGTTTGAGATTCATAGATTCACTTAGATTCATGGCTAGTGGTATAGAGAAACTAGCATCGTACGTCGACGCCGCGGATAAGCGAATAACGCGGAAATTTTACAGGGATCGTGATAAATTTAGCTTGATGATTCGTAAGGGCGTTTTTCCATACGAATATATCGATTCTTGGGAAAAACTCAACGAGACGAAATTACCTGATAAACGAGATTTCTATTCAAAGCTGAGCGCCTCAGGTATTAACGATGCCGATTATGAGCATGCTAAGGATGTTTGGACCAAGTTCGACCTGAAAACTCTGGGTGAATATTCCGATTTATACCTGAAAACTGATGTACTTTTATTAGCCGATATATTTCAAAATTTTCGGGATAGCTGCTTTAAAACATACAACCTGGATCCTTTGCATTACTATACAGCGCCGGGGCTTGCTTTCGATGCAATGTTAAAGCACACAAAAATTAATCTGCAACTTTTAGACGACCCGGAAATGATTCTATTCATCGAGAAGAGCATTAGAGGCGGCGTGGCTCAATGCTCCAATCGCTATGCCAGAGCGAACAATAGGTTCATGGGTGAAGATTTTAATCCAAGCAAAGCGGAATCATATTTAATGTACTTTGACGTGAATAATCTTTACGGCGCGGCTATGAGCGAGAATTTACCGAGTGGATCATTCGAGTGGGAACATGATAAAAACATTGATGTGATGTCCCACCCCGATGATTCACCGATCGGGTACATTCTCGAGGTAGACTTGGATTATCCATTTGAGTTACATAAGCAACATGCAGACTTACCACTCTGTCCCGAACATTTCATACCACCAGGTAGTAAAATTAGAAAACTAGCAGTGACGCTTCTACCCAAAAAAAAATATGTTCTACACTATCGGAATTTGAAACAATGCGTGAAATTGGGTTTGAAGCTGGTGAAAGTGCACAGAATTCTCAGGTTCGCACAATCACCATGGTTGAAGTCATATATCGATCTCAATACAAATATGCGAAAGCAATCGAAAAACGATTTTGAGAAAAATTTCTACAAACTTATGAATAATGCGGTATTCGGCAAAACTATGGAGAATGTGCGTAATCATAAGACTGTAAAACTAATCACAAAATGGGGTGGTAGGGGTGGTGCGCGCGCTCTCATTGCAAGACCAACTTTTCATAGCTGTACCATATTTGATCGTGATATGGTGATTATTGAGCTAAATCGCACCAAGGTATATTTCAATAAGCCTATATACATTGGTGCTGCAATTCTTGATCTTTCGAAAATATTTTTGTACAACTTTCACTATGATTATGTAAAGAATAATTTTTCAAGTAGCGAAGCCAAATTAATGTATACCGATACCGATAGCCTGATATATCAATTTACTGTACCAAACATCTATGAAATCATCAAACGTGATGTTGCGACAATGTTCGATACATCAGACTATCCGCTAGATAATGTCTACGGTATTCCGCTGATGAATAAAAAACGTCTTGGTCTGATGAAGGATGAGAATAATGGGAAACTTATGACTGAATTTATCGGACTGCGAGCGAAATTATATACATTCAGAACTCAAGGTGATACAGATAAAAAGCGCGCAAAGGGTGTAAAAGGTTCCACCTTGAAATCTATCACATTTGATGATTACAAACGATGTCTTATTGATCATAAAAATTTTGTTGAGAAACAGTGCATGATAAAAAGTAGTCGACATACAGTTAGCACTATTGTACAGAATAAGTTAGCCCTAAGCTGGGGTGATGACAAAAGAAATCTGATACCTGGCGAGACCGACACTCTACCCTGGGGTTTCCGGGGTGATGCAAACCTGTAAATTTTCTGATTGTTTAAAGGTTTTTCTGTAAAAAAAAAAATAAAATAAAAAAAAAAAAAAAATATATATAAAAATAAAATAAAATAATCCACAATTTACTTTACATGCAAATGTGAGAAAACTTTTTCCAAGTGTGAGAAAAATTTTCAAAATGTGAGAAATCTTTCCCCAAATATATGTGTGAAAACTTTTTTCCCCCTAAAGATCTTGTAAAACTAGCATTAAGAAATGGGTGAATGAGAAAAAACAATGTTTGATACATAATAAATTCTTTTATTGAAAAATGATTACATGTTTGATTTATTTATCCAACTATTGTGTAAATTATCCATTCCCAACCATTTTACATATAGCTGATCACCACGTTTCCGCAGTATCTTTTCCACAAGATAACCATCTGGATATTTTACTTTACTGAGTTCCTCCTCATAAAAACCTCCGGCGATGGGATTGTCTAGATAATCGGTAAGTTTGTATGTCGGAGGGTTCGTATTCTTCACCTCAGTCACGGTGAATATTTCCGTTGTCCAATTTGGTGTATAGCCCTTTTCAAACACATGCTTATATATACTAATTCGAACTTTATCGCCAACTTTAAACTTTCGCTTTCGTTGACTTCTCTTAATCTGTCGTGGCTTATACACATCTCGATATAGTTGCTTTTCATTGGTCACAGTTACGTCTTTCGGACTCATTCGTATTGTTCGATGCTTGGTATCGTTGTAGGATTCAATTGTATCAGGTAATATATCAATCCACTTGTGATTCCCACGGCGTGTGAACTGCACCCACATCTTGTTTTTTAACGTTCGATTAAAGCGTTCACATATCGATGCCTTCAGGTTGCTAAATGTTGAGTACATGTTAACGCCATGATGATCCATGAGGGATTTGAATTTGCTGTTATAAAATTCTGTACCCCGATCCACATGCAGATGCTTTGGAATACGACCTTGGGCCAACACAAATTTCATGGCAGCCGTCACATCATCGGCATTCTTAGTCTTGAGTGGTACGCCCCACGCAAACTTGGAAAATACATCGATAATTGTGAGCAAAAATTTATACCCATTGTTGAATCGTGAGTATGCAGACATATCAACAAGGTCAGCTTGCCAAGTCTCATCCAAACCGCGTATATCAACATAACGCCTGGAATATCTGCGCCTGGCGGGTCTATGGAGCTCCTCGGCTATCACCCGCTCCATGTCTGATTAAGGAAATTCCACGGATATGGTCGTGTTGGCTGAGTGTTTGAACGTTTTTTGCAATCACCGCTAATCGATTCTCCAGAGCTTCGTTTCCTCTTTTCACAGCCTCAATCTTTACTTTCGCTAGAGTCCAAAGACGCTCACCTGTTTCATGATCAAAATTGCAACTATGTTCTTTATCTATGCGTGCAACAAGTCTAGATTCGAGAGCATCGAGTGCTTGTTTCATAGACTGCTCAAATACTGTTTTCATAGTATTCTCAAGGGCATCAAATGCCTCGCGCGTAACATTCTCGAGGCTTTTCAGAGACGCAGCATCGTATGGCAGCTGCGGATCTGCGATATTACACAATCGTTTGCCGTCTATGTCATACTGCCCATCTGTGGTGGTTTTAAATCCAACACCTGGAGGTCCACGACTACCCACACTTTTAATTTTTCCACCAGTCAACTGACGACCAAATATATCTATGCTCATTATTGAATGATTCAGTCTGATTTGAAGCGAATCCCTCGAAGCATCCCGTTGTGGCTGAACCTTTCTAGATCACTTTCCACCGCAGTCAACCGCATTTCCAGAACTTCATTGTTTTCCGTTAGAGCATCAATTTTTTTCCTTGCGAGAGACCAAATATGCTCACCCTCCTCGAAATGGTTGGTATGTTCTTGATCTATGCGCGCATTGAGTTTGGATTCGAAAGCGTGGACCGCTTGCAGCGTGAAGTTTGCAAATGCTTTTGTCATAGAATGCTCAAAAACACTTAATGACTGCCATGTGATGCTCATAACACTTTTCAGAGAAACGACATCGTTTGCATTCTGCGGATCTGCGATATTACACAATCGTTTGTTGTCTATATTGTACTGGCCGTCGGTGGTAGTTTTGAATCCAATACCTGGTGGTCCCCGGCTACCTGAGCGTTCAAATTTTTTGCTTACAAGCTGTCGGCCGAATATGTCTATGCTCATTGCTCAACGGTCAATGTGCGAATGATAGTTTCATGGATGATTTCTTGCTAATAAATGATCCTTGCTTCACGCAGCTCTTCAATAATGGAGGATATTTCATTGGTATGACTGGTATTTCCTGCGGCTTGAGATGCCATTAGTAACCGCAGACGATTAACAAGTTCATTAGGATCATCCCAGTATACATAATCCATTCTTTGCCCCCGTGCGATCTTATAGGTGGGTAAACCTTTACCGAATCTTTCCCCCGTCTTTTTCGCTGCAGGGCTCATGTATGGAGCAATGTAATCTCTATATTTGGCACTTTTTTCTCTATCTTCATGAGGGCTTCTTTCAGGTTTGTAATATTTTCGATATGCATTAGTTTTTTTCACGATTTTGATATAATTTTGTCTGTCGCTTTTATTCACAATTGTGGGATCGGGCGACTTTTTGAATAACAATTCGAGCAATCCCGGTGTGTTCACATAACTTTTATCGCCTACATATATTAGATCATCGCTAAATTCGATATCCGAATCGCCGATCTTCATTCCGCGAACCAGCTTTCGAACACCATATTTCTCATCTAAGTTCTTACGTTGTTTGGTCGAGGTAAACATGCTCAAATAATTTGTTGTGTTGACTTTTTTTTTTGGTATCGGTGTGCTTGTGGATGCGATTGCATGTGCACCGTCCTGGTTGGCATCATTTGAGCCATCCATAGCGGTTGTATCGTTGACCCCGACAGCAACGTTAGTTCCAAAGCTCTCCTCAATTGCACTTTTATACGCATCATAATTATCATTATCATTATCATAGGCATCATTCCCAGTTTTCACAAAATCTTCTTTATTCTCGGTTTTCATCGAATTAGACCCCGTCTTTACTTCTTGTTTTATTGGTCGCTGCTGTTGCTTCGATGAATCTACCAATTCATGCAGCGGTGTTACCAGAGGCTTGAACATTTGACTAAAAGCCTGCTCACTAGCGTCTTTCTCCATTTTTATCATCCTGTGTTTACGTCGAATAATATCGCTGGCTCTCGCTAATTCCTGCAGCACGTCATTCTGCTTGCGTATCTTGGAGCTCTTCATGTTGCTAGTTTGATCGGTGCAGTGTGACTGTATGCTATTTATTGGTGATTTAGACTTATAAAGCAGTCAAAGCCTCTCCTATATCGTCCATCATTGATTTCGCTGTCTTTGTCGATGGTTACAAAACTGTATCTACCATCATTCCAGCACGCCGAACATAAATCTTTGAATTGCTGATAGGTCATGTCTGTATTCACATGATCCGCGTAAATGTGTTTCAAATTCATCTCATCTTGACGGAAAAGAACCAATAAGTTTGCATTGTCACGAACTAGATGTTTCGGGATACGCGCATACGTTTGACAAAGATAAAAACTATCAATATCTCTGTGTCGTCCCATGCAGAAATAGGCTCTGATATTATCTTGCTTCTCACAGGCCACGTCATCGAAAATCATAATCGAGTTTGGTTGTGCATCTTTCGGCTCTACAACTTCCTTGTGTTCGTCGAATGGAAAATAACCCATCCCCTCCACTGGTTTCAGTAGCCTCTTTAAGAACTCATACTTTGGTTGATTGAGGGATTTCGAATAGACGTATACATTCTCAAATCGCAAGCCATTAGCATGGGTGAGAAGGGTGAGGAGGGCATTAGTTTTACCACAATTCGAGGGTCCACAGAAAACAGCCCTCACGCTGTTCGGTAGTAGAGCTCCATGCCGTTTTCCATTCTTTTTCTTTTTCCGCTCAACCAATTTATCGAAATTGGCTATGGGTAGTTTAGTCGTTTGATCTTTAAATTTCATGGTGCTTGGTAAACGTCACAATGAGAACTAATATATTCATGTATAAAATACATGCTTTTATAGAATTCGTGTTAGTTCATGGTTAACTATGGTTGGATGCGCACGTAGGCAAAGGAGCGGTTGTGGATTAATAAATAAAATCATAAACCATCTCCCAGTTGAATTACATGTTCCTGGTTATCAGTACTGTGGACCTGGTACAAAATTAACACAGAGGTTAGCTCGTGGTGATCGGGGTGTTAATGCTCTAGACGCCGCATGCAAGGAACACGATATCGCATACTCAAAGAATCGTGGTAATATTGCAGAGCGTAATAAGGCTGATCAAGTGCTGGCTGAGCGGGCTTGGAATCGTGTTTTAGCTAAAGACGCAAGTGTGGCTGAAAAAGCCGTCGCCTGGGCAGTCACCAACACCATGAAAGCAAAATCTAAACTAGGCATGGGGATGCGTGGAAGCAAACTGCAAACATCCATCAAGAACAAGAAAAGGACACTGAAGTCTATTATACGAGCAGCAAAAAATTCTATGAAACCGGGTCCTAGAGCCATTCAGTCAGCGTTAGAAGGTGCGCGTATGGCAATGTCTAAAGGGAAAGTTCGCGTGCCTCGTATTTTACCCATTCCCAATAAAATCGGCGGTTTATTACCGTTTCTTATCCCTATTTTCGCAGCCCTCAGTGCTACAGGTGCCTTAGCAGGAGGTGCTGCAGGTATAGCAAAGGTCGTAAACGAGGCTAGTGCCAACAAACATCAATTACAAGAGGCTAAACGTCACAATGTCACAATGGAGGCTATTGCACTAGGAAAGGGATTATACCTGAAACCCTATAAGCAGGGTATGGGGTTGTATTTGAAACAGACAAAAAACTAATAAAGCTACCACACCGAGCTCTCACCGACGTCGATTTGCTAAACTATGCCAGAGCTATGAAAATTCCACATTTTCGAGGAGTTTTTATGCGAAATGATCTACCCAATTCGGGGCCTAAAAAGCGTGAGTCCGCAATCATCAATCTTGATGATAAAAATGGGCCTGGGACGCATTGGGTTGCATACGTTAAAAATGGCAATGATGCAGTATATTTCGATAGTTTCGGCGATTTACAACCACCCAGAGATCTTATGAAATATCTTGGTGTTGGTAGCGTAAAATACAACCATAAGAGATATCAAGAATATAACACAGTAATTTGTGGTCACTTGTGTCTCAAGTTTCTCAGCGGACATCTATAAAATAGATGTGTATCGATGATATGATATTAGTCATGGCCGATTCGTTCACGTTGACACTCTCCGGAGAATCATCAATATTGGGGACTCAATATTTTCCACCAATCGAGTTATCACCGACAAAGGAATATGTTCTTGGACTCATAGAGCTCTTGACATTCAACTCAATTCCCAATATTGATGAAGGCTGTAATAAGTTTCATATATCACATCCTCCACGATCAGTGAATGGTGTTCCAACCTCCAACACAATAATCACAATACCCACCGGTAGTTATGAAATTGAAGACATTGCAAGTTATTTGAAAAAGACGCTACCCAAGGATATTACCATCAGCCTGAAAGCTAACAACAATGAGCTGCATAGCGAAATCATGTGTAATCATACAGTAAACTTTAAATCGAAAAATTCCATCGGTCGATTGCTTGGATTCAAGTCGAATCTTCTTCCGGGTGGTATTACCCACAAGTCCGAGTTACCCGTTCGCATACTCAAGGTCAACGCTTTGCGCGTTGAGTGCAATATTACCACTGGTGCATATATAAACGAGCATCGAGTACACACAATTCATCAATTTTTCCCAACCGTTCCACCTGGATATAAGATTGTGGAAGTGCCGACAAATGTCATTTACCATCCGATCACCGTGCGGTCAATACATGACATACAATTGCGAATAGTTGATCAGAGCGGTGACTTGGTTAATTTCCGTGGCGAAACCGTAACTATACGATTGCATGTGAAATCCATGAGATAGTATGGGTATAGTATTTGAGCGGACAAGAAAATCTGGTGGTAGCTATAAAAGCTCGATAATATGCCCAAGCGTCGTCAGTCATCGAGCACCCCTGATTCGGGTGACACATCAGAACGCTCAGTTTCTCCAAAGCCTAGGACTTCGACTTCGTGGTGGAAAATAAGAATTCGTTGTTATATCTGCATATTCCCATCTCGAAAATGCTAAAAATTCAAAAACCGGTGACCTTCGATGAGTCGATTGCTCACTGTGAAGTACATGCGCATCATCCATATGGATCATCTGCCTACAAAAATAATGATGAGATTCGCATCACTGTGCAGAATCAAGACTCGTGTGTATTACCCAGCAAAAGTTCAATCCACATCTATGGTCGGATCACAAAAGCGGATGGCACCGACGTTGGTGCAACCACGGAATTGGTCAATATGGCTGTGTGTCATATGTTTAGCGAGATGCGGTACGAGTTAAATGGTCATGAAATCGATCAAAATAAGAATCTTGGCATCATGAGCGTTATGAAGGGATACTTATCATTCACCCCAGGACAGCAGAATCTCCTGGAAAACAACGGTTGGCTGGTTAATGACAATAAACTAAACAACGCGTCTGGATACTTTGATGTTGTTATACCACTAAATTTTCTACTTGGATTTGCCGAGGATTATAATCGAATCATTGTCAATGCAAAACATGAATTGATTTTGACACGGTCAAACAATGATTTGAATGCCATAAGTCAAACCGCTGTGAATGAGATCAAAATTTCGCTCGGGAAAATTGTATGGTTATTACCATACATCAGACTGTCGGATTCCGCAAAGATCAAAATGCTCAATTACATTGCAAGTGATCCTGCTATATCTATGAGTTTTCGCTCGTGGGAAATGTACGAGTATCCAATGCTGCCTGCAACAACGAGACATGTATGGGTCGTCAAGACGTCGACACAACTAGAGAAGCCACGACACGTCATACTAGGCTTTCAAACTGCACGACGAAACGATGCGAAGACAAATGCCAGCGAATTTGATCACTGCAATATCAGAAATGTGAAACTTTTCCTAAACTCGCAGTGCTATCCTTATGGAAATTTGAATCTTGATATTGTCAACAATCAATATGCTATTCTCTATGATATGTACACTAACTTTCAATTTTCATATTATGATAAAGAGCCCGAGCCTCTTTTGTCAAAGAGTGATTTTTTGAAAAAGGCTCCGCTCATTGTTATAGATTGTTCCAAGCAAAATGAATCGTTGAAAAGCGGGCCTGTGGATATTCGTTTAGAATTTGAAACTAGTGCTACATTTCCGACAAACACTTCAGCATACTGTATGATCATGCATGATCGCATTGTTGAATATAATCCTATCAGCGGAACCGTAAAAAAATTAGCCACATTTTAAGAATTCTACATACTTAAGAACTAGAATAAGCTTATTATAAACTAAAGGATTGATAAATAAATGTTTTCATAATTTATATGCGTTTCATTTGTTATTTATTTATTCAAGCCAACCCATCCCATTACATTTGTGATAGTGTGTGTGTGTGTGCGAGTGTATATGTATTCAAATTTTGCGACAAAATTCAAATTTATTAAATTGTCCGCCAAGATAGAGGATCTGAAGACGTTTCTCGGTCGCCTCTTTGTTTAATTCGTTCAGTTGAGCAGGTTCCTCCTCTAAAACCTTGCCGATTCTCGCTGGCAGGAATATTGCGTATTCGTCTGCAACTGTTGCTAAGATTCTTGGTCCAAATTTTGTCTTCACCAGCTTCAGTTTGGTGATATCATATTTCTCTTTGATTTCCAGATCCGACATCTTTTTCGTCTGCATATCGTTCTCTAGGCGACTGGTGTTATTGAGTTTGCTAAAGTCCATCTGCACGAGAATAAATAAATAATTTGAAATTAGTGTTTTGTATTATAATTGAATATTATTGACGTGTGATGATATTCTTACCTTTTTTCGAGCGAGTTTCTGCAACTTTTACGTGTTCAACGATATGCGAGGGTTGTATCAAGGGTGAAGAGCCAAGATGTATGAATGCAGCTCCCAGCGAGCTCTGCACTTTTAAACCATCATCCCCACCACGATCCACGAAATTTATATGTGATTTTTTTTTATAATCCTCCGAATACCAGTTTTTCAATCGCTGAACGTTTTCGAATGCACAATGGTACCCTCCAGGTACATCGCCATGACAGTCCCCATGCCAGTGAAATACATTCGATTCCAATCGTAGTATTCGATAGTTCGGACATCCCAGCTCTTCCAGATCAACCACTATTGGCTTTGCATCGTCATCAGTATCATTGAAGATTTCTTCCACCCAGCGCTTCTTCTCTAATCCCTTCACATAAATGTAACTTGCATCTTGCACAACTTTTTTCACAATTTTCATCACATCTTTATATGGAGTTTCTCCGGCATTCCAGGGTATTCCATGGTGGAACCGTGTGAGCCACGAATTGAGATTCTTATACTCGCTCGAGAGAATCACCCAAGAGCATGGTGCTTTGAAGAGGATGCGTGTAATATCTTGCTTATATTCTTCATGTGTGCGGATGTTTATTGCAGCTAGCTCTTTGATCACAAATTTATCACCAAATCGGCCGAAACCTTGCAGGTCCAATATAAGCTCCATATTGACAACTGCGTGTGCGTGATCTCCAGTATAGACAGAGATTGACTGAACTGCCGTATTATCTGCTAGTTGAATGGTCAGCACATCTGCAAGTGCGCAGACAATGTCATGCAACAGGATGTGAAAAAATTCCAACGTGTCGAATGATATTTATTACCCTACTTATTAGGATTGGTGATTTCGTTCGCACGGTATCTAAATTGGGGGTGGTATGGTTCACACACAGATTTGTACGTGCCGGTATAAATGCAGGTGGGCAAACAATGTCGTGTGGAAGATTATGGAAAAAAAATCTTAACGTTCTGAATGATAATTTATTACACCAAAGTTTGCATCCCATAACCCATTGACCATCATCCTAAGGTATTGCGAAAGTCTGAGGTTCTAAATAGTATTTTATTACCCTATTCATCACGACTCACCGTGCACCTAACGAGTTGCACAAAAAGATTCGGCTGTCACAACAGCAAAAAAAATTGTTTGGAAACATATTTCACAGTCATTGTGGGTGAAATCTATGGAATCGGTTTCCGGTGGGTTTGGCCTGATTTTTAGGGAGGTTTGTAGCAAATAGGATGCAACCCTCCCACCTGTTCAGTGGGGAGGGGAGTGAAGAAAAAAATGGCCAGTTTGAGATGAAAAAATGGTTAGTTTTCCTAAAGTGTTGGTTGGTGAGCACTAGATTTTTTGCAGCGTGGCATGCTGAATTATTAGGAATAAATTTGTATAGAAATAGTTGGAAAAATTAGAGAGTCGAATTTTTTAGAAAAAAAAGTGAAGAAAGAAACAGGAAATTGTTAAACGTGATGGCCGTTAATCGCACGAACATACGCTACCGTGAGTATAACCTGATATTTTTACACAATTTATTGCAATTGATCTGATATTTTTATACAATTTATTGCATTGATTTGATAAACGTCTTTTTTATCGCAGGATTCTTTGCACGCTATGATTGGGCAACTCCGGTAGAATGGGGGGTTGGATCTGATCTTTCCGATTTAGTGATAGATCTGCTAGCCCCATATATGGATAGGCCATGTGGTGCGCTGGGTGCTACAATCACCGTCAATGATACCCCAGCAACACTAGTTATAAACCACCAGGTTTTCTATTGGTGGTTCAAGAAATCTGATGATACAAGCCTTCATCCGGATTCTGATGATTATCTGATTAGTAATGATCTCTATGATCGAATATACGAGGCTTTGATGATTGTCAATGATGAGTCTGACTCAGGATTCAGCGAGGAATGGTGTGTACAATTTATCATTGAGAAATCACAAATGACATAACTAACTTTGTTTTCTCCATTTTCCAGATATACCATGACTGTTATATTGTTAATATTATTAAAATTATTATTATTATTATTATTATTATTATTATTTTCATCGGTATTACGAATATTTGTGTTAAAATCAAATATATATTTGACTATAATAAATATGAAAAAAAAAAAAAAAAAAAAACTTTCGATGAATTCTGTGTGAAACTTTTTTTCTGAAACATTCCACATTCAAACATCCCACACCCTTCCCAGCCATTCAAATATCTCACTCGGGCGATCGGTGAGTCAAGAAACAGAAGCAGACGTGCGCACCATCTGGCGGCAATCGGATGATAACATACCAGGTCGCAGATCGGTAAGGTCAGGTAATCGAATGATAACATACCCGCTCGCAGATCGGTAAGGTCGGAAAATCGAATGATCGGAAATCGGATGATGACATACCAGCTCGCCGACCGGCAAGATGTCAGCGATCGGTTCTGAGATCGATGGCGCGAAAAATCGGAGTCTGGAGATCGGTAATGTAGAAAACCGGATGATAACACACCATCCCACTACTGTAGCACCTCTGGCGGATGATCGGTGAGATCGGTAATGCACAAAATCGGATGATAACATATCCGCTCGCCGACCGACAAGTTACCGGTGATCGGTAAACCAGGGCAGCGCCTCTGGTGGCGGCGCCAGGAAAGAGATCCAGAACCCCCATATTATATCTACTGTTAATCTCTTGTAACTCGATGCGCTGGACGCGACTAATCGCCTATTCTTCAAGAGGATCATATCGAGCTTGTAATCCAGCGCATTAACTATACATTTAATTCTTATAAATTAAACCTGAACAGATCGAACTCACTCGAATATTATTTTTTCACACCTATATATCTTAGGCTGTTGTTTCCTTCGTTTCACTGTACTCACACTATCTCATCCTCAATCGTAACACGTAAGAAGTCTGTCCAAAACAATTCCGTTACATGTTCATCATACACTGTAAAAAATAAGGTGTTGATTTTATCACCAATTTAACACAGCTCACGCATTCTATAGTGGTCCACCCCGTCTTGTGTGACCTAGCAGTGTCAATCATTCGGTGTTAAAAGAGTGTAAAAATAAGTACACGTAGAGTAACTCCGTTTGGTGCATTGTTAAGTGACACCAAAGTGTGGTTACTTTGATTCAACACCGGGAGGTATTCTATAGTAGTCCAGAAGTACAATTCGGTGTTAGTAAGTCGAGGTGTCAAAAGTGTTGTTCTCAACACATCTATTCGTTGTACGGACACCAAAGTGTGCTACCTTATTTACCCTATTTATGGTTATATTATTTTGAATTAACACCATACGTAGAGCATCTTGCCTCAGTGTGGTGTTAAATGTTACACAAATTGCGGTGCCGTGTAACCCCTTTTTGTGTAACAAATTATACCAAAGTGAGTCACTCTGACGACAGAGATATCACGTTCTGGTGTTATTAGTTTCACACTACTCTGCGTCACTCCTAATACGAAAGTAGTGACAATAGAAAACACCTCCTGGTTCCAGCTGGAAAACACCAGGAGGTGTTTTCTAGCTGACAAAATATAAAATACAAAATATAAAATATCTGAAAAAGGTGCTCTATATCGCGGACTTAGGACCAGGAAGGGAGTAATCCATAAAAATTAATAAATCATTGTTACGCACTACTGGCAACATACACATGTTAAATTTTCAGATACGCCCTTCTGACAATATCTGCAGTTTTCTGTGGATTATGCCCTTCTGGTCCTTAGCCCTCGATGTAATCTACTGTAATAAAAAAGTTGTATGTATTGTATCCATGAAATTTATTCTAATTTACATTAGTCTTATTTTCCCGACGTTAAATTCAAGACCAGTAGTAAAAACACAAGGGTAAGTATATATATATATGTATTTTTATAGATTATATATTCTATAATATTATCTTATATTATTTATATATATTATCTTATTGTACTTCAGAAACTGAAAACTTCGTGTATCACGTACAATTGACCTAAATATTGAACTGACGTAATATTAGCGAAAATGAAACACAAAATAATATATACGCGTTTAAGTATAAGGATGTTTATAACGAGAAGTATACTATATCTATGGATATGAAAAAATAAAACATTACGTAATCAGTGTACAGATTTAACTGATAGGTTAATTTCCACGCTCAACGTAATAAAACATAAGTTTTGCCTTATATCAAAGATTAAATATGATTACCAATATGAGGCATCTACACGTTTATATAAATAAATATATATATTTGGGCACATAATCAACTTAAATAAGTAATACGATACTTTGGAACAATGTAGTAATCAACAGCATTAAAACTTTGATGACGTTCGTAAGCAGTTTGGTGTTCTAATAGATTGAGATTGATGATGCAGAAGTGATTTTCAGTCGCAGAACTAATAGCAAATGCATGGCAATGCTTATTGAAACTTGTTGTTTCCCATGTTGAACATATGGCAAATGCGACATTCTCATGAATGAATATTTTCCTAATCATACAAAAAATAGGCAAATTGGAGAGTTCGTCTACACGAGAGACGACAAAGAAGCCTGTTTTATAAAGATAATGGAACTTCACTTGATCTACCACAAGCACTTTAGCAGATAGTGGTAATTTTGTATCGCTGTGCTGTAACGAAAATTTGGTCACTAGATTTTGATACTCAATAAATTTACCCGGTCCAGGATGTAGCACTATGTTCAATTCTTTAGTGCATACTTTCCAATGAAAATACATATAACGCTGATGCTGATTGGCAAGCGTCTTGGCAACGTTTTTAAAGTTACAATACTTGCGGGCTAAATCTTTGAAGTAATTATGCTTTCCTTCGAATCGCATGGACCATAAGAAAATCAAAGGGCCCATACGCTCAATGATGGTGGCATAGTGCAGCATAAAATGATGTTTTGGAATTAAATGTCTTTCAAATTCTATCTGGAATAAAGTGTGATGTTCTTCTATCAATAATCTAAGTTCTGCTATCATTGCAACGTTTATTACGGGGGAAAATATAATCTCCATGCACTGTAGAAGTAGTGTAAGCACGCGCCATTTTCGCTTTAAAATATCGTATTTAGGACAAGTCGGTTGTACCAGATCTCCGATTATTAACGGAAGGTATCTTGTAAGACACCACATCTGTGCAGCTCGTTGCCCTATTAGCACACCCGGCTTGTCCAAAACGATTGGACTAGGTTTATTTTTAATTTCAATGCCACCGTAATTGAAAGCTCGTATCCTTTCATTTAGCTCATGCAATTTGATCAGTTTCAAAACATCGACAATGAATATCAGAAATAGTTTAATTTCATATTGTGCTACACCCTCTAAAATGTCATGCATTGTATCAACAGACATGCTATCAATGATATTAAAATGCAGCAAATCATTCAGGATGCTCCTTTTTTTAATTCCAAATACATGGGTTGAATGTTCGCTCAAATTTCTACAATGTTCTTCGTACGAAGCTTTGGTTCTCATCAAGTTAACGTTCTCTTTGCACATGATTCGCGTTTCTGCTTTGCTAGCTATACAAATTCGACAGAAGTGACTGGCTGAAAATGATTCCACCATACCTAGTACAATATTACCTCCTAAATTGTCGAAGCTCAATGCGATAACTGTACCTCGAATAATAGTGTTCTCGATTTTGATACCTTTAGTTTCCAATAATCTTATATCCCTAACAATTGGTTTCAATATTTCATCGAATCCGCAAATTTTCAAATCAGGTACATAAAATAATGCCAACAAATGGATATTTTGTAATTTCGAATTAACTTCAGGAGAAATATTACGTATAATGAAGTATATGCCACCCAATTTGTGTGCATTCGTTTTAGAACCAAGTGGATTTGTAATCTCAAATTCGTCATAGAAAATTTGTAATTCTAGGGTATGCATAATTTGATTGAAGAAAGGATGTGACTTGTAATATGAGCCATCGTGAATGTCTTTTAATATACCTTCAAGTTCTTGACGATCAGATATCAGCATCTTCTTCACATCATCATTTTGTAATATAAACTCGAGTGTTTGTAAAACAGAAATGTACATAAAAGTACATGGAAATGCTACAGTTTTGTAGATATTGGCAGACTTATCAAATATTTGGTCGTAGCGTGTTCCAATACTTAACTCCACTGGTTTAACGTAGTCACTCAAACTTGAATAAAAATTCTCTCTTTTATATTTCGAATTAAATGTAGTAAACTGTTTTTTTTGTTCGTTTAGAAATATTCTCACTGCTGCATCATCATCAATATTCCGTTCGTCAAGGAAATCTAATACTTTGTCAACAACACCATTCAGTACTTCAGTGGTAGATTCAACTACAGTTTGTACTAACGATTTTGCCATTCCAGTTGATTCTAATTTAAGGATATATTGAGCTGGTGTTGCCAATGGCACAGCGGCTAACGCATTATCATTATCACCTTCTATACTTGAGTTTGGTTCATCTGAATCATCTAATATGAAGTTATTTCTATCGTTGAATTGCGAATTGTGACTAGAAGTGTCAGAATTGGAATCAGAATTTGAATCATTTGTTTCGGATAAATGAATTTCATGTTCTGCTGATAATATATCAACTGAAGCTTGTTCTGATTCACTGCAACTTCCGCCTACCTTTATCTGTTTTAAGGGGGGGCTGTGAATTTTGATATCCCTGATCTCCATATGTTTCAGTAAATGTTTGCGCAGACCACTATATGTCTTGAATGCCATCAAACACATGGGAACACAACACTTGAGTGTCAGGTTTGAGCTAGGAAACAGAGCATGGTCACTACGAAGATGCCTAGTTACTAAGCTGATACTTGGTAGTTTGATATTACATATGTAGCAAACGAACTGCATAATGCCGTTTGAAATTTTTCATTGACAAAATATTATATCGCGGTTTTGATTCTACTACGCTGCTTACGAATGTCACCAGTTTTACGAAAATGTCTCACATGACTAGACATGTATTCAAAAACCTCTCTTATATACTACAATCTTACAAATTGTATCACAACAGTTTCTTTGGTTACTTATAGGTACATATACATACATAGGAACTTCATATTTAAAAGAAAGACAGTACAAGTACGAATACTAGAAAAGTTATCAAAAATCAAAATAGTGTATAAGATTTGGAATGTTTACTCACATGATTGTGTGGCGTTGCTTAGCCACGTTCGTACTTCCCGCATCTTAGGGGTGAATTGTATGTTCGATGGCATATTATAAAAATAATCTTGAACGAATTCGTAATACGAACTAAGGTTAGAGTCGAACTGGGTATTCAGCACGAAATGGGACTTAAATAGTAAGTCGAACGCTGCATCTGAGGCTACTGCGTCGGTTGGGAGTAGTTTTCCATCGACGGCAATGTAATAAGAGACAATGGTACTCTTGTCAGGACCCACAGCAACGAGGAAGGGTTGTTTCGTATTTGGGGTCACATTTGTTAATGGAGTTCCGCTCTGAAAATATTGGTTTCGAATTAACAACTTTATATGAATCAAATCAATCATGATATATAGCTTTGCTAAGAGAGCATTACTCTTCAAAAATTCCTTGGACACATGAAAATGTTCTATTTTCCATTAAACACTTAGCCAATGCCAGTACGTAAGGGTACCAGAGAAAAATGTCGGATAGATAGATCAGGTTATACATATTATCATTATACATGGATATACATACGTGGTGAAAGATGATGAGCCTGTTTATTGCTGACAGTATCCCCTCACGTACTGCCTTTTTACGGCCTTTCGCAGTTGGAGGTAGCAATTTCAGGAGGCTTATATGTGCTCGTGTTACCTCATCCCAATCTGTAAATTATTCATATAACATGTGACGATCTATATTGACAGTTTATTACAACACAAAATTCACTTTGGAAAATGAAACGGTTGGTCTAATTCTGTAACAGTCTCAAAGTGAATCTCACCCCTGATCAGAGCCCAATCAATATACTCTGGATACTATACAGAATTATAAAAAAAAAAAAACAACTAAAAGTCAACCCTTCTCAAGACATGTTGAAAGCTAACCACTAGCATAATGCCAGTACTTGAATTGACGGTTGAGAATAACACTGATCATGATTTATGAGATACTAACCTGCTTCTGTAGAAGTGACAGGTGCACTGAAGTTTGCGCTTAAATGTGTTTCAGCGACCTTTAAAATAGCAGCGGTACAAAAATTATTAAGCTTCACATTAGGGTACATCAACGTGAAGTCAACATTTATCTGTGAAAGATAATTTTACCTATTATTCTATTTCATTTGCATATTATAATATACTATTATATAGTATATATACCAACCAAATATGGTGTGTCCAAAAATCTAGGCCACAATAGTATTATTTTTTCTGGATCTGTTCTTCTTAAGTGGAATGTACTTCTCATCGCTGACTCAATTTGTGTTCTCTGTGTTTTTGGGCACGCATTTTGTAGGAAATCTAACTGTTCTTTCGCTTCGGCTTCATCCACGGGAGGTACTGCATCAGTAATATTGGGGGTTTTGATGTCACTAACTTTGGGTTTTTTGTTTCTCATATCATCCTTATCAACAAGTCTTCGGTTCAGAGTACGGAGCCTCCATGCAATATAACCAGTTCTGGTTTCTGGGTTGAAAAATGCTTCCTGTCAAATTAGACGAATATTTTTCAATACAGCTATGACAGGAAGACATTTCTAATGCATGAATCACAGTGGCAAGAACGAGTAGACAAAATTATTTCTTACGTAGCCCCTGGTAGATCCCGGATCTTTTAATTTGGGAAACAACTCAATAATTGCCTTGGCATAGGCAGTCTTTTGTTCTGTAGATGGATGATATCCAAATTTTTGTATCATCAAGTTCACTACTAAATTAACAAGTTTCCTCCGAGTATTTGCACTTAGGCTTTGACTGTTATTGTATTCTTCTGTAATGTCTATCCCCCCAGGCGATGACTGTATTCCCTCCAAAATATTCTGAAATAAAATTTCATTTTTCATTAGCAAGCACTGAACTCACAAGATTTTGAAGAAAAATTTCATAACGTTCTAACATTACTGCCTGAACATAGTTGAAGAGAATGGACTGTAAAAATGATTTCATCTTCCCTACACTAAACAAAACAATTCCCAAGGCTAATAATGAAATAGACTGACATTTACTTGAATTCCCTGACCACTTCTGAGAATTTCACACATTTTACCTACTGATCAATGACATTTTTACATATTTGTAAGTATTAATCAAATTACCAAATTATTGAACTTTCGTTTTTTCGCTGCAATTGAAACGTCTGAATCATTTGTAATATCAGTAAGTGTGCTGACGTTCGATATTGAAACTGTATCTGTTCCATCTGTTGAGAAAAATGCACTTGTTTTATATTCAGTTGTTTAGTAGCTAGCAATAAAAAATTTATTGACATTCAACATGAAATATCACACCTGAACATGCTTCTGCGCTTCGCACAGTTATATGAAAAACTATAGTGTTTGGAAAGCAATTGAATAGTTCAGCGTCGATTAAAGCACCGTCTTCATCCTTGACAATGATTTCCTCGGGGTCTTCAATTTTGCAATTTAATTTTACTGAAATGGATGTAATAATAGCATTAGTACCGATATCTAAGACGTGATAATATATTAAAAAATTGTAGGCATTTGCATGTATGGTCAATTGTCCAATTCAGTACCATTGAATGTAACTTTTACATGGCCCTACGAATCTATAGTGAAATTTTTTAATTACCAAACAGATATTAGTGAATTATAAATTACATGGATGAAGTCAAATATGTAATAAATATTTACTATAGTTCCACTATACTTTCAAAAACTAGACAGTAACACATAATCTATGTGACACCAGAATATGTAACTGAAAATGGCATCATATAATTATGTTCTTGTTCATTCCTAAGGGTGTTTGTTGAACATTTCTATCAACACTTTCATGTGTTAGCTGATAGTGTTTTTGATTGGGATACTAAGGTTATATCGCAAAACGAGAGAGATCGCGAGAACTACACCACACCAGTGTGGCCTGGCAGACACGACAGGATTGAATCTGAAGTAGTAATTCCAACACATTTCAGTGTCGGTTCAAACAAAGAAAAGTACTTAGATCGGGAATAAATAATATCGAAGATTATTGAATAATTGGAACTTACCTGCCTCTATGAAATCAGAATAGTCTGCTTGTTTCTTTTTTGTGTATACTTTGATCCACTTAGTTGTGCCCACGTATTTGATTTTTCGTAATTCGAAGCGTGGCTCTTCGTGAATTGATTGCGAACCCAATTCATAATAGTCTTTGTTAACGGCGTCCATTAACAATAAATTTTCATCAAAACCGGTAAGATTCGACATCATGATTGAAACTTTTACTCACCTCGAAACTATTTTTAACTTTATAAGAACACCCTTTTTCTATTCGAAGCACACTCATTTAATTAATAGTACATGCAAATCTATGCCGCACAACTTACCCGGCTCGACGCGAGTACAGAACTAACTAGCCTGAGCAAAGTTAGTGCGTATTTTGAACATGCTTGAGCCTGCTCGTTGCTAACACCAAACAAAGATACCGCTACCGCAGTGACACCGTATAGGATTGAATTCAAATTCAACGGTTTCTGCACATCAGAGTGGTGTTGTCCCGGCGACGCAAAACATAAAATTGAGGGAGGACCAGTCGGCATGGTAGGGACTCGGTTACACCGCTGCGCGTATTTTTTGACACCGCACCGAGTACAATTACCAAAGAATGTGTTCAACTATATGAAATAAATGCGATTTCAATTCGGCCTTCACGAAAACGCTCCAACACATTGTTAATCATTAGAAAATTCAGGCTATAGGTATTTTAAAAAGTTAACATTTTCGTGTATGAATCTAAAAGCAGAGTTGTTGTTGTTGATCCTTGGGCTAGCGGAGCACAGCAAACGCTGTTCATTTCAACCAATTTACATGTCTACGAGACATTTCTATTCTAGGGGGGATGCAATTGAATTACTTGCTATCGTAACAGAACGAATACACCTTTTGTTAAATATTGCGTTTTTCAAAGTGTTGGGTAGAATTTATATTGAATGGAAGAAAAAAAAAACACGGTTCTCCGGTAAAATGTGGCAACACAAAAGGCATTACATGGTGACCTTGATTATTATCATATTTAAAATATCATTTTCTTCGCTATTAATTAAACAAATTCTAACGTGTCTGTAGTGTGTTCTCATGTGAAATGATTTGGCATTTCACTCTTTTTTTTATATCTGCCAACTTTGGGAGATCTGTCAACACTGTTAATGAATAAAAGTAGCCGAGGACGGTGTAAAGTCGAAATTCTTTGTTCAGTTAACAATATAAATAGCATAGAAACGGTGTTGCTTTAACCTTATACACCAACTGTCATTTAGTGTAACACCAAACTAATTTTACACCAGCAGTACTACTCGTTTTGTATGCTGTTAACCCAAAATTGTGTGACTTACGCATAAAACGTGGGTACCGGTGTTAAACTGCGTTAAATTTTTACGAAATCGCACCGAACACCAAGTTATAGTGTACGTAGTTAAACATTACATGCGATTCGTGTTGATAATAACACCCCACGCCTTAACCACTAACACTGTACCAGATTAACACGGCTCATTTTTTACAGTGTATTGTAAATTTTTCTTTATGAACAGCAAAATGTATATTAAACTTAATAATTTATTAAATCTTAACGATACAATAATTAATAGATTGTATTTTAATATTTACTTTTAAATAGATTGTATTTATATTAGGAAAGGTTTGAAACAATCCAGTCGAGTCAATGGTTCAAATTTCGCCTGACGTTTCGGCAGTTATGTGCTGCCCTCATCAGAGGCTTAGGCTATTGATGCCGTGTGAGAACCTTGATGGTGTGTTGATGGTACATAGTCACTTCCGAAGAAAGATTACTGTTCTCACAAGATTAAAACAGCTTAATCTTGTGAGAACTGTAGTTTTGCTTCAAAAATCTAACTGTATTATCAATAGTTATATTACTTATACAAATTTTTATAATCAGTGTATAGTAATAATTGTCAACTAGTAAATTCTACTAAATGTTTTGTAATAAGTGAAATAAATAATGTATTTATTCAATTTAGTTATTAAATTTTACTAATATATTTTAATTATTACTAAAATTTGACGACCCGTTTTCTCCGTGTGTGTTTATGTATTGATTTTGAATTTAGAGTTATATTTTAATAATATTGGTAATGGAATAGAGGTAAATTTACAATCCAACAAAGTAGATTCTGATAAGAGTTTATAAATGTATCATGTTACCGTATAATTTAAATAAGGAACTTGATTATCTTGTTATTATAGAAGAAGAGAGAAACCTAATCGTAAAGAATTTTGAATTTCAACTAAAAAAGAGGTTATATCACTAAAATAATCATAACTCTAGATGAATGCTACATATTCTAATTCATACGAGATTAAGGTAGAAGGTAGATAGTACAGGGATCATAGTTAGGGAACGGCAAAAATTAGGGAAATTTAGGGGAATCTCATTTAAAATTAGGGAAGTTCTAGGGCGGTCATAAATTATGTATTTCAAATAATAGAAACGTTTTTATTAGGTTTGTAACATTTAGTTTTTATGAATTCTATATTTATCCTATGATTATTTTGTATTGTACCTTTCAAATACACTAAATCATTTGATATTATTCACATTTTCACAGCAGTTGTAAGTATCGCATATGTTTCATTACAATAATACTTTTAATACTTTTTTCTTACTTGCTATAATTGTACGTATATCAGACTTTCTTCTTTAAATATAGAATAAGCTATAATAGCAACATTATTATTATTATTCGAGTTAGTATCAATACGTTGATTTTTATGATATTTAGAATTATATTAGAATTATATTGTACATTTCAAATGTACTAAATATCTTGGTACATCTGCACAGCATTTTCAATGAGTATCACATGTTTCATAGCCAATTGCCTTGATATACTTACTTATACTCATATTTACTTATACTTTTAATACTTTTTTTTCTTATATGCTACGCTATCGATCATATCAGATTTTCTTTTTTGAATCTGCTGACGCAACTTGTCTACTGCGCCTATTTCGCGTTTTTCTTCAGTACGTAGTTTTTCGAGACTTTCTTGCAATTCCCGTGCAACAACAGTCTTGTTAATGTCTCTTTGCTTTACAGCATCTGTTAGTATTTTTGTGATTTCATGCTGCATTGTTTCACAAGTTTCTGTAGCATCTTTTGATGATTGTATTGCGATTTCCAGTTTTTTTTCCAATTCTTTTATAAATTGTTTTTTTTTTCTGTAAACTCTCTGCTAGGGCATGTTCTTTCACTTGACGATTTGCCTCATCAGCTTTTTGTTTCAATTCTTCTTCAGCAACACGTCTCTTTTCTTCCAGGTACATTTTATATGATTGATGAGCACCATGTGCGAGTTTTATTAGATCACCTGTTATTGGGACTTTATAAACACTATTATTATATTGTTTTAGACCGTCTGCTACAATTAACTTCGCATTCAGCATTCTCTCTTCCATTTGGGCTTTATCTGGTGTTAGTATTCGTGCAGATGCAGAAAATCCACGTTCCACATCAGCACTACCATGTGTTATCGATAGTGCTGCCTTGACAATGAGTTTAACCGTAGGATATTTTGGCTTATTCAATGAAGATTGCAATGAGAAAATCGTACCCCAATACTCATCAATCCTTTGATCCGGTTGCAAATAAAATTGAATTTCGTTATCCAATTGAAGTAATCTCCACTCATGCGTAAGATTATCTTGGTCTATACCATAAATAGGCATCAGCTTTGCCAATTTCGTGATAAAAATAAGACCTTCTGGATTTTTTATTTTTTCTGGTGAAAGAATTTCAAAATATTTCAATGAATCTAAATTTTCAATTTTTTTAAGAATGTGTTTGGTACAAGCCACATAAAAATTCTTGACACTTTTCTTAAAGTACAGCATATCTTTCTTAGGTAATGTTGACAGTAATTCTTGAACTACTTCTCCACAGTACACATCTTCCAAATTAACTAAATTGGTGGGTTCATTTAACAAACTATCAATATCTAGACTGATAGATAAACTCTCGTTTATAACCGGCGCTTTGAAAATACTCGATAATAATATTGAGATCATTTTTTTCAATTGTGAATACAAAATATGAATGAGGGGCTCATCCTTCTGCATTATCAGAGTAAACTCTTGCGTAAATATTTTTGCAGCGTAAACAACAAATTGTAAGGAGACTTTTATATGAACATCCTTCAAGTAATTTTTGATATTAAGATATTGCTCCTTTTTAATAGTTGAGCTTTCTTTCTTAGGTAAATATCGTACGAAGTACTCCTCTAGCGCACCAAGTTGTTCTAGAATTCGTTCAGCTGCTGGACCTATGGTCAGCCATCTTGTTGCAACATGTTTTACGAACATATGTTGTGGTAAACTGAGCTGCTTCTGAATTTTTTCAAAATCTTCACAACGTGCATCTCGATGATGAAAGAAATAAAATACTTTCATGATAAAATCTGATATGTCTATACTTAAACAATCTAATCCTTTCAAAAAAGCGTTATGGACGTTGTGAAGTTGACAAGTACCAATATTGATAAGAGTTTTCAATCCCAAGCTTTTGCGTTGCTCTTCGAACAATCGTACAACTGTTTTGTTAACATTTGGTCCATCGCAGCCCAGAGTCAAGACTTTTTTTATCGGTAACTGATTAGAGTCCAATGATTTGAGTAAATGCCTAAATAAAATCTCACCGCTTGCATGTCCTATAAAATAAGTGACTAGATGTCTGCTAACTATCCGATTTTCGACACTTGACCAGAACTGCACCCTGATTTGTAATTCCTTTTTGCTTTTGACATTGCCTGTTTCGTCGAATTGTAGAGTAAAATATGTGTCATCATGTTGAAGATCTTTCAATAATTTATCTTTAAAGTACGGCCCTAAAGCTTCTGTGATCAAATATTGCACTTTGCCCGGTGACAATGAAAAACATTCAGGGATGGCACCTGGAAACATAACTTGAAATAGTTGTTTTATCTCAGCGCAAGACTTCAGGGAACTATCTGTTACAATTGTTTGCATGCACCACAACAATTCTGCTCTAGTAGCTGATTCTCTTGGGTTGAATATGAGAACATTGTTTTGTTGAGTATTCAAAGTCGATGCAGATGGCTGAAGTATTAATCTTGACTGTCCAGATTTTATCTTAGAAATGTTTGCAATGTGCTTTAGTCCTTTTGCATGTTGAATTATTTTTTCGAATCCCTTGGCTGAGGAAAAAGGCTTATTGCAAATCTTGCAAAAACAGGAATATGGATCATCGGGAACTTTTCTGGCCCATTCAGATATAGTATTTTTATTACAGTCTACCATGCTCAACCATATATCTTGAAATTTGGTTTGTGTTGGTGGCATTTTTGTGTGGAATTTGAATCAGTCATTCAACCGTCCCAAAAGTAAAGATCTAAAAAATTGAGCAAAGTTTAATATTCGATAAAACGGATACTTATTAAAAAATACAGAATTTAACTACAACACAGCGTGATATCGCTTATAAAGTTGGTCCATATTAATATTCTACAATATTTTAATAACTTATAATATAGATACCTGCTGCTATATCGAAAGAATAAAGTGCCTTAATTTAATCGTCACCTTATATCTTAGTGAATAAATTGCATCCTCTTCCCCGGCATTTTACTGTGAATACGCACACACACACACACATCAATTAATTGAAAGTATGTTATAAATAGTAATTGCCATAAAATTCTCGAGTCAAATTGAGCTCCCGCAAGTAAGATTATCCATATTTGCTGAACAATCAAGTTAAAATTTTCAACAGATGGTACTGTTATGAGCTATGTACCATAACCTAAAACTCTCGTCAATTATTAGCATTTCTGTAATATCATAGAAATGTTGAGTTTCACAAGAAAAAAAAGAATTACAAAGAAGTGAGGAAACTGCAGTAAAGATGAATGATTTTACTAGACGCAATACCATGTAAAAATGCAAAATTTAAATAGATACTTACCATCTTCCAGGTAGAGTTAACACATAGTTGTTCACTTGTGATGCACGCGGTAAACATGCGGCAGCGCGGGTAAGTGCTTAATGTTTTTGAACTGGCGTGCACTGGCATTTCTATTGGTTGATAACTGGGGAAAGCGCACTCAGCGGGCACTAATACAAGCTAGTTAAAAACGCTATAACTGTTATGAGCAGACACGCTGAGCTAAATATGGTGATTGCGGTCGCCTATTTCGGGTTAATAAAAAATTTACATTTAAAACAGAAAAAAAAAACAAGAATTTTCGCTATCAACTCATAGATTTTAGGGGGTT
This sequence comes from Macrophya annulata, assembly GCA_963924015.1. Lineage (NCBI taxonomy): Eukaryota > Metazoa > Arthropoda > Insecta > Hymenoptera > Tenthredinidae > Macrophya > Macrophya annulata. Next base: position 28,877,998 of record OZ001259.1, on the reverse strand, counting down.
TTAGTGGAATGTCTGAAAATTAGGGGGGTTTAGGGGAGATAAACGAAAATAGGGGGGTTTTAGGGAATTAGGGGCTAGGCTGTGATCTCTGATAGTATGATAAATGTACGTGTACAACCATTACAAGCAACACATTCAATCTCGTAGGACTTATATCCAACGGGAAGAAGGATTCATTGATCTGCGATGAGGTATTGGTGGATGTTGATGGCTTAGTATTATCATTATATTTTATCATGGAACTCCTAGGATTTGAAATATCACCAATGACTTGATTTTTGGCAGAAGCACTGGTTATATCAATTGCACGATTATTGGCACTTTTGTCAAGAGAAACAATAGATTTTGGCTGCTCAACATCATCGGGGCTAGGTTCTTCATGAGAATGAGAAGATTTAGAAATCGTAGAGTTGACTGGCCTGATTTCTTTGATCTTAACTAGTTTGCTTCGCGATGTGTTAACAGTAAGGTTCATATTTGTCGATGAGTCCCTTGAGGTATCTGTGAAATAAAGGTAATTCAACAACAGACTTCAATAAGCTGAAATATATGTCCTATTCCTCCCCCCCTAAAAACAAAAAAAAAAAACTAATCTTACTAAGTTCACTATCCGATGATGAATAATTTGTATCTCGTTTTGAAGAAGCGGTGGTTTGGAAGGATCTTTTTTAATATTTTTTCGAGTTTTCAGTATGATCAGTTTTAGATTTCAACTTCATCAGCGATTTTTTTTGTTTTTGTTTAGTCTCTTTTTTAGTCTTAGTATTAGATGATTCATTCAATGCTGTAAATTTAAATGTGTGATATAAATAACAGTTCAAAAATCTGGCTACTTCCGGAAAGGGTATAAGCCTAAAGGACAAAAAGCAGAGCAGTTTAAAAACCGATTACCCGTTATTTATGGTTATAGTTAGCGCACAGGAATGAATAGAACATTTATTAAGTTTCTGTGACAAAATACCTCCAGAATCTTCATCATAATCCATCGTTGATTTTAATTTTTGAAGGCTATTTTCCAATTGTCGAATTTTAAAAGCTTTCTCAAGCATGGCAGTCCTTTGCTTTGAATCAAAATCTGAATTTGATGTGAATAAGTTATCCTTTACAGCCAATTGATTCAGTTTGCAAACTGCGTCCTTATATGTTGCTGGTTGTGCAAGAAAATTTGGTATCATAAAGTCAAAAGTTATCAAATAATCTCATGATGAATAAATGATAAATTACATACAGTAAAACGAACAACTTTAAGACCTTTTTATTTTACAGTATGTAAATACTCACATGATTGACTGTTGCGTGCCATACCACACCAGTTAGAATTATATATTACTTCCCTATTGATAGGTACTCTTAGACCCGCGAGCCGAGGGTCGACGTGCCACTCGAACCCAAGGCAAGGGGGGCAATAAACAATATTGCTTATATTTTCCAGACATTTGGCAACCAAATGTGGAAGATCTAAATCACTTCCAACTTTCTGGCTGTCACTGTTTTACAGCTCTTTTAAACTTTCCCTAAAAACTTCAACTCTATTGTCTAAGCATGCATCGCCTCGAACCCTTACCTCCCCTCCATATAGTCCTTCCAAGAACCTAAATGTTTAAACAATCTTTACTCCATCCCTCCAACTTCCCACTCTAAGAACTCTTGACCAATCCTCACATTTAAACAAATCTCCCACTCATCTCATTCAACCAATCAGCACAAATTAACAATATCCTACCCTCACGCAATTTCTTTTCCACACCCACTAACGCCAACGACCAAAAATTAACTCCAAAGGTTCGTCAGTCTATCCAAAAATCTTCAACCACAAGCATGTTTATTTACTCTTACTCTGTCGCTAATCCGTTTAACTATACTCAATTCCAAGATTTTCTTTTATATTCATTTACTTGTTATAACTAAAGTTAAGTTTTTTGTCGTAAATATATATTTGAATATTGTTAAAAACATCATCTCTTAATAATCCACATATCTACCTAAACCACCTCATCCTAAAACAAGAAATAGTCACACAAGGACGTTGTCGGCGTGTGATACGTTACATTGACCTTTAATTGCAATGGGAAATTTTACCCACGATGGGTCAGCAGTTACTTCTCCTTTAACCATTTCATGAAGATTTGTATAAGGTGGCGGTGAGAACGGACATGAATATTTTTTGTTTTTAAACATCATAGGTGATCCATGAATATGGTACTATATCCACAGATCTTTGCACAGGTTTTCTACCTCGGACACTAAATTGAATGATTTGAAATTTCTCAATATCTGCAGTTCCTGTGCTGCTGTCACTTTCGTTATGATTCATACCTATAATATTGTTTAACTCTTTCCATTCATTAGCGTAATTTGATTTAAAATTTAGATTATTTTCCGACGCTCCTTACGAAAACTAGCACGTTTCAAATGTCTTACAACTATTTCATTTCGACTTATCGTGTAAACTAACATGTTTCAAAATTCATCACGAAACCTAACACGTTTCAGTTTTCACCGCGAAAATAAGCGAAAACTAACACATTTCAATTGTCGCCTATAATGTAATATATTTCCTTGGCCTGAAATAATATGTAATTTCCCGATCAATTTTTTCAATTCCCTCATAGATTTTAGAAATACTATTTTTCCGTAAAAGTAATCCCTCTGAATCTTACTTTGCTTCGCGATGAGCAATGAATCATGATTTTCTTCGTGGTACGAATCGAGCTGTAATATTCTTCGTGGTGAAAATTTCAATGCGTTAGTTTTCGTAAGACATTTGAAACGTGCTAGGCTTCGTGTGGGGCGTCGATTCGATTATGAAATACAGGACTAGATCGATAGAATGTAATATTATTAGCACACAAACTTACTAATACTGGTGTAAGGCGTTCTCCGTTATTGCGATCTCTTGGAATAATTTAAGGTTATATAACGTTCCGTCCACGTGGTTCCATCTGAAGCTTGGACACGTTGGTTGTCTTGTGTTATGTTCACGGATCAGTAGGTTATGTTAAGTGTTCGTGGCGCCCCACTGGTGGCCACAATTAGAAACTTTGAGAAGGTCCTGGTTTGAAATTAAATTTGATGACAAATGTGCGAATGTGAAAAATATTTCAATTATTTAATAAATCTCCCTCAAAAATACGTTTAGGATAGATTATATCCACTTGCACATTAGATGGATGAATTCATGAAAATTTTGTAATCAACTGTTGAAATATACAAAATCAAAATGATTCGTCAAAAAATTTCGAGATTCAGGGTGTGTACTAACAAGCCCATTTGTTTATCCAGGACACTTCAAGGATAGATTTGAGAAATTTTTGATATTGGAAGGATTAAAATAGGACGTTATGATATCATATTTCCTGAATAATTTTTAGGTTAAATTTCTTTTTGTAAAGAGTTATGAGATACCAAGAGATGACGAAATGATAGGGCATTTCCAGGACAGTATTCAGAATTTCAGGATTTTTCCAGGATTTCTAGGACCTAAATGTTATTTCAGGATATTTTCAGGATTTCTAGGACTAGTAGACACTCTGAAATTGCAACAGGCCAAAAAGCGAATAATATCAATTGAAACGAAATACATTTTCTGAATTAATTGTAACACTTACATTTTGTTGATTATGCTTAGGTTCTGTGGTTGATTAGTGATGTAGTAGAGGGATAGCGAAAACTTGTCTTCTGTCATTCGGTGCAAACTCCAGGGTAAATACACGAAAAATGTGGCTAGCACCAATCTGATTCAAGTTCGCAGTCACGTGTCTCGCATGCCAAGGTCAATCATGGCCAAATGCTAGCTCGTAATTGACTAAACTCAGTTCGCCAAGGTTATTTTCTACCTGGATAATGGTAGATCTCTTGCGTTGATTAGATCTTTAACATTTTCTACCTTACGAATAAATGATTTTACTAGCATATTCGTGCCATTAAAAGTGGGTAAAAATGATGCCGCCGCTTGCAGTGATAGAAACGGACTGGGAGTGGCTTCGTCGGTCATTATGTTAAAGTAATTCTATGTTTGTATAGAACGGTGAATGTATCGATTGCTTGACACTAGTTAAGTTGAAAATATACTTTTACAAGTTTTGGTGAGACTTACAGTATGCCGATTAAAAATGTTATCAGAGTAGTTTCCATTCCTTGTGGCGTAACTTACGTGTGGGTTGACTTTCTGGCTGATTGCTGCTGAGCTGATTTGTCGTTGACTTCTCTTCGATGATGATGAGTGGCTGGCGTGTGGCTGAAGGCTTTTCGTTGGTTTGTCCTTGGTAATTTTGGAGAAAAGCGCAGTGGCTTTTAAGATTCCTTAGATTCGTTTCGTAGATTATTTGTTTCTTTGTAGAATTGACTCGTCGTCTTATTGATGATGCGAGAACAATGAGCACGTATGGCTTGTAGATTACTTGCAGATTTGTTAATTTCGTAGATTTGTTAGTGTTTGCCACTGCCACTAGTGTTGTTGTTCCTATTCACTTCACCTGAATTTTATTTGTGACTTACTAACTTCACCTGTTCCGTTCTGTTGCCGTTATTCCTACTCACTGTTTCCACTTTACACAGACACTTTCCGAAGTCACTTTGTGCAGTCACTTATATGGCAGTGATGATTCCTGACTTGTAAGTTCGTGTATATTTGACAGTCTCACACTTTTCACCTTGTTTTTCCGCACTATCCTTAGAAGCGAGAGTTATTACCGCTGCCACCAGTTGTGACGTCTGTACGTTGACACAACGAGAAAGTTGTTGATGATCAGCGATAAATAGTAAGGGTTCGCTCCCGCTTTACGCGCGGGCGCACATCTAAGGGAAGTGATATGAAGGTGATTGATTGGTTAGAGTGAGATAGTGATTAACTTATAGTTTATTGATAACAATACTGATACTCGGACAAACAGATTGGAGTGAAGCTCATGGGCTTAGATTTGGAAGCGAATGATTAGAAGTTTAATAAGGGAGTTTGGTGATTGGTGAAGAGTAAGGATTGATTTGTAAGAAAGAGTGTAGTTAATAGGTGGATGTTCGTCAGAGAAGTATTGTGTGATAGTTAGGATAGAGGATGTGTGTAGGAAGATGGTAGCCAGAGAAGTGAAGAAGAGAGTAATGAGAGATAAGGTGAACTAGGGATTTAGGTAAGGTGGGAGGCCACGTGTAGCTGAGGATGCATCATACCACTGGATGCATACTCAGCGGATTATCCAGTAACGTGGAGGCTAGAGGAAATTATAGATAGGGTGACAGGAAGTGGGTGATAGATGAGGAAGGTGAAGTCTGGACGTAACATTTGGTTGTACATTTATCGTCAAAAAAATTTTTAATCAGTTAATAACGCGTTCTCTGGATGAAAACTACAAATAAAAAAAATAAGCAACAAAATCAACGTCGAGAGAAATTTTATATAAATTCGACAAACTGGGAAAAAACTTACCTTATCAATTGAGGTTATGATTCACCACGAGGCCGTGATGCCGGTACTCAATGGACACTGATATTTTCACGTACAATGGAAAAATGTGGTTCGTCGTATTCACGCATGAATAAAACTTATAGGTACAACTACGAGACGTTTTACCGCGAGTAACTCGTTGGAAAAATTTCGTTCGTCGGATTCACGGACGAATAACACTTCTACCAACAACCACGAAGCGTTTTACCGCGAATAACTCGTAAGTTCTTGTTTGTTGTTTGATCTAGCGTGTAGGTCGAACGTCGAACAAGGAAAAAAAGATGGTGCATGCGTAGAAAGCAGAGAAATATACGACGCTAGCGTTTAGGGAGAACAAAGATCGAGAATCGATGCGTGGAAGAAAAAAAACGCACAATGCTATTCGGGTAGCGTATAGAAAAAACAAGGATAGAGAGAGAGAGAGAGCTCGAAAAACCTTCGAGAACAGAGATCCATAACCTATTTGTCGAATTCCCCAATGTCATATACTCTGTCTTCATACGATTAACGGCACAAGCATTATTATAATAAATATTACGTTATTATTTATTATGTTATTATTATATTATATTAATATATAATAATATACAATATTACCTGAACAATACTTTATTAAGGTGAATAAAATTCAGATTGCTGTACCTTGGTATCAGAATTTTTCATCGCTGGTTGGATCGCTGGTCACAATTTCAGTTGAAGTTGTCAAATTTTAATAGTTTTTTTTATATTAGAAAGAAATAAATATCAATTATATAAAAGCAAAATTATTTAGAGCACATCACATTCTTTAGTAATAGTTGGTTCTATTTTTGTGTATTGTATTTATATATGGAGGAAAGGCATTGCATACATTTTTTGCCTTTGTGGTTCATCACCGATGCTTAATATTACCATTTCAAGAGCAACACAGCGTAGAGGACAACTTATTCTGTTTCCTTGTTGTAGTGTTATTTTCCACATATCAAGCGTTTTGGAATGGCATGGATATTGAAACATCGGTTTTATTTTTTTTTAAACCGATCCAGCAATTTCAATGTCAATCACATCACCATTTGAAGGAATGTACATATTGTCAATCTTTAGCAACTTGCCATTTTGAAGTTGAACAACATTATCCGGAGCTGAAATCGCAATCGTAGCCTCCTTGCATCGTACTTTTTTTAGAGGAGTGATCCCAGTAAGTGTTGGGTGTAGCTTTCACAAAATTGTGACTGATGGTGGTAAAGTGACTTTTTTGTCATTAGCAAAAAAATTTTTCTGCAGACGACGACACACCTGTGTCAAAGGCCTGTGACCACTGCGGAGCATTTTTTTTAACTTACCTAACGTATTTTCGAAAGGAAATACTGTGATTTCACTTGATGGACATCTCATATTTTTTCCATCATCAGCCAAATGGATTAAATTATGCATATATGAAACTCCTTAAGTATACTTTGGTGTGTTTATGATATCAAAGCTAATTTTTTCGAACAAAGTATTCTGCAAGAAACAGAAAAAAGGAGAAAATGGTAGTATAGCCTCTACGGTAAATTTTTTTTCAAAACAAGTGGACCACCGTACAATAAAAAAAATCTAAATTCGGTTGCTTTCCATTTTGAAACGTCAAATACCGATCTTGTACGCTGAAACTCAGCGGGTATTTGAGATTGAAGACTAATCAACCGTTGGGAGAGAAGAATTTTGTTACGATGACTCAATTTTGTATTCAAGGGGCCCTTTAGCCAACAGTCGATTAGTAACTTTTTCATTATTCCCAAGCAGCACAGATGCATAAAGTCCAAAACAAATGCGGAGATCATATCAATGTGAGGACGAATTAGAGTCAACGGAGAGAAACCAGTATGATGCTGTCGATTATCTCTATTTCTGAATGATTCATTACTTCCTTCGTTACAATGAATGGAAGTATAAACTGTTCGGTCCTGACATCAGTCTCCTTTCACGTTACAGCGCTCAGATGCGTAATAACCTCCATAACCTTTGATACACTTTATGAACGAGCGTGCGGATCTATCGCAGATAAAACACCCAATGCGTACTTCAAACTGCCGGCCAGTTATGACGATACCTGTGTCTAATAGCGTGTTAATCTCCTCAATGAAAGGATCCAAATATTCATTAACATCGTTTGGTTTTTGATCACTCGAAAATATAGCCACAGGAAATGGTGCATATACATATGTCTAGTTGAAATTGAACTTTACATAATATGGGCCAGAATTGTCTGGAACTCGATTTGTACAGAGGTATTCCATCCATATTGGATTGAAGTTGAAGCACTTCTTGACCTCCATGTAAGGCTGTATTAACAGTTCTTTGAAGAATTTTAGCAATTCCAAAATACACATATTCTCCAATACTTAAACCATCTGGACCTGCAAAGTTTTGAATATGGTAATCTGTTAACGCCGTCTTTAGGAATGTTTTTGAACAAACTGGAAGCTCTGGCAACAATCTTCTCCTAAGAATGCGGAGTAAACTATCCAACTGAGTTTGAGGGATGTTTGAATTTAGAGCCCAATTCCGGAGCTCTGCTACATTATCCCATTCTTGATCTTCTGCAGGCAATTCATGGAAATTCTGCACTTCTTCACTCACTCCATCAGTGGATTCATCAATGCCTTCAGTATTTTCTAGATTCTCGTCGTCAGCTTCACTCAATACATCATCCAATTCATCATCGGGTTCATAATTATTTTCAGCGTTTCCCAAATTTTCTACGTCAAATTCTTCGTCAACGGGTTTTTCCTCTTGCGGGGGTTGGCAAAAGTGATCTGCCTCATTCATTACGTCCATTTCGTTGAAATTAGGGCCTTCGTTATTGTCACCTGCAACTGTATCGCACTCATCTTCCATTGGTGAATTGGCATCAGCTGTTCTATTTTCGGCTAATGTCGCATTTTTGTTCATTTTTCGACGAACTTCTCAAGATCTTCACACGCGTAGTTGCGTCAATCTACGTTTTCGACTCTCACGATCACCCATTATTTTACGAACTTAAATATAACGCTTTAATTGAGTTTTTTCGCCACTGTTCGCACTTTCACTCGTCATCCGCAATCTCGTTCCGTCAGCTGTTGCTGCTATGACTAGTGTGACAAACGACGCAATGCCTCTAGAGCACATATTACATATATACATATACATGGAAAAAAATGTCGTCTCTTTCACTCTAGTCGGCGAACGCGCGAGCAAACAGAGAAGGGATGTACTTATAAACACAGTCTGTCTTGCGCTCGTTTCCCACTTACAGGATGAGCCACGCTCCCTCCCGGGAGTTATGCGTTTTACTGTGATCAGCTGATCGTAAACGTTTACGATGTTGCCAATGTTCTTAAAAATGACACAATATCGTATAGCGAAATTTGACACAGCGATTCTGCAGCTATTGGCCAGTGTTTGTCGTCATTAATATTTGCTATCAGATGTATATCTAGCACAATCATATTCGCAACGTGGCGTCAACTTTTGAGCGGGAAATTCGATTGAACGCACCGATGGTATTTTTCCTTTTGAGGGTTCAGTAATTTATAGAGATTTAAAAAAAAGTTATGTTCGTAAATATGAAGATGTTTTATTGAGATAGTATGATTTTACAATAAATAAAGCATACTTAAGAAGACTGATGATTGAACCTCTTCATAATGAAAAGAAAAAATGTTTAACACAAAACTTAAAAAAATACGAAAACGAATGTTGAGAAAATGAAAAAATTTATATCCGCAACAATGTTCAAGAAAAGATTAATTAATAAAATGGGTGCCTCAAAAAGAGACCGAAATAATTCACAGTACTTTAAGTAGAATAATAGTAATAATAATTATTATTATTATCAAGAGACTCGGTAGAGTCTCGCGCCAAGTACATTGGTAAAAAAAATTAAAAAAAAACAAAAAAAATTATTTCGTCTCGACTCTACCACTCTCTTTTACCGGAACGAGAGCTCAGCGCAGGAGTGGGGGTAACCATATTATTTCATTACAGCATATAGGCAATATCTCAGGGCTTACCGAATTAATACAAGAATAAGATGCGAAAAAGATTACATTTGAGCCTAATATCAATGCAATCGGTGCACGGATAGCTGAAATATGATTATTTGAAAAATCGAGAGGGTCAATTTCATCTCAGCAATTTCGTCGTCGTACCAGATTTTCGCTCCGTGCATAGAAACTATGCGGATATAATACATAGAGAGTACTCCGACAAGACAAAAGTTTCCACTGATCTCTATATCTATATAGACTATGGATACGCATAGAATCCGAGCGAGTTCGTCGGTCTGCCATGCAATAACTCTTTCTATGGCCCACGGGAGGCAGCATAATCGCGCACACCGTATAGCTGAACGTAATAATCATATTTATTTTTTTGTTTATTTGACGAGTCGAGCCTTTGAGGTTATGATATCTGTCACGATTGTTCGCGATTATAGGGAAGTGTCGGTAGTTTACTTGTATTTATTTTAAATCAAAGTAATTCCGTAATAATACGGAGATAATAATTATTAAACGCTTACTTATAATAATATTTATGGAGCATAGCAGTATTGCATCGAGATTTTGACACTTTCAAGAAAGCCTATGTAACTGTACGTGACCAAAATGAGTAACAACATGCCCTCTATTTGCTATCGAGGATAAAGAATTATTATACAGTTCCAATATCGTGTAAAAATGTCTGTGACGATTCATCTCAATTATAACGAAGGGTCGGCTGTAAATTACTTATATTTATTTGAATACTTATTTCTCTGACTACGGAAGTTGGATATAACGTAGAATTCATAAAGGAATCAGAAATTCAGTAATAATGAAGAGATAAATGCTAATAATATGTATAGGGCAAATAGAAATAACCTCATTTAAATTTACATACAAATCCAGTCCCAGAACTCACCAGAGCTGTTGTGGAAAATGTGACCGTCAGTTCTCAAAATGAGTAAAAATAATCCGCCGATTACTTATCTAGGATAAAAAATTGTTATAAGGTCTCAATATTGTATATAAAATTCGGAAATATTCTACATTGCAAAAATGAGCAGGCACGTGGCATCGTTACCTAAAATATGAATTTGTAATTAAATGCAAGATATAATATATAATGCGAACTGAGTCATTGTACCCTGTAAAACGTATTTTGTACAAAAGCTATAAATGCGTGCCGTGTGGCTGCTCGTGATTAGATGAGGAAGATACTTGTTTATTAGATTGAAACTTGATGTAAATGAGATATGCGGAATATCAATTAATTGGTAACAGGTGATAAGATTGCACAAGAAATAATCATGAGACTGAACAAAATAATAAAATTAATTTTTATAACATAATAATGACCATACGTGATCAATATGAGGTATGGTTTCGTATCACGTATAAAATAGTCACATATTCTATAAACATACATGATCGTAAATGTATTATTATGAAAATTAGTAGAGAGATGGCATCGTTAGATTCAATTAGATATTTGCAACTCAATGCCAAATATAATGAATGATGTGAACTAAGTCAGTGCCTCATGTAATATCTTGTGTACTGAGAGCTATCACCGCATGCAATGTGGCTGATCATAATTAGATTAGCAAGATAAAAATCTGGAAACCGGAAAATGAAAACAAATCAATAACTAAAGATGTAAATTTGCTATGTGATTGTGATCATTTGACTAGTTCAAGTTAATTTGATTAGCATCTGGGCCTTCGATGATGTAAGTATAGTTCTTCGTAGCCAAAATTTTCCCTGTAAATGTTTTTTTTCAACGTTTTTGCAACTTTGTTCTGTCAGCTTGAAACTCTTCGGACAACTTTTAGTAAGTAGAGAACTTGTCTAAGTCAAAATTATAAGCGATGACGGTATATAATTTCATCATCGGTGGCTCGATTGCTCATCAAACTTGAATCACTAGAATATTTAAAATTATGCAGCCAAATTGCATCTTCAACTCTTCAGGGAAGACCCTACTAAAATCTTGACCAAGAGCAGTTTCCTATTTTCCAATTAGCCAAGAAAGGTCCAATCGAAAAAGTGATACTACCAATTCTAGATTATGGTGAAATATGTTTTCAAACAAAATCTCAGTCTTCTGCGATGTAAGTGTATGCGCAGGAAACCTTCCGCAGCGCTGTGCAGGATAGATTCTGCGAAAGGTTCCCTGCGCGAACACTTTCGTTGCAGAAGACTGAGATTTATCAGTAAAACACCGTCAATAGAACTCATAACAGTTAGATTTATAGAAATGAATAGTATTCTGAGAAATATCATTCAACAGAAACGGTTGAGAAAATCAAAACGTGTATGAAAAGTAATGAAATCCCCCAAAAGCACTTCGGGTGCGAAAACTTTGCGCCAAGTATATTCAAACGTAGTAACTATCAACAAAAATTTGTTAGCAAAATATTCAAAGTAATAGCATTTGATCTACAAAAGTATTAAAATCAATGGACTTTGCCAAGTACAATTGAATTTGCTTCCAATTAATTTCTGAATGTTGACATTTCAATATACTTTGAATATTTTGCTAACAAATTTTTGTTGATAGTTACTACGTTTTAATGTACTTGGCGCAAAGTTTTTGCATCCGAGGTGCTTTTGGGGGTATATAGATTATTATAATAGATATATTATTATTACATATAGAGACTGATTTCAGTCTCTTTTAAATAATTAATATTATTATTCAAATGAAATAACAAATTGATATTGTCACTAAAATCAGGATGCAACTCCACTGATAACTCAACTCGAGTGAAAATTTCGATTCGTAATTTTATTAATTAATATTAATAGTTATTATTATTATTGTGCTAAGAGTATTATTAATTATTTCTTTCATTTTTTACGCCATAAATTTATATGAATTAATTTTGTGTGAATTATTTCGCGGTGAGAAATAGCTACAAATTATTTCACTAGTCGTTCCAATACTGTTTATAGATATTTGTTCAGATTTTTTTCGAATCATTGTTTCAATTTTTCAGTTCGGAGTTTTTTAAATTGAAAAAAAAAATCTTTTTTACAAACTTAATGGAGTAAAAATGCAGATAGTCTGTGAGAATTCACGACATATTGAGTCATCGTCTCATATACTGTCGAATTCGATAAGGTCTTTATAGTGGCAAGCCTGATAAGGTATGCATCAGGGTAGCCTCGGTAAGGTTTTGGTCGTGGCGAGTCTGAGAAGATCTGTATCAATGTAGCCTAGAAAAGGTCCTAATAGCGACAAACCTGATGAGGTCTGTATCAGGATAGCCTTAATGAGGTCCTGATCAGCAAGCCTGATAAGGTCTGTATCAAGGTAGCGTTAATAAGGTCCTGATCAGCAAGCCTGATGAAGTCTGCATCATGGTAGCCTCGATAAGGTCCTTAATAAAGCAAGCCTGATAAGGTCTACATCCGGGTAGCCTTGATAAGGTCTGAATACCAGTGGGCCTGATAAGGTATGTATCAAGGTAACCTTAATAAGGACCTGATCGGCAAGCCTGACGAGGTCTCCATCAGGGTAATTTCGATAAGGTCCTGATAGCGGCAAGCCTGATAAGGTCTGCGTCAGTAAGCATCAGGACTGCATCAGTCTGCACCCTGGTAAGGCATGCCCTAGCCTAAACTGATCAGGCTGTTATCAGGGAGTATCTCATATGGCCCTGCTAGTACCAACCTGATAAGGCCTGCATCAGGTCAGCCTTGATAAGCAAAGCCCGACCTCGCCCTAATCAGGGCCTTAACTAGTATACCGTAATCAGGTATACTTCACGCAATCCTGATCAGGACCTGATAGATCATCAGGTCTGCCTTATCAAAATTCCTAGTCGGGATTTTGAATGGCGATAAAATTTTGGAAGAAATTTCACCCCCCATCAATGATGAATAAAAACAAACATCATATCGTTCAAAATTTGCCGCTCTAGATCCGGGCCTACTGGGCCTACGTGTTGCGTGCCATACCACGCTAGGTATAATTATATTGTATTCCCTATTGATAGCTTCTGCGTTCCCCCAAGTACCGCGAGCTGAGGGTCAAAATCTGACTCATACCCTGAGGCAAAGAGAAAGCAGAAAAAAAAGCTGCTATTGTTCTTTACATCTGGCAACCAAATGTGGAGGGCTTAACTAAATTTCTAACTTTCTAGCGGCTGTTGATTTACAACTCTGTTGGATTTTTCCTAAGACTCCGACTCTATTGTCCAGCATATATCGTCTCGAACCCTTACCTCTCCTACACATTGTCCTTCCAAGAAACTAAATGTTTAAACAATCCTTACTCCAACCCCTAATTTCCCACTCTAAAAAACCTCTGACCAATCCTCAGGTTTAAACAAATTCTCCACTCGACTAATTCAGCCAATCAACACGAATTAACAAATTCCTACCCTTACTTAATTTTCCTTACCACTCCCGCTAACGCCAACGACTAAAAAATAACTCCGACGTTTAGTCAGTCTTGTTCCAACTCTTAACTATATCATACATTAAAAAATCAAGTCTAGTCTCAAATCTTCAACCTCAAACATAAACTAATCTACTCTAACTCTGTTGCTAATCCGATAACATCATTTAATTCATATATTATCTTTTTTATTCATCTCCGTAGTTGTAATCAACGTTAAGCTTGTTTTATAAAATAAATTTCAATTTTGTTGTTAATATCAATTCTCAATAACTCATTTTAACCAAGCAACCTATACTCCTAATCAAGAACCAGTCACACGTGTGATACGATACACTACGGGTAAATCCGGCGTTGGCTCTATCAACCAAGTTGAACACCATTCCTCTTTTTTGAGTTATAGGATGCATTGAGATAAAATTTAAGAATCTATCAGAAAACGTTGGTTTATGATACCAGTTAGTAATTATCACGCTGGTCTCATCCTTGATAACATAGAGGTCTAGAAAGCTTGACTTACGGCCATGTTCGAGCTCGTGTGTGAACTGCAGTCGATTATGATAGTCGTTGAAGATGTTTAGCACGTGGTCAATGTTCAGTCTCGGTATGCACATGATAATGTCATCCACATAACAATAGTAGAAAAGTGGGTCAAAAATTCAGTCTAGACAAATACTCCCGTTCTAAATCTACCATAATTATGAATTGCTATAGTATGTATATTGGGGAATCATGAAATAATATGACTAGAGTTGTTTCAAAATAATTAGTCGCTATTTATCCAAATTATGATTTGAAACGGCGACTGCCTTCATGAAAAAACACCTCAAAAACGAAATAAAAAATATAAAAAAAACGAAACAAAGTAGCCAAAGGAAATTAAATTAATATCTAGATATATTTTATTGTAGATTTTACAGGAGAAAAATAGAACTGTTCTTTGTAATTTATTCAACTGTATATGTATAATAAAACTGTTATTGTAGGTAATTTATTCCACCGTGAATAATAAAAGTGCTATTGTAACTTTTTTGAACTAGAATGTAATTATCTGTAGGGAGACTGGGGAGGTTTGACCACGTTTTTGTTGCATCGTCTCGCTTGTCGTCATACTTGAATTATAGGCTTGCGCAATGCTATGTCATCTTCAAGAGTACTATGCAGAATGTACCTGAATTATTTGATAATTTTTCATCCACTCAAACAAAAATAATCTTCAGCGTTATTGGCGCGTGCAACGGTGGTCAAACCTCCCCATATACGGGAGGTTTGACCAAGGCTTTTAGGGAGGTTTGACCAATAGATAAATGAGGACCAGAATCAGAATATCATTGCACATATTTTTATTTTTACGTAACTAACACTTCACACGGAACTTGTACGAGTATAAATGGTAAAATGGTACCAGACCCTTATTTTTTTGATTTTTTTCCCCTGGTACCCTTGGTACCAGTCGTGGGATGAATTTTCTTGGCGGCTCTCTGGTTTTTCAACTCTTCTGTTTTCTTCTTTTTTTCTTGCCGCTCTTGGTATGCTTTTTCTATGGCTGTTTTAACAGGGGTGTCCGTTAGTACACGACTTTGCACTCTTTTGCGAGAGCTCGTCCTTTTTCGGGCTCCTGCTTTTGGAAATGGTCTGAGTTCTTCAGGCGGCACAATAGTTAACGCAGTTTCGGGCCACAACTGCCTTGAACAGGATTCTTTCGATGGTCTGGCGTCTCTAGCTGCAATGGTTTCGTTTGGAACCGATACTGCGGGAACTATTGAAGTAGATCCAATATCAACAGTCGTAACCTTGGGATCAGGCCGATCAGTTACGTATGAACTGAGAAAATCTTCCTCACCAAACATGTTTGAATTAAATGGATAGATTCCAGTACAGGCAATCCCTTTTTGTATATTCATCGGATTGAAGGCTCTCGGGTAAGCCTGTGCTGCCAATGCTGGAATATCATAGATCGTGATTGGTTCCGCCGGATGAGTCACCATATGATCGTCAGCAGCAGCATTGTAGAAATGTTTAAATGGACCAAAAACACTCCTGTCAAGTGGCTGTAGCTTGTGACTAGTATGTGGTGGTAAGGTAACCAATGTTATTCCATTATCTTTGCATATTTGTAATCCTTTGGGTGTAATATGCGACTCATGGTTATCAAAAATCACCACTAACGGATCAGTTTTGGAACACTTGATATATTTAATAAAGTGTAACCAGTACTTTTCAAAATTCTCTGCGGTCATCCATCCACTATCAAGTGCGCTAATTTCCGAACCGGGAGGAACTCCGATGAACATGCGGGGACTTACGCGCTTTCGTGGAAAGATGAAAAAAGGAGGAACTGACGTACCGATAGCGCTGACAGCACAGCACATTGTGACCAAGGTTCCTCTTTCAGCGGAAGTCGCGCGAGACACTTGTTTTTCACCTTTTTGTGCAATAGCTTTACCTGGCCTTTGTACCGTAGTTATGCCAGTCTCATCGATGTTGAAGATCGCCTCCGGACCGTATGCATGCTTACTAAATGCTGATTTTACATTGCTGAAAAACTCGTTCACTGTAGTTTGGTTGAATGCCGTCCCCCGTGACAAACTTGTAGCTTGAGGGGTTCGTAATGATAAACCAGGGCGTCTGCTCATAAATCCACGAAGCCAATCGTAACTCGCTGATTTATTCTTTTCCCAATTCGTGTGCAACTTTTTATTATTCGCAACAGCAAACTGATAAGTGAACTTTCGCGCAGTCTGCGGAGATAATCCGTAGTTGAGCTTGCTTGAATGTATCAAATACTTCTCTAATAACATTTCCTCTTCGTTTGAAAATATCTGAGAAGACACGTGGTCAGCCACGAAGGAAGTCTCTCGATTATTCTTTACTTTATTAACGTAACGTCCTAGAGTTTTCCGATCGATCTCAAACTCTTTCGCCGCTCCGGCGACACTTTTCTGACCTTCCAGAACACGCTTCACTGCATTTTTCATCACTTCAGCAGGTACTTTTTTTCGGCTTCTTCCCTTAGATTTCCACAGAAACGGCATTCTATAAGCATTAAATGATATTTCGCGATTAATTGTATGGTCAAACCCCACCATCGTGCATGGGTCAAACCTCCCTAACCTCGCTTTTCAAAAACAACAAATTTTTTCGCTTTTTCAGGAAATCACCTACTAACACTTTCTCTGCGATTCAAACAGTTGACGACCACATGCATTTTGTTTTGGTTGAAGTTATGAATTTGTAACACGCGATGGCGCAATTTATTTCAGCGTCATTGCAGAGAAAAGCACACATGGTCAAACCTCCCGTATGGTCAAACCTCCCCAGGCTCCCTATATTTGGTATTGTTAAATGTGTATCTAATTGTAAATGCGATTGTACAGGGTGATTACGGTTAAATGGGCCGAATTTTATAGGTAAATTACTCATGAAAATCGGACACTATATTTTTGTTAGGGGAAATTGAATCCGAAGCATGTGTACACTTGGCGAGGTTGATTCTGAGCCGGAAATGAAAATCAGAAAATTTACTAGGCTGATTGTTACTATAGGCAAGTAGCTAGACAGTCTACTGCGAATCCAGCAGGAGCTGTCTGCTAGACCGATACTAGACTGATTGTTACTAGGCAAGTAGCTAGACACGAGCTGTCTGCTCTCGGAATGATGTCACTCGGTGTCAGACTCGGTCTAGCAGACAGCTCCTGCTGGTTTCGCAGTAGACTGTCTAGCTACTTGCCTAGTAACAATCAGCCTAGTAAATTTTCTGATTTTCATTTCCGGCTCAGAATCAACCTCGCCAAGTGTACATACCGTGAGGTTATGAAGAAAGGATACACAGAATGTAGACAACCCAACAGTCAAATTTCCGAAGATTTCCGAAGTCATTGTATTCGTAAATAATAACATAGGACGGGAACCCCCACCATGTAGTTGAAATGACAAATACAATGTCTTCGGAAATCTTCGGAAATTTGACTGTTGCTTGCATCCTGTATATCCTTTCCTCATAACCTCACGGTATATAGATGTATGTAGATTAGGGTGGACGTTAAATACCATTTTGAGGAGTAAAGCCCCACAGCTTAGTGTTTGTGGGCTTATGTAATATGGGTTAAGATAATAAAACATAAGACGCTGTGTTCAGTAACGGATTGTAGTTCAACAACAATATTTATTTTTAATGAAATTTAAAGAAAAAGGTGGATTAAAGATTCAACTGTGACAAATTATGACTAAATAGAGATCTCTCAGAAGAATCACTTGCTTGTGTCGAGTCTCGAAAGTATCTAAAAAAGGTTCTCCAGTCTATGGAAACATTGACCGTGTCTCTTTGTTTTCAAAACCCCTCCTTTCCGGGGTATTGCAGGGGGTGGCCGTGTGGGCCATGTGCAGTTTACAACGTAGCCTGCGGTTCGGAGCGTGAGCCCTTTAGACGTTGTTTATGAATCCTGAGAGACCCGGGTTCGTCACACTTGAGTGCTAAATTAACGCAACTTTCCTGAGTTCTGTTTTTACCGGATGTCTGTTGCAATGAATCTTGATAGAGTTCCTTTATGCGCAGAATGGTTACGTAGAAGATTAAGTCCTAGTTGACCATGCATTGTACGAAGAAAGTACCTGAGTTAGAACCCTCAAGAAAGTTGTCGCCGGTGACCGTCCTATTGGGAGGGTAAGTCCTCTCTAACATTATTAAATAATCAAACGCTTAAACAGCTTAGAGACAAAAAATAGAAAAAAATTCTGGCCCCAGAGCAAGATTTTTAAAATGAAGTTAACCCGTGCCGGTAAGGTCTCAAAGTTTCCCATATAAAACACATGCATTTTTACGGATCTCAATTCGAAACGTCACTGAGAGGCTAATTTTAATTCAATAAATTCTGAACTATGTGAAAGTATCAGGTATGTGTACTACTACATGGAGAAAAATCGAGGATATCATGCCGTTGAATCTGCTCATGATTCCACTCCAAAATGAAATTCGCTTTATCGATTTTACGGCCTGAAATTCTAATTTTCAGTAAGTATCCTTCGGATGAAAATTCTATGATGATTTAAATATCATTTCTGGAGTGAAAATTTTCGAGAAATTCAGGGAAATCAATAAAAAACTTATTGAAAATTAGAATTTTAGGCCGAAAAATCGATAAAGAGAATTTCAATTTGAAGTGGAATCATGAGCAGATTCAACGGCATGATATCCTCGATTTTTTCCATAAAGTAGTACACATACCTGAAACTTTCACATAGTTCAGAATTTTTTGAATTAAAATTAGCCTCTCAGTGATGTTTTGCGTTGAGATCCGTAAAAATGCATGTGTTTTATATGAGAAACTTTGAGATCTTACCGGCACGGGTTAACTTGATTTTAAAAATCTCGCTCTGGTGCCAAATTTTTGTTTTTTATTTTTTGTCTCTAAACTGTGGGGCTTCACTTCTCAAAATGGTATTTAACGTCCACCCTAATGTATATGTACGGGTATGTATATAATATGAGTATCCCGCATTTGGTCGAGTTTGGTTGTAACCGACTGTCGTTAATAAATCTACGGCTCCACTTGTAATTCCAAACAACAAAAATTTCAAGCGTTCATTTTTCTGCCAAAAATAAGGACTTTTATGATTTCTTTGCACCTGTCAACATCCACTAATATCTCATCCAATGTGCGATTTTCAAATCAGCATCAATAATTTTCCAAGTCTACAGTACTTTATTTCGACTCAACAACTGCTCCTGTACCGCGAACATCAGGTAAGAATCTTTTACAATTTTTCGTACTTAATTTTCTTTTTCATTCAAATTTTCTGCTATACTGAATTTGATAAAATCGGATATCTGCAAGAACATCTCGGACATTGGAGTGTCCTGCCCTCTGAAGGTAGGTAATGTTGTATATGGGTAGACCTATAGGCCAGCAACTGCGAAATACTCGGTAATTCCAAGTCTGTAATTCAAATCATTGATTTTCCTTTTCTGGAATTGGTATTAATAACCGGTGTTGACACCGACCCATATCAGCAACAAGTTACAGTATAAAATTTTCGGCGAACCGCAATAGGCTTATTCTCAAAAACGTTTCGTTTCTAACTATAAAACATTTTTACAACTCAAAGCGTATGGTATGTATGTACGTACCCTTATTCGGTAAATTCATATTTTGAATCGTTGAATTCTACATACAATAACTGTTAAATAGTAGGATCTAACATCTTTTAAATGATAATTTAACATATATGTATCTTGTTTAATAACAACATGTAATTCTTCAATTCTACTTGTTTTTGCATAGATATCCTGTTAAAAGTGACCAATGAGAGATGTCGTTTTCACATGAATTTCCTGTTACAAGTAATAGGTGATAATCAGTCGATTCTCTTATTTTACCTATATTTTATGATCAATTAACATATTTTTTCTGTTATATTTAATATCGATATAATGTCATTTAATTCTGTCTTAATGATATGAAATGAAACACGTACAATTATACTGCTATACATTTTAATCATAATATATATTTACATACATACAGACTTATGTATGCATATCGTCGGAAACACTTATTATTTAAACCAAGAAGTAATCTGTTATTATCACATATATTCATGGCCATGAAGAATATGCAGTTCATAATACTTCGTATACTGCAGTTCAATAATTTTCACTATATTTAAGTTATTGCATTGCTTTGAGATTGTATAACCTAAACATTTTTTAGAAACCATTGAACTTTTCCACTCCTCAAAAATTACGTACACTGTTGATTGATAAGACAAAAAAGTAACATCTTTCCAAAATTAGGAAGCGTATTTGAAACCGATACGCATGTAACGTTATCTAAAATAAGAGTTACACTATCTTGATACAACACACTTTTTCCAATAAAAATTGTAGTATCAGGGAAAATACGTAATTGTTCTACTATAAAAGAGTAATAGACACTACTTTTTAAGGTACACTTTTGAAAGATTCTTAATATCGGAGGTGTTTCAGATGAGGATTGGTGTTTCCAATTATAATATTCATTTTGTTGATGGCACATTGCCAACATGTGACACGTATCCTTGTAATTTCTTAGTTTTCTCGACAAATCGGCAAAATAACTGTGTTTACTTTCAAATCTCATAGCCTAAAATGCTCTTCATGGGCTCATTTTTCGAATTATCGTGGGGTAATGAGTGATGAAATAGTGTTTCGGTGTTAAATAAGTGTCATATGCTTCCATGTAAGCAGAGTGGTGTTGTTCTATTAGATCTCTCAAGTGTTGCAGCATTTCATTTGTTATTTTGGGAGCAAAGCAAATTTGTATCATTTTTAACAATAGCAGAATAGTTCTCCATTTAACAAGATTAATTCCATGAAGTCTGCTTACAACGTCTTGTAATATTAACGGTAAAAATAATAGAAGGTACCATGTTTGAGCAGCTCCTTGTCTAATTTTACCGGCCGTTCCATCCAAACGAATCGGGCTTGGTTTGTTAGCCCTATTGCATAACCCATAATTAAACACATTGATTCTATGAATAAGTTCTTCCAGCGAAATTAGGTTATTGTCAACTATAGTTTTAGCAAACATTTTTGTTTCACCTTGACAAATCCCTTCTAATAAGTCATGCATGATGTCAGCCGTATGATTTTTTCCCATGCGATAATGCTTCAGTTCATTAGGTTTGCTCTTGATTTTTACCCCGTAGATATTTGTTATGGTTTTTTTTCTCTGACTATCTGTAGCTTTTTCAATTTGATTTGCAAGGTTTCCGAAAGACTTACTATCTCTAATTAACTCCTCATTTTCAGTACAAGTTGTTCGAGCAATACCCTTATGCATTAAGCAAATCGTACAGTAATAGTCTGCATTAAAGCACTTTTTTTAACAGAAGTTTATATTCAAGTCCAGAGATTATACAGAAAAGGGCATAGCCGGATAAAATAGGTGAATCTGCCCCCAGCCAGATTTCTAACGATACTCAGCCAGTCGAAGCCTCACTAGAAACAAAAAAAATTCCTGAAAATCTCAGCTCGCTAACTCAATTATTTTGTGAGTAATTGGAAAACTGTAATTTTCAGTTTTTATTTTTCTGAAGATCGAATATTCAAGATGGACTCTTGTCGATTTAAAAAAAAAATATTTATTTATAAAAAACTATCAAAAAAATAGCTTTTCATATTTTTCAAAGTAATACACGATTTTTAACAACGAAAAAAAAATTGAAAATCAAAATGTCAGTCTGTTCCTGTCGAGAGACAATTATGAAATTTTCAAAAAATACTCGTCTTTTATACTCTTTTATACGCAATTTTTTTTCAATTTCATTGAATAGGTGCAACATTGCCAAAAAAATTAAGAATCATTTTATTATTTATTTTTCGTGATAAAATTAATTGGATATCTTCATTTGAGAAAAAAAATGGTGGTTTGAGAACTTGATGTGAACTGACCTTTTTTTGCTGAAGGTCGGAGAAGAATTTGAAAGACTTTAGAGAAGTGGAGGGTGTAGGAGCTTGTTAGTTGATTGGTCAGTTAATAGGATTGGTCGATTCGTGGAATTGGTAGATTATTGTGATTGGTCAAGGATATGTACCGGATATGACGTTTTGGAAGTGGGAATTTTGTACATAGGATTTCTTGAAAAGGATAGGTACGAGCATATATGTAATGCTCCTATATTGCTAAAAGGATCTGAAATATGGCTACTTTTCTACGGTGCCGACGATAATGGTGTCTCTTTCTATCTCCAGAGCTTTCTGCGCAAGTCAACATCTGGCACTTGCGTAGAACATTACTATCGCAGCTGCGCAGAACATGGTGCAGAAGTGAGTTAGAGATATATTCTGTTTCTCTTAGTTCTTAACCCCTCCACTTATAGGAATTAGCGATATAGAAGTATTACATATGACTTTTCTATGGTACCGACGATAATGGTGTCTCTTTCTATCTCCATCACATCAGAGCTTTCTGCGCAAGTCAACATCTGGCTCTTGCGTAAAAAATTACTATCGCAGCTGCGCAGAACATGGTGCAGAAGTGAGTTAGAGATATAATCTGTTTCTCTTAGGTCTTAACCCCTCCACTTATAGGAATTAGCAATATAGGAGTATTACATATATGGGTACGAGTTGACCGAGGGCAGGGGAGGTAAGAATGTTACCCGCATATAACAGAAATGACGCACCCTGTAAACGAGTGCGCAATATCTACTGCGCACCGGTGCCCCGCGCCAATAGTAGTCGGGCACAATAGAAAGCGGTCTGAGTACCCCCACTATAGGGAACCTAGTCTATCCGTATCTAGCTAAGGCCCGGACCAATCCCCACATCGGCTACATTGTATATAAGCACGGCCAAACGGCAATAAATTAGGGATGGGCAAATGTATAAAATATATCGATATATATCGTATCGATATTTTCAAGCAATATCGATACATGCAAAGTAAAAAATATCGATATTTCGATATATCGATATTTTCATCTCAAAGCGCGATTACCTGAAAAATTGTCAAAATATTCGTGAAAAAAATTAACATATATTTGGCAGTTTTATGAGTTTTATTTATGATTAAATGACGTATTAAAATATTATTAGTAAAATCAAAATAGTTATTAGTAGTCACAAATTTGAACAATTTGAACAATAGTATCTTCTTTAAATTTTATTCGAACCAGTACTCATCGGATATAGACATCAGAAGCACTCGTTCCTTGATGTGTTCCCCGGTTAACCGGCTTCTATTATCGGGTACAGCCAAATTTACAGCTGAAGCAAGTCTTTCAGACGATACTGAGGAGCCTTGACAGATTAAATATTTCAACGCAATTTCAGATAAAACCGGCGTAAAATGGCGACAATTTACCCAAAACTCTATAGGATCAGATTTTCTATCTAGAAGTGGTTGGTCCAGATACTGCTTCAATTCATTAGGGACACAACCGGAGCTTGGAATTTCTGCTCTATTTGTGCTGAGGTTAATCAACGTCTCGTGCCGAGACCAAATTGATGACGCACTAGTTTCTAATGCTGCTTGAACTGGTCGTGGGTCTGGAGAACGCTGGCCTCTGCGTTTATGCTCCGTCCGAATCTCGTTGCTAATTCTTGATATTGAATTTGATACGGCTCTTGGAGAGGTAAAATGGATTCGTTTAAAACGGGGGTCCAATATAGTTGCGGCTGAGAGATAGGTATTTGTTTCTAAGGGAGTTAGTTTTTGGTCCATTTTTTCTAGTAAAGCCTCTCTCACAGTTTCTCCTAGAGAGGTTGATGGGGTTAATTGATGTATTGCTTGACGCAATAAATTTGAGACCGGAATCGCCAGACTTGAAGTTACATAATGTGCCCCACTTATCTCAACAGTAGCTTCTTTGAAAGGGCCAAGAAGTGTAATAAGATCTCGTAATATATTAAGCTGCGAAGTTGCAACCATATCAGGTGTGTTTTTATTGGTTTGGCTCTTTGTGGCTAAAATTTTAGCTACAAGTGCAGATAGCGAAACAAATCGTACCAGCATATCGAAGCACGAGTTCCATCGAGTGTTGACTGCTTGTATCAACGTCAACACTTCACCTTCTTTTTTTCCTGATGCTTCTTGTTCAGCTCGCAATTGATCAGTGGCATTCACGGATTGCTTAAAAAACGTCACAATACTTTTGACGTGATCGCAAAGGCTAAAAAACGCATGAACCTCCCTCAGTACCCCATCAACAATCAGGTTTAAGTTGTGAGCCATACAGGGAATCCTATAGTCATCTCCAAGAAATAAGCGTACCGCTGCTACCATATTTGCGCCACCATCAGTACTGATAGACACAATTTTACCCTTGTCAATTGCAAACTCTTCGCAGATACCATCCCAAATTTCTTTAATATACTGCGCTGTATGACTCTAAAAAAGATGTATATTTATAAATTATATTTATACATTATATCAAATATAACTACCAATCAAAACATACTTGAGACAATTTCTGCGCACATAGATTTATACTCTGAAACGAGGTCGAAGTGTTCCCCTTTGTACTATCAATAAAGTGAACCGTCAACACTAAGAAGCTTCTAGTAGAATTAGTGATAGTGAGTATATCACTTGTGAAAGATACAAAATTTGCTTCGTCTAATCTTTTTATAAGAACCGATTTTGTAGTATTATATCGGTTCTCGACTAAGCGAGTCACCTGAAATTAAGAACACGGTAGTTATGAACTATAATTTTAATTAAAATGTATGATGAAATGTGCTGAAATACCTTTTTTCTGGATGGCAGTTTATAAAGAGGGCTAACTGTGCGAACAAACTTTTTTAGACCACTTTTTTCGACACATGATAGTGGCAAATTGTCCTTACATATCATGTAAATTAGAGCCTGAGTAATTTCGATGTGTCTTTGCCCACCTTCTAAAATATATGAGTTGTAAATAATACAATTAATATTTACTTATTCAAAAAAGAGAAAAAAAAACAATAATATAAATTGAATAACGTATAAATATCGATATTTTTGCAAATTGATTAGGAAATACTACTAAATGTTATGAATCATTTCTAAATTTATAACAAAATAAGTATTCATAATAGTTACATATTTAAAAAGCTAGATAGAACTAGCTAACCTTCAAAGCTTGAACCTCTTTCCAAACAACTTATAAGCGTAGATTGTTTCCTTTTTTTTGATTCTTGAATGGAGGACTGAGCACAGTCTGAGGAATCCTCTGATACTTTTTGTGTTAGATGGTCATTTTGGTCACTTGCCGAATTAAGCTAGAAATAAGAAAATAGTTTTTAAAATTAATAAATAAATGATAAATTTATAATGTACTTATTTTAAATCACCTATTAAATTATTGCAAATTTAGTATGAAATCTGTAAGACATACCTCAATACTAGGATCATCATCGTCATTTATTGATAAAGTGTCTTTCGTTTTGTTGCCGGATTCCTCCGTTTTTGATTTCTGCATTTTTTGTAATTGTAAATGAGCATTGTAATGCTTTGTTTTCAGGTGTGCAGCTAAATTAGTAGTATTGCCGCACGTCTTGTAAGTTTTACCACACAAGTTGCATAAAGGTAGATTATTTTCTTTTTTTGTAAAAAACTTCCACACGGCAGACATTGTTAGATACAGAAATAACACAAAATAAAAAACATAAACATTCAACGAGCCACACCACGTGATACCACTATTTTTCGCCATTAAACTGTACTGTACATACACTAGTTAACATGCTAACAACACACTATCCAAGGCATTTCTTTTGGTTGCGTTCACAAACTACAGAGGGAAATAACGTACGTTCTGAACGAATCAATTTGAAGGCAGCACTTATACCAAAACTCGCGCGCTTTAGTTTACATTAATTTATACTTACATGAAGCGAACACAAATATTACAAATATAAGTAGAAATAATAATTATTATTATAAAATATAATAAAGCTCTTAAAAAAAATATCGAATTTGATATTCGAAAATAAATATCGATTATCGATATTTCGAAATTAAAAATATCGCCGATATTTATCGATTATTTTCTAAAAAAATATCGATATTTTGATATATCGATAGTTGGTGCCCTTCCCTACAATAAATTATCATTCTTCAATCCAAGACTGAAGAGACAACAGCTAATGAAGACCGTTTAAATCTTAATATCGCTTATTGAATATCTCGACCTTCCCTACCTTCTCCTCCGATACCAAGAGCCAGCTTCCGAGTCAGCCACCACAGTTGCCCCGTCGTCCTACCTCCATGCCGCTTAGGCGAGGACCCGCTCCCGGACGCCATCGTCACCCAGCTCCGGCTGGCCTGGGCCCACGCCTCCGACCAGACGTGGTTGGCCAACCTCAGGGTCACAGAGCTTACGGTACCTCTCGAGGTTTGCTACCCTCGGTAGGCACTAATGTCCATACCTGGGGTAAAACGGGGTAAACCGCTATTGCTCGCGGGCAGGCCACCTCGGGCCACCTGCCCAGTGTGGCCGCCGGTACTCACGAGACCCTGACCGGTGACTACGCTGACCCCGCGACTGACCCCACCGCAGGCCGTACCACTGCGCAAGGCCACCCGGCCCGACCGGCCGACCACCGCCATCAGAAGAGGGCAAATCTGGGAAACCTCGCCGAAGGGACTCCGAGTGCGATCAGTTGTCACCTACCTGTCGTCGATGCCTCCGATCGTGCCACCGGTACCACGACGACGAGCCCCCCCCCCCACACACACACACACACACACACACACACCGGTGATAAGGAGGCCCGCGGCCCTTGTCACCGAGGCCTGGTCACCTACGAAGGACAATAGGTATGGGTCATAAACATGCATTGGAAATACGTGATGGGAAACAGTAGGTAAGAAGTCAAAAAACCTATGGATCTTATGAGTGCCTTGTTTTGCCCGTCTTTACAATTTAAAATCGGGTTGTAGATGATCTTTGTGTCGTGATTGGCTCTAAAGATATGATAGATTGTCGGAATATGGTCTCGATTTTGAATATATCCGTTTACGTCCAGGTAAATGAAGGCCTCCGGGGGAACAAACCCTGTTTGCATCGTTTTCTGATAATATAGCGGATTTGTAATAATGAGCCAGCATACCAGGCTATCATTAGAAATTGTGGCCGCATTGGCAAAATGATCACGAATCAGTCTTAAGATAAATATGAGGCCGACCTCCATTTACCAAGGCACAAACGCAAGCATTCCCGTTCGAAGACTCTCAATTTTTCCATCATACCCGAGCTCATGCTATGCTGAATCCGGCAGTCATAAGTTAGGATGGGTCTTATTAAGAGAATATAACATAGCACTCTGATTCTCAAGTCAAGATACCGACAATAAAATAATCTGTTTGCTGTGTTGAAAGCCTTTTGGGCATTCTCCAATTGAATTGTCACATGAAGATTGTATTTTAATTGTGAGTCTGTGTTGACTCCTAGGGATTTCACTGCACTTTTGTGCGACACTTACAGACTATTTATGTCACTATCTGTAGTCTGAAAACCCCTTCAATTTTTGGCTGCATCAGAAGTTAAGTATTTTAAATCAGGCCTAAATAAGACGGTTACACATTTAGTAGTAATGATTTTTCACTTCCATGCCCCATAAAAGTCGATGATGTTTCTAAATAGGTTCTGCAATTCTATTGTTAATAGTGAAGGTTTTTGGCCGATCACATACTCTAAGGGATCATCTGCAAATGCGATCGCTTTTCTTGATGGTATTTTATTCAAATCAAATAACTCTGGAATATCACTATTATATATGATGGATTCCACGCGGAGCGGACCAAAAAAAGACCTCGATGTCACGGATTTTTCTCATTTTTGGATGTGCTTCAGTACCCTTAGAATTAGCTACTTTTATGTATATAAGACATATGTAGCTTCTTCTGCCTTTGGTGTACGAGCTGGTTCAGTTTTTGATTTCTTACGCTCCTTGATGTCTTTGAAGGCCAATAACTCAGAAATGGTATGTCAAAGGAAAAAAGTAATGGGGTAGTAATTTGTAGTATTTTTCACGCTCTTTCACCTCAGTTTATGATCTTGCCCATGACTATATAAGAACATGTTGAAAAAATCATTTTTTAGACCAAAACTCCATTTTTATCCACTTATGTCATTTTTGAGATTTTTCTCCTATTTTTTTTCGAAAAGCTCGGAAAATTTCCCATCGAAGCATGTTTGTTTCGGAATGGGAACCGGCTTCGTTTGGAAGCTACAATTTTTGTTCGTTGGCGAAATGAACGACTCGTATGTATGTGTGTACATTAGGCTGGTACTTATTTGGGGCGCGGACGAATTTCTTAGCAGGCGCCCGTCAAATCGGCTCCAAATAAATCGAAAACAATTACTAAATTTTGTCAGATTCTTATCTCAACTCTAACCCCTTTCACCGAGAGGGTGGATTTACTCATTGAAAATACAAGTGTTTCCGCTATACTCTCAGTCTATATTTTATTAAGGGGCCATTAAAGACGTTTATTGCCTTGAAAACGCAGAGAGCCAAAACTCCTACATCGATTGACTGATTGGAATTAAATTTTGAGGATTGGTGTATTATCTTTGCAGAAAGTGAAGCAATTTTTTACTTTTTCAAAATTCTAGAATTTTTCAAAATTCTTCTGTAAAGATGATACATCGATCCTAAAAATTTCATTCTTATCGGTCGAGTGATGTAGGAGTTTTGGCTCCCCACGTTTTCCAGGCGATGAGCGTCTTTAATGTCCCCTTAAGCCATCACAATTTACTTGGGCAAATTTACCGCAACTGAGTTTTTCCACATAGATAATTCTTCCTTTAAATTTTCATTCTACTTTTCTAGGTCTCGAATCCGTTTTAAGGCTTCAGATAGTTTTTTAAATAGGTCAGACTCCTTCTCCACAACTGTCGGTTTAGAAACTGGTGGATCTTGATCTTTAGCTGGCTCAATCTTCTCACTATGATCTGCCGTTGTTTTTCTTCTAGTATTTAAGTTTGGTTTCGGAGTATTTTTTGTGTTCTTTACTCTTTTTTCCAGTGGAGCTTTTCTTGTGGTGACTGGAGACTTACTCTGATCGGTATCTTTTTCCGGTATTCTCGGAAATGATGCTACACTGTTCGCTCTTAGGGAGGTTTCCTCTTCGATTTTTTTCATATCGGTGAGAGATAGGGAGTCGGTCGACACCTCCGATAGTTTGTTACCCGCAAGACTTAGCATAATTTCCATGACGTTCGCGTCTCGAGTATCCCTGAGCCGAGCCAAGTAGAGCCGAGCTAGACTTAGCATAATTTCCCTAAAGTTCGCGTCTCGAGTATCCCTGAGCCGAACCAAGTAGGACCCAGCACCCCGACCAAACGATACCCCCACTATCGTGGCGCGGGCCAATAGATGCTAAGCATCGATTAGGTCGGTCCGCGCCTCTAGTATATAAGTAGGGACCACACGCAAATGTATCATTCATTTCTCTCAAAGACCTCAACTGTGTAAAAGAAAAACCTGAATGAAGAATTATTATTGGAAAAACGGATGCAGACTCAATCTCTTTAACAAAAACCACCAGCCCTTTTCAGCGTTAATCACAACTACCTACTTCCACCACCAGGCAGTGTCCGGTGGTCGGATCCAGCCACCCTCCTGCCCGAATTGCTGCTGATCCAGAAATCCGGGTTAAATTACAGCTGGCTCGAGAATACGCAGCCACCGGAATAGGCCACTTTTTGGCCTTACAACAGGAGCGCGCCGCTTGCCGAACGACTACCGCTCGGAAGTCACGATCCAGGGCATACGACGGCAGGGGCCAATTAACCTCGTAAATTGGTCCTCCAGTCAGACCCATAAATTCCAGAATCCGGAATCTCCTTCACCCAAACCTATTTCCCAAAAACCTATCCTACCCAAGCCAACCTGCTCCGAACGGATAGCCACGAGACCCGCCTGGCCAGCCACGCAAACCAAAACCACCGGGTTCTGAGGAAGCGCTCCTTGGGCCCGCATCATCTCCGACATCACGTACCCAGCAGCCTTCCCGCTGATCCCTAGACCACCAAGCCCAAGGAAGGTCATTTTCTTGGACTCTCCTCCGCCTCTGCGTTGGTACCAGAAGAAGCCCTGAGCATCCGCAGCAACCCCGACGAACATTCCCAAACCTCCTTACCCCTCCGTTTCTAAACTGAACTAAACTAGCCAATAACAAGTTTCCGTTTGGAAGTTTTAGTAGATATTCTCCTTGGTGGCATAGCTTTTATGGTTTTTTTTTTTACACATTATGCATTCATAGGATCGGGGGTACCGACCCCCTCCCCTGGCCTTTCACGAAAAGCACGTAACCCACTTTGAACAGATTACCGATATATTGACAACGATATAGGTCAGTGTTACTAGACACGGCTAATCACGAGCCAAATCGAAGAACGTCTTCGTCCTAAGACAGATTAGAGACAACTGCATTAAAGCACTGAACCATACCAAATAATGTCACATCACCTAAATTGTCATGGCTTAACGCTACTAATGTTTCTTTTATATAAGCATTTAATTTTTCACAAAAAATTCCTTCTGTTTCTAAAACCTTCAAATCTTCTACGATTACTTCCAATACAGGATTTACTCCAAAATTTTTCAGATCTTCGTTATAAGTTAAAGCAAGTAAGTTAATATTATCTAATTGTTAGATTCAATTCACATCATCGATAGTAAATGTTCAGTCAGCCTCATCAATCTACTTTGAGAATGGAAAAATCGTCTAAGATTCGATTCACATCATCATGAAAATTGTTCAGCCTATACAGATTAATGATCTTTTTCTAACCCACTATAATATCTCTTGAATATTAGTTAGCCCGAGCAACTAATAATCCAACGTAACCGACGTATCTGTCATCCGTCTACGAACACAAAAACTTGAACTCATCTCGATCCGCTCGCGATCATCGATCGGTCAATCAACCAATCAACGCGCGAATAAAATTTCAACAATGAGTGTCAGATTTCGACCAATCAACGCGCGAATAATCTCCCGTTCGTTTTTCTGATGCTCTTCGGCTCGACTGAAGTCCGTCCGCAGCCTCGTATAGTAAATTCAAAATGGTCAATCTGTTGGACTCTGCTTGTTATATGTAGATTTAGATGTCTACTCTTGTTGAAATATATCCGGCGTTTTTTTACATTGCACTTGTCATTTATCATTTACTGTTTTATTACGGTATCTCTACTTCTGTTAAACAGTTTGCCTATCGTCCGCCAATGGAGGGCGCCAGTATTAAACCGCATAATAAGTACAGCTTGTCTATTCGGTTTAGTCACGTCGCGCGCTGCCGTCAAATCGCGACTAAATTCAGAAGTCAAAACATCAGTATCTTCAAAATGGAGATTAAGTATCGCGGAATATCGCGGAACAAATCGGCATGATGTTTTTTGAACAGGACTTAAAACCGTCAATTTAAGATAGTTCCAACTTTTTCTGAGTGCCGAAACTAAATGGACAAGCTGTATACGCCCTGCCATACTTATAGTTTATATACTAGTATCAAAAGTTTCGGTATTTTGTGCGAAGAAAATTTAATAAAAAAATTGAAATACGTTATTTGTGAAATTCTTTAATTTTATTACAGAGATCTCAACATATCGAAAATGATCAATAATATTTTAAGTGACAGTAGGAAAAAGCTGAATGGATTATCTTATAAAATGCAAATTCGGCCTACAACTCATATATTTCCTTTCGAAGTGACCCAAAATTGTCATACTAGCAGTAAATCCAACATTTAACGATATTCTTAACTTGAGATATATCACAACAAAAATAATGTGAATCCGGATAAATTAATAGAGACGGATTTTTGCGGTGAGACATTCAAAGCATTAGGAATGTAAATTTGATACAACCAGTGCAGGGATAGTGCCATTGATAACAACATACATATATGGGAGATTCCAGCTCAACTCAACCACCCTTCAGACCTGATGACCTCGGATTTGAGTGAAACTTCGTCCTAATTTTGTATCAAGTCAAATTCGGAACCTTGATTTTTTCAGAATTTTTCAGACCCCCGTCTCGGAAGTCCAAATATTGAAAATTTGGTATTTCATGAAATCCAAGAATTTTGTGATCGATTTTATCTCGGACTTGGAAAGTCGTATTAAGGCTTATATAAGGTGGTCAATGGATTTGTGTTGAATTCAACTTTGTGAAAAAAAAATGTTGCAGAATTTCGCAATACGTCCTGGCTGCTGGAAATTCATTTTAAAGCGAAAAACTGATGATTCAATGATTCGGGCGCTTTTTGTTCATTTTTTTTTTTCTAAAGTTTTATGTAGAAACACAAATTTTTTAGGTGCACAACGAAGATGGAAACTTCAATGGTTCGGAAATTATGAATTTTTCACTTTGTAAAAGTATGTGAAACTGAACATTTCAAGCGACGAATATCTCATCGGCTGTTTAATTTTTTTCAATTCATGGGGTACATTTCTTTGAATGAGGAGTCAATTCAAATCGAATTCATCGAAAATTGAAATATACGATAAGGAATCTGAGCTATAATTCAGAAACCGTCGATCGAAAGAGCCTTCCACAGAAGCAGAACAGACTTTTCTGAGGGATAGAGAACTTGCTCAGATTTCGTAGAGAATTTGTGCGCATACCAAGGAAATATCTTATATTTTAAGTGGCACATACGTCCTTGGATTTTGCTTTTGAATCCGAGCATTCTAAGTCCAGTCGGTGTTTTTCTGATTCTTCTCCGATTCAAATGATACCCGTCTATGCGCTAGTCACGTGATGAGCGCAAACCACTTATCATTGGCGGCTGCTCGGTACCCCAGCGCCTCCGCGGCGCGGAGATGGCGGCAAAGCGTATCAAACTTCAGATCGCGTATCTTTTGTAGCCAACAAAAAGCGCGCGTTTTTTAATCTTTCTAATATTGTTCTTTTGACAACCAAACCAAATATTGTTCTTTTGACAATCATACGAGTCAAATTAGTGACACAGAGACTTGCTGCTACTCATTTTATTAGTGGATGCGAATTCCGATTGAAAAAAATCTACTAAATGGCATCAAGAGGCTTTCGGAGCCGTTGTTGGAATCCTTTTGGGATTGCCGAACATTTCAAAACAGGAGGGTTACGATATGCTTCAGATCAATTGCTTAAAGAAAATGCCAAATTTATCCGGAAAGTGGTTGATTTGTGCTGGAAAGGCAGCCTTAGATGAAACATTGCTGAAAGCATTCCGCGAGTAAGGCGTAACTAATGTTACCTACAAGCAATGTGTTTCCAAACCACGGACTACTTCAAAATTCATTGAAAATCAGCCCATTGAAAAATTCATAGTAGCTTTTCCGGATCAGGCAGCAATACCCAATTCCACCAATTCATTGCTATAAAGCAGCAGGCATGGTTTTTCAAAACATGGAAAGCCTATTTAGCTGAGAGTGAATCTATCGCTCAAGTCGACTTCACCGAAAACTACGCTTTTATAGTCCAAGATGCTGCGCCGGGTTTTCATTGGAATAATAGCCAAGCAACCGTCTACATATACTGTTGTAGTGTACTACACAATCGAAATGGCGTGCAGCACAAGAGTCTCGTTATTATTTCCGACTGTATGAAGTCTCATTTTCGTTGTGCACCTCAAAAATTTGTCTTCCTACATCAAATTTTAGTGAAAAACTGAAAAAAAAAAAAAATAAAAATGCCCGAATCATCGCAACATCATTTTTTTGCTTTAAAATGAATTTCCAGCAGCCGGGACGGTACCGCTAAATTCCATAATATTTTTTTTCAGGAAGTTGAATTCAAGACAAATCCATTGATCACCTTATTTTTGTGAATGTGTCTCCAAACCCGAAATAAAATCGATCGAAAATTCTTGGATTTCATAAAACACCAAATTTTCAATATTGGGGGTCTGAAAAATTCTAAAACAAATCAAGGTTTGGAATTGGAGTCTAAAAAAAGTGAGGAAAAAGTTTCACTCAAATCCGAGGTCGTCAGGTCTGAAGGGTGGTCGATTTGAGCTGGAATTCCCCATATATATACTGCAGTTGAAGCTGAAGACGTGGTGCAATTTCGATAACGCCTATAACGTCTTCTATGCTTTTGGATCACGTGAGTCGACGAGCATCAATCCGGCTAGAACCAGTGTTGGGCGAATTTTTAATTAATTAATTTTAAATTACAAAGTACAAATGTAATTGACACCTTTTTTCGTATTCATTAAAAATTATAAATGTAATTGATAGCTTTTTTATAATCAATTATAATTTTTAAATAGCATCTATGCATAATTTCGATAATGCGCATGCGTGATTTTAAATTGATAATACGTGAAGTATGTCAAGATACAAGTGTAAATTATCATCAATTATAATTTAGTGAACTCAAGGGGAGGATTGTAATTTGTAATCGACCCGAAAACAGATGTCAATTACATTTGTAATTTGTAATTGATCCGAAAGAAGATGTCAATTACATTTGTAATTTGTAATTGATCCGAAAAAAGAAGTCATTTACATTTATAATTTGTAATGGATTCGAAAAAAGATGTCAATTACATTTTTAATTTGTAATTGATTCGAAAATAGATGTTAATTACATTTGTAATTTGTAATTGATTTGACTTTTAATTACAAATTACAGTTGTAATTAGTAATTTCAATGTAATTAATTACAAATGTAATCGGATGCTGCCCAACACTGGCTAGAACGCATGTTCACTACGTGTGTCTTTCTGGACTGCCATAGTGTAGGCGTAGGAGGCGACAGTAAGATAGTTTACGATTAATAAATTGTTATATCCTTTTCGAATGTAGGAGTCGCCGGGCAGCATCGCGTCAGATTTGCTCGAAGTTGGCAATTTTCTTTCGAAAGAGAGTCGAGATTGTCTTTGAATGCAGAAATGGTTCGAGTCAAGCTAGATATATGGGTTAGTAAATCGGCGATCTTAGATTTGAGTTCATCTATTCCATTCAGTTTGTGATTGAGAACCTCTACAAAGCCAGTCACACTGGTAACGCATTGTTCTTCAGAAATTGGAGTAGCGTTCGCAGGCGTCGTACCAGTTGGATATGAGTTCCATGGTGCCTCGAGAGTCTTGAAGTAAAGCGAGTCGCTGTGCAGTCCCTCATTGCCTTCCGTCAGAACTGCGACAGTATACATGTAGGTAGTGTTCGGTCTTAAGTCACGTAGAACGTAAGATTTCTGGTGAGGGTCAACCCTCACAGTTTGCTTCAACATCGAACCCACGCAATTTCCGGGTGACAGCAACGGACAATAATAAATATTGAAACCTTCCACAGTGCCGATGCGGCCTGAATATTCTAGGTCCCCAATTTCAATGAGGTCCGACTCTACACGATTTATCTGTACGGACATCACTTTCCCTACTGTGTTTCTGGAAGTCGTCGTGTTCGAGAACCACGTCATGCCACTGCTGGCTTGCGGTGTATTCGCGGCTATCGCGAATCGGTACGTCTTTTTCGGATCAGGTACCGTCACGTTGTACGTGTTTGTATCCCTAGGCACGTGCACCCAGTCAAGGTATACCTGCCAATAATAAAGTTCACGGTATTCACTTTGTTGGTTCGAAGTGGCGATTGCCGTTTCGTTTTACTGGTGGGGAGAGACTATTGCGTAACGAAACGAGAGATATGTTGGTACAATGCCTTGAAAGGGATAATTGCACTAGCAGAGGGAAATCGCTTAACCCGATATGAACTGAAGAACTCACCAAGCATTGATCAGGTTGACTCTCAGCGCTCTCGCACCAGAATATCGTGTAGTCGGTGTGGTCAGGATTGGTCGATGAATTCCACGATAGTTCGTAGATACCTCCGTCGAAGGCAATTTTCGATAAAACGTCTGGTTTCTGCACTACTGTAAAAAATTGGGACACGTTGCAGGTTCTAAATGGTAAAAATCTCTTTCAAGACATACACATGCCATAGAAATACATATGATTAGTGGCACGACTCACTTTGCTTTTGGTTGGGTACCTGCACCGTAGTTATTGGACTTCCAGCTTCCGTCTCACTTGTCGAAATGAACTCAAATGTGACATTGTCCAAACATATTCCTGAAAACTTTACATAAGTCTTGGTCATTTCGTCGGGCTGCAGATACGACCTACTGCCATCTTTTTTGATAAGTACAACTTTATAAGGAAGGTTGTCTTCATACTCCGGCAGCCCCGGAATCGTTCGCCAATATATGTAGACGTTCCGATTTTCCCCATTTTCTACGATCTCGAAACTTCCGACGTCGGTTCTTGACTGTACACTCACCGCTATACGTAAGGAAATTACATTGTAATAATTCGATACACAGCTGTTATACGATTTCTCACATTCTTATGGGAATACAAAGATGCACGAACTCTAAGGGGTCCTATATTTCATGGAAGAACAGCGTACTTCAGGCTTGAGAAACAGTTTAGACTGATATCATGGTCCTAAGAACCCAACAAAATCATTGTCAAATGGAAAAAGATATTGTATAATCTAGCTACATACATATCCTTGTGTGTATGAGTATAATATCTATAACAAACTTTTGCCAGTGCGTTTTTGATTTGGGTTATAACATGATAGAAAGCTTGATTTTAGTGTCAAGAACATTTTACTCAAATCGCAAGTTCACGAGTGTCGTGGTTCTTAAACTTACGTAATGCTCCTGTTTTAAAGGTGACACTGCTGAATTCGCTCCACAGATTTTCGTCGACAGCTATCGAACTTTTCATGTAAACTCTAACGGTGTATAAGGTATTCGCATGTTCAAGATTCGTTATATTGAAGTATATTTTGGTAGTCCTGGTTTCATTTGTCACATCAATCGTCTGGAATGGTGAAAACAACGAATAATTATTATTTCATAGGCTAAGTGAAAGGGTCTAACCACGTTGATTTCTGCAGTGCCAAGCAAGAACCGCGATCGCAGTCTACAAGCTAAGATTTTTAATTGAACAAACAAAATCATTGACTCCAATCTGATATTGAAACAGTAAAAGCTGATGTATAGTCTCATGTTGCAATTGATTCAGTCTTGGAAAAATGTAACTACAACTACATCATCTTCAGTTATGTATTTCGACCGGCACGTTTGATTCACTTAACTTTCCGACCTAATGATTCTCAGTTTAGTAATGTTTGTTTGTGGCTTACTTTCCAAGTTTCTGGGCCATCTGATTGGCTTCGATAAGAAACTCTGTAATGCAGGCCTGGTGGAAAGTTTTGCATGCGGTACGGCACGGTCCAATGCAGCAGGGCACTTGAGTACGTTTCAACGGAGACCGATAGATTGACCGGCCGCGACGGGATCACTGGGAAACAAAACATGTTTTGTTATTCTTACACTGTAGCATAAGTCGGCCCACGCCACTTCGGAGACTCACCTAGTGCCCAGTGATTTAAGCTGTAAGTGAAGCTGTCTCTTCCCAAAGCGTTCTCGGCATCCAATACTGCTATGTAGTTCTCGTCCATTGGTCTGTAAGGAGGATCCGTAGATCCATCCCACGTACATTCATTTGCCGATATATTGCCTTTTGTCAGGGACTTCGGACAGGCAACGGATGACTCACTTGCGCGTGAGTTTAAAGGTTCTAACCTTAGAGAGAAGCGCGTTGGAACGGCGTTGGGCACAGGCTCCCAACTGCAGAAGAGTTTTTCCCAGTTATCTGACACGCACTTGACACTGTGGGGTTTCTGGGGCTTGACTGGAAAGAAATGTGAACAATGAAAAACTCTAACGTGACTTTGACCAAAGTCAAAAGGCTGGTCTCGGCTGTTAGGTGAAATTGACCAATGGTCTGTTATGAATGCATATATACAGTGTGTATACTTACACCCAACGACTACTGTTCCATGCATAAGATCCTCATATTGCTGAACAGGATACTTGTGGTGTAATTTCAGCCTGCATTCGTACGTATGCGTCCCAGGTTGTAGCTTTTTTACGGGCAGTCGAATCAGATTCTCGTTAACGATAATCAATCTTTCCGGTCCCACTATGTTTTCATCCAGTGTGATCGACAAATCCGACACATGTGTGCCGCGACGCCATGGACTTGCCTGACTCCATTGACGGTCACAGTTGACTACTTTGCGAGAACCAAACTCCAGGAAGATATTCAACTCTTTGCTATGAGGGCAGTCAGAATCTGTGTGGGATATGTATAGTATTAAAATATGCTCTCGAAGATTTTACGCTGCACCTATGTAACTGTATTCACTGTTGTCAAAAATAATTTTCACGATTTGCTTGGGAATGTATTGCATTTGAGACTTATTACCTAAAGTTATACTATCGAAGGATAGAACGACAATTCCCCATAATATTAAAGCTTTATATCATGCACCTACTTACGATTGTCGATCGATTTGAAGACGCACGTTGGGGAACTTGTAGCTTGGCTGGTACCGCAGAGGAATGAAAAGGCTATCAAGACAAGAAACCCCGAGGCGTTGTAGACATTACGTCCATATTTTCCACTATCTTGCATATTTGCTATATTTTTTTCCTGGTAGCGCCAAGAAGGTCCGTCTTTGATAGGCAGGATTCCGCAACAATCTCTAGAGTGGTAGTGACTCTCCGCAGTGCAGGCAATCTTATTTTGAAAAAGCATCAAAGATATCTTGTTTATTTTCGTGTCGGTGCACGGTCGAAGAATGTTGTAGCTCTCCCGATTCTTATTGTTGTAGTGGTTCACACGAAATCTACAAAAGTTTCTTTGATTACCTGGACGTAGCAGGTTATAGTATGAATGATTAATTTGTTGTATCATATAAGATTCGGCCTATGCTGTAGCTCTGCCCACCTATACGTGCATCTGGGTAGGGTTGTAACATTATGACAATTTGTCGGCACCCAACTGCAATCTCAATATTTACCTTTTTCTTATTGTATTGTTATTCGATAATCTTTTTGTTTCGAATTTCTCATTACGTCACGGCTTCAAATAGAATGTGAGTCTCAGGGTCGAAATAATTCACTTTAACTTTTACTCTCGCTCTTTCGCTACGACCATTGCCGGAGTTGTACGCGTAAATAGTCGCTGTTTGAAACTTTTGATAAACTTGTCTTTTTTTCAAACATTTCATATTTGTGTATGATCACATAGGAAGATTGGCCGGATCTGATCATGTGTAGTCATGAATAGATTTTCCGGAAATTTTTGCTTACTAAGCACGTAGGGTTGTCTATGGTGAAAAACAAAGATAGGGAAGCCCAAGCCGAAATTTTCTCAGATGCATCTATGCATTTGGGGGCATTCCATGCCAAATCACCGAGGTTTCGGCCCGACCCCCTTCGATTTCGCTGAAAATTTTTTATCATTTTCTACCCTACCAAAGACATTTTTCTGAATTTTTTCAGATTTTTTTACCCAACCCAAAAAAAGTTACGAATTGTTGAAAAAAAACGCTCTTTTTTTTCAAATTGCTATAACTTTGACACAAATTGACCTTTTGGCACTTTTTTTTTTTTTGTAAATTCTATTTTTAATTGTAGTTTTCAGACAAAAATAAAAAAAAATTTTAAAAAGTCAGGAGATATGAAATATTTTCGGTTTTTCAATAAAACCGTCATTTTTTCGAAGTTCGAAACCTTCGATTTTCAATTTTTTTGTCTCAAAAAAAACTTCAACTAAGATAGTATTTAACCCCCCCATTGAGATTTTGTGCCGACTTTTCTTTCTATTTTTTTTTTTTCGATTGAAAAAAAAAAAAATTCTAAAATTAGCTTATTTTACATAACTTTGCGTTAAAATTTTTTGGATTGTTTTTAAAATCTTAGAAATTGTAAAAAATTGTACAAAAACAATCGTTAAGTGTATTTGCGCAAGTATTAAATTATTTTTAACAGCTTAAAATATTTTATTAACGTATAGTGTTATTAATTTTTCTCTATTTATTCAGTTTTGTTTTCCCCGCGTGATGATGAGTTTAAAATTTCAAATTTTCAAATAAGCAATTTTTTACCAACTGCTCATATCGCCAATAAAAGAATTCACCACCGATAATGAAAGTAACTTCTTATTTTTTCTTAATCATTTTAAGGCTATGTTTTCTGAACGATGTTAGTGTTTTTCTTGCAACTCGTTGACAAGTTCGTTCTCTAACGTGTATCAAGTATTAATAAGCGAATTGTCATTAAATAAAAATTATTTTAAGTTAATTTCTTGATTAACAATAATTAAAATGCCGAAATTTTTTACAATTTCTAAGATTTTAAAAACAATCCAAAAAAATTTTAACGCAAAGTTATGTAAAATAAGCTAATTTTAGAATTTTTTTTTTTTTCAATCGAAAAAAAAAATAGAAAGAAAAGTCGGCACAAAATCTAAATAGGGGGGTTAAATACTATCTTAGTTGAAGTTTTTTTTGAGACAAAAAAATTGAAAATCGAAGGTTTCGAACTTCGAAAAAATGACGGTTTTATTGAAAAAACGAAAATATTTCATATCTCCTGACTTTTAAAAATTTTTTTTTATTTTTTTCTGAAAACTACAATTAAAAATAGAATTTACAAAAAAAAAAAAGTGCCAAAAGGTCAATTTGTGTCAAAGTTATAGCAATTTGAAAAACAAAGAGCGTTTTTTTTCAAAAATTCGTAACTTTTTTTGGGTTGGGTAAAAAAATCTGCAAAAATTCAGAAAAATGTCTTTGGTAGGGTAGAAAATGATAAAAAATTTTCAGCGAAATCGAAGAGGGTCGGGCCGAAACCTCGGTGATTTGGCATGGAATGCCCCATAGACATTAGACCTGGTCAAAACAAAAAAATATTACAGTCCGACCTCCAAATAAGAAACCCGGCAGTAAGAAACCTTCCCCAGTTTCTCGCTCAAGCACTTCCCCCACTACGACTCGCGCTCCGAGCTCGAGAATTTTGTGCGCCAACCTCTGGTGAAGAAACCAGCCTGGGAAAGATTATTCGGGCAAAATAGAGTTAACGTTGTAGTTCAAATTAATGTGTGTGTGTGTGTGTACGTGCGTGCGTGCGTGCGTGCGTGCGTGCGTGCGTGCGTGCGTGCGTGCGTGCGTGCGTACGCGTGTGTGAATGTAACACAAAAACTACAAGTTTACCAGAAATTTTTTTTATTCATTAAAAAGATATATGTGATCTTATGAGACGCAAAATAGCGGAATTTCGTTTTCATGGTTTCTATGGCTATTATCCCTAAAATTATTGAGCTTAGCAAAAAATTTTAGGGGACCTGTTTTGGAGTTCATAGAATTTTCTATGAGGAAATTTGTTTGTAAAATTACACTCAATCTCTTCATTCTGGAGATATTCAGAAAATAATCTACGAATACATTTTATACTCATATTTTCCAATTATTTCAATATTATTACACTCTGTGTTCAACGATCCTTTTCCTTATTCGTGATTTACAGTGTAGATCCAATCATATTAACAATTTTTAATTTGTGAGA
This sequence comes from Macrophya annulata, assembly GCA_963924015.1. Taxonomy (NCBI): domain Eukaryota; kingdom Metazoa; phylum Arthropoda; class Insecta; order Hymenoptera; family Tenthredinidae; genus Macrophya; species Macrophya annulata. Next base: position 28,836,283 of record OZ001259.1, on the reverse strand, counting down.
GTCTTTATTGTGAGTTAGGAGAAGGAGAGAAGGAGAGAAAACTTATTGCACTATTTTGCATCTGATAAAACCCAGTTGTAGGAAAGAAACAAAAAACAATCTACGTTTGAAGTATATGTTCAACATATAATCAAAGCCTCAAAGCGATTCAGACAGCCCGCGACTGCACTACAAAAATTTAATGAGAACTGAATGGTCAAAAATTAATTGTTACGTGTTAATTGAATAGGACAAATTGAGACTCAATGAGCGACCTCTATGAATTATCCGACAGGGCCCAAATTTTGACAGGATCATTATTAAGTTAAATACTCACGTTTGAAGTTGTTTCGGAAGAAATCTAAAATAATTTTTTTGTTTTTTGGTCAGGTCTAATAGACACAGAGCCACAGGGTCACGAAGCACGGCCGATAAGAGTCAACTGTACATAGCTTCACACGCGGTATGATATTGCTGGAAAGAACCAAGTCAACCGTACTAAGCAGACTAAATCATTCATCAAAATGAGATCGTTTTGAAAAATCTCGATATCCTATCAGCATTTTGTTCTTAATTTGACCGTGAGCTCTTTCGGGGTACGTTGAAAAATTCTTCGCGACGCTTTTTTGAACATTTGTGTAAATTCGTATAAATTAAGCATTAACCAACAACAACGAGTGTGACAAGTGCTGGTTCGATCAAATTCTAGGCGACTTCGGTAGAGAAAAAAATCTCACGTAATAATTATCTATCTCTCATCTATTCGTTTATGTAATAACCGCGGAACGGAACGAACACCAATGGAACAAAATTTATAAACCATGTACATTTTGATGACTGAGTGCATGTAATGTTTGTTGTGAAATGGACAGTAATAAAAATAAGGAACTGCACACGAAGACTATAGAAATATCGTCCGATAAATGGATTATCGGCAACTTTCGTTTATTAGGAATAAAAAATGATTCAATTTTATTTGCTTTCAAAGTGTATCGTAGGAGTGGTGTTATATGAACACTCGAAAAAAGTTTTTGAAAGTGCGTCACCTCAGCACACTTTGCAGTTTATTAAAATTTTGAAATCGCAAATTTTCCACTCGTACACCACTGTTAGTTCTGGCACTTTGAGTGTTTGGTAAGGGTATTATATACCTATATTCAAGGATATCGCCAAAAGAATTTTTCGTGCCTGCATATTTTTTCCATGACATATGGCTGAACTACTATAGCCATGACTACCGTACAATTCAAGTTTATGTTGAAATTTTTTCCGGTCGACACCTTTTTACGAACTTTTTTCCAGTGTTCATGTAAGACTATTTCCGCGGCATGTTTTTGAAACGAACTAAAAATACAATAATTTTCTAATCCTAATAAACGAAAATTACCGATAATCCATTCATCGGACGTCATTTGTAATAGTCTGGGAGGCAGCGTTGCATCTTAGGTAGTATTTTTACACCGATCAATTGTTATATATTTCGATGGATCTGGTATGACTAAGTGAATGAATTAGTGAACCAAGCCTTAGCTGACGCACTCGCGGTGAGTGTGGGTGTGAGAGGCTGCGAAAGTGGTAATACAAAAAAAATTTCAAGTAGTAGTTGGCTGAAACTTTTTTTCAAAATAGTTGACATCTTAGTGAGTTGAAAAAAAATCGTCAGCTGCATCGTGGAGGGGGTGGGGGGTTATGCGTTCACTGCTCGCATGAACTTATAAATTTTTTTTTTTTACCACTTCCGCAGCCTTCACACCCAGACTCACCGCTACTTGAACAGTTGACCGTCGGTTCACTAATTAGTAGTACGAGGTCAACCATCAATATCAAAATCAGCCGGCTTACTATGACTCCTTGATTTGCAACGCTACCTTCCGGACGTGAGTACTTAACGTATTATTCAATCTATTTTCCGATGTATCGTTTTCCATTAACGAAATAGCACAGTCGCATATAATAACGTTAATAACGTTAGAACGCTGCGTCAAAATATCATTCTTATTAGTATGGACGTGTTCCTAAAAGGGTGACGCATCACCAGTAAAATCCTCATATTTTGCCGCTTACTATTAGACGAGTGGCAGGCGATTGAAGTTGAGTGTTCAAAAAAACCTCCCGAACACCGCATTTTTTTCACTTCAATCGCCATAAATAACAAACGAATTATTGGTAGAAATTGCATCTTCTTGAGAAATCAAAGAAATCTTTGAGCTCTAGAATGCTTCGTGTCTCATATTTTTACGATTTTTTTTTTACGAGTTACACTCTTCGAAAGCTAGGGGTGAGGAATTTTGAAATCAATAGTAAATGAAAATTCCTGGTTTTGTGTGACTTGTCAATAGATTACCTTTTGTCCTCAGTCTCGAATCGAATTTTGATGTACCGGTGCTAAGTAATCGTCTAGTGAAAGAAATAGGTTCAGTTCTCAAACTAATGAACGGAACTTGAGATACAACTTGGCAAACGTTTTTCGATCATGTGATATTTCAACCCTAGACCAAAAAATCTGAGTGGCTGATTTGAGATGGGACGTTCCATTTATTTCAAAGTAGTTCACCAGTAAATCGATTTTCTATAATTGTTCATAAAATTTTAACTATAACGTGTTAAGAATGACCTAATACATGTACAGTTAAATTCTTATGTACTTCTGACGTACAGAAAATGAGATATTCGCCTCAAAAATCAGACGATTTAACATGTGAAGCATAGGACCAAGACTATAAGACCAACATTTTGATTGATAGCATAATTCTGCTTCTGTAGATTTACTAGTATTTTTTTGCAACACCTGCTCTGAAAATTCAATTTTCGAACGCTATGTTGTAACGGTTACGAAATTAACCGTTCATTATTCTTTAAAATATATCAATGAATGCTCAAACATTTAATAAATATCTATATCTGAAGACGCTCCGCACGCTCTACCTATACGCGTAATCAAGAAAGCTTGACGCGCACGCTCGCTATCTGTCGACGTGCCCGGGAACCTCGTTGACTAAGCACCACGAGGCCCCGTGCAAAATCGTTCTCGCGCCAAACTTATATCTTTAGTGACGTCACTCGTCGGCCTCCCTTCTCCTCTAGTTTAGTGCGCGCGCCACCTAGACGCGGAGCAGGCCTGATACATTATAGTATACGTATAATTAGTATACCTATACATATGGGGCATTCCACGTCAATTTTACATTTTCAAACCCTCACATTTTTTTATTAATTTGCAATTTTTACATGTTATTCTATACTTGAAATGAGTCGACACGTATTTCACGATTTGTCGAAATAATGATTTTTTCGATTTTTTATTAGCTAGTTCAAGTTTTGAGTTTATTCACAATATTATTTCTCAAGATTAGCTGATCGTATCAAAAAAATCAATTGAAGTAAACTTGTTCAATTTGAATTGTACTTTACGAAAAACATTATTTTAGAATTTTCGTTTCCCTCTAAGAGTGAGTTTTTTACCATTAAAGTACTAAAATGACCATTACAAAAAAGCCCTTTTTTATTTTGGTTTTTAATTTTTTTTCATAATCTAGAAAAATACGAAAATTTTGAAGCATTTTGGAAAATAGCTCAATTTCTTTAAATAATCGTTCTGACGGTTTGAAGTTTTCCATTATTCTTTGTTTGCATTTGGTAGATCGAGAAAACTTAAAAAATAATCCGAAAAATTTTCAAAAAATTTGTTTGAGACAGTTTCTCAATTTCACTTCGAAATATGTAGATGAAGAAATAATATTGCGAATAAACTCAAAACTTGAACTAGCTGATGAAACATCGAAAAAATCATGGTATCGACAAATTGCGAAATACGTGTCGACTTATTTTAACTATAGAATAACATTTAGAAATTATAAATTCATAACAAAATATGAGGATTTGAAAATGTAAAATTTCACGTGGAATGCTCCATATACCATGCTATACGTGGAGTGTGTTATCGGTTAGTAGAATAAAGACAAACTCTCACCTCTGATGAAAGCAATATCACCAGACGGAAGACAAAGTTTGGCACGTTCGCCCACGAACTAACCAAGACTTGCGATCGCTGGCTATTAATTACTTGGCCATGGTGCAAGCTTTACATAGTCATTAAATATCCACTATCTACTCTCGCAATAAGCTCGCAGAGAAAAATAGTGTTACTTTGCGTTATGACTACATGTCGGTAAAAGTGGGGGGATATATAGCCTCCTTAACGAAATAATAATGCTCAAACGTCCCTCAGATCATTTGCTTCTTATTAACGATCGAAAAACATAGGTCACATATCCCATTTCGAAAAGTTTGATCAACAAACAATTCGAATATCGAATCAATTCTTTATTATCACGCGTATATTTAATTTCCAATTTTTTGTTATTGTCATAGTATTAATCACACAAATTCAACGGTGGTACATAAATCGGAATTGAAGTAAATCAAAATTTGAGATCATTTTTCTTTCGGTGACTTTTTAAGGAGGTAATTTTTCTCTTTTTCCATATTTTGAAGGGATCCACATTGCCTCGGATTCCTCCATACATTATACATACATTATACACTCTGTGCCAACTCGACCAATGTCCAACTGCAGATCATCTCAAATTGTATTCAAAGTTCTTTTATATCATTGTCCCAATTTTGGCATCGACAGTTATAGTTCTGATCAGATTTTTCTCTCAAGTCTCTATTTACTTGTGAATTCTTGAAGTTGAAAAATTAACACTCTTTGATGTTTTTGAAAAAACGTTATTGAAATTCTGGGTGTGACGTAATTGAAACGTGCTAGTCACGGGCGCAGTACTAACCTTTCCTGACCCAAACTGACACAATAACCGATTGAATACGGGCTTAGACAAATATAATTTGGGATTGAGTTAGATCCCATTGAACATCGACAGATGTGACATCATATTCTTTGTTTTAGAGAGACTGGCGTGTGTTCAAATTATTCTTCATCCGAACAGTTTCATTGCCGTGGTTCGACGATATATTGATCAAAAATCAAGTAAAAGTTAGAAGCTTTGAGTTACCAAGTTTTACAGATAATTACAGTCAAAGTGAAACCACTAATTTCAAGGATTCGACGACCGCTGCTTTAATTTAAGATATTTGGATATCTAAGTGTTCAGAAATCAAAGTTCCGTCTGATGAACAGATTACTTTTTGATACTGCTAACGTTACTTGAGTGATCAAGTTTTTACTGTGAAAATCTCAAGTTTATGCACATTTTTTTAGAGACAAACATAACACTCACAACACGTCGTCAGATGTGAGTATTTTTTATGAAATTTCATGTGTTTACTCCTCACGGTGTGCAAAAAGACGTAGGTGTCTAAAAATGAATCATATCGCATTTGCCCATTTTTCGTAATTAATTCTTAAAATTTACCTTATTTTGAAGGGGGTTACAGTATAAGATATCTCCTTAAGTTTATCCTGCTCTAGCTGTTCACGCCAAGCAATCGAGCTGATCAGATCAACTCAGACTCGATTAGATCTGCTCGGTTCTGATTGGAACAAAATTCTAATGAGATTGGATCTATAACACCTCAGATCTGCATCAATCTGATTACATCTGATTGAACCGAATCCATTTTTTCATAGATTAGTAGAACAATATTGGGGAGAGTTGGAACGGATTCATTTTGTAATTCACAGATGCGTGCTCCCTAAATATTGAGATTCGCGAATCACAGATATCAAGTGTAATAAACATTTACCGTCTGCGAACGGGTCGTTCTCGGCGTTTATCGCTCACAAATTTTCCAGTTTATTCGTTCGAGATGAAGCAAATATCATCGTATGTGATATTGCGTCAGTTGTAATTCGAATGGCGTCAGACGACTGCGATAACCTCACCACCAGACATAGTTTGGCGGTGAGTCATTATATTGAACAATTTTTTTATCCGAATAACACTAGTCACATGCAAACCGACCAGACACTGAGAGACAAGTGTAATTGGAATAATACAATCATACCTGCCCTAATTATACTCGAAATATTTTTTTTAGTTTCAATTCTCATTGTTTAAAGGGTACGACAGAAGAGCGTTGTATGTCTGAAGTGATTCAATTTTTTGTTACTGTATTCACTTGTTGTGTCCTGCTTCCACTAATCATACCAGATGAAAATATACCGAAAGAGATTGATAAGCCTCGGAATCCAATCTCGTTTTGTCCCGCACTATACTTTAGGTGTAGTTTATAGGGGATATAGATAACTAATAAATGTATATTTACAGGTTGATATTTTAACTGGATTAACAAGGTTACAAGTAGTTATTATTCATAGTAATTCATAAATTTGAATCGTTAGAATAGTAATTATATTGATATTGTCTGTTAGTTTAATTGTTGAATTTGTCAGAATTCAAAAGCGATGTTTATTAGATATATTGACGATTGGTCGATTTGATAGTTACTTATCTATTAATCGGTTGAAGATTCAGTGAGTACTTTTGAGTTGTCAGATATAGATGTTGTCATTCTGAAAATTGGATTTGTACTGTCTTTCGGAACTTTGTGGAAGGAAAATTTTGGAAGATTTGAAAAGGTGGAGTGGTACAGGAACTTCTGTTAATTGGACGATTCTGGCGATTGGTGGATTTTCGGGATTGATCCAGAGTTAGCAAGAATCACAAGGTTCAATTTCGTCATAGATTTTATGAAATCCAATGAAAAATCCATAATTAACTTAATCGGTACTATTTTATGGTACAAGTAGAGAAAAAAAAATAGCAGCCGCCATAATAAGGAATCAGCTAATGCACCGGCTTTATTTTGCAACACACATGCCAAACACTTTCAATCTCTGCGAATTCGAGATCATGGATCGTCCCTTGAAGCAACAGTCAATCACCCTGTAGCTGTAAGCAGATAATATTTCAGAATGAATCTTGCATGAGTTTGGAAAATTTAACATTTTGATCATAGCTCATTGAATTGAATCAAAATTTGAGCCAAAGGTTAGTTTCCACAGGAAAAAAATACTGCGATAATTCTATAAAAATCAAAATTATCCTATGGGGGCTGTTCATAAAATACGTTCGCAAACAGGGAATGGGGGCTGGAGAGAGTCGCTAAGTGTGACAAGATGTGACAAAGGGGGTCGGGGGGTCTAAGGAAATGTCACGATCGCAGTCCACCAAAGAATTCTACTTTGATTTTTCTTTTGACTTTTTTTAAATTGTTTTTCTGTTACGATAGAAAGTCATTTGTTTCATATTTATAAATTTATAAATATCTTCACTATTGTTTATTAATTTATTCAAGTTTTATTATTGAAAAAAATAAATATTTTGAAATATCAAAATTTGTGTGCTATTAATCGCAATTTTTTATATACAAGAGGGGGGTTTACTTTCTTAGTCAACCAGTAACAATGAAAATTATTTCTATTCCCAATATTTATTATATTAAATGTTAGAGATAAAATAATGCTTATTCAAGCTGAATTCAAGGGGTATACCCACCTTGAAAATAATTTTGTTCAAATCCACTGCTACTACGCTTTGAGGGAACACTTTTTTGACTCAGTTTGTTTTACAGTTGATTAGTGCAATTTTGATATATAGTTCATGATTTTAAAAAATTTTTTGCTCTTCGTTGAACATAGATTTAGTCCATCGAAAAAAAAGTGGTTATCGTAGAGTACAGGTTGCATGAAATTTCTTCAAATTTGGGGAGAATATTCTATACGAATGTAATTTAAGGCTAAACTAATGATAATTCATGAATTAAATTTTTGGAGATAAAAATCTTTGATTGTAAGACTTTTCCTTCTATCGTTTTTAACAAAGTGTCTCACAATCAAGAATTTTTACGTCTAACAGATCAACTCATGAAATATTATTAGCTTGGTCCTAAACTCCATTCATATAGAGTATTCTCTCGAAATTTGAAGAAATTTCATGTAAAGTAGCAGCCTGTACCCTACGATACCCACTTTTTCTTCGATGGATCAAATTGATGTTCAGCAAATGCTACAAGATCTCGAAAAATTATAACCTGTGTATATAGCACTAATCAACTGTAAAAAAATTGAGTCAATAAAAGGTTTTCTCAAACCATAGCAGTGATTTGAAAAAAAATTATTTTCAAGGTGGGTATACCGCCTTAAATGGAATTAGGTACCTCGTAGGAAGCCTCTGAAACCTAATACTTAGTATCACTGTTCTATTCAAATTTGAATTATTTGCTAGTTCTCATAAGCTGTTTTTGTCACTAGACATGTACGATCTGCCTAGAACGGTAATGTTTTAATGGTAGTACAAAGTAATGCTAGTGAAATATGATCGAGTAATACTATCTTCTGTTTCTGCATTTACTTGTAATAGTGAAGTAGCAATGCTTTGTAAAATCAGCATTCTACAAGTGTGAAGTGTTCATCGACAATCCAATTGCGTGAGCCTAAACGTACTACCCACAATAGTAAACTTATATGAACGTTTTGAAAATAACGTTGCTTCAATTTGAAGAATATGATATTCTTTCATACAAGCGAATTTATCAGACTTGATTATTGCATTAAAAATTTGAGTTCGTCTGGTCTGATAAATTCGCTTTTATGAATGTAAAGTACACGAGCGATAGAGTCACTACTAACCAGTATAATATTGTTGTTGCAGCTGGATGAAATTTTGTGCGCAACTCAATTTTCGTAGATCACAAAGCTATGAACTCCATAAATTGGAAGAAATTCTGCGGTACAAGAATATATTTGCAGTATTTGAATAAATATATAAATTAATAGCAGTGAGGTCATCCTGCATGTTGTTGTTGTGAAACTCGGTTAGGTAATTATAATTTATACCGGTGGTATTTCTTTAGTTCTGTCGCCGCACTATAGATACACAGGGAAAGGATGGGGCAAATTCGCCCACCCAGCAGGGGCGCCGTCACGATCTATTTACGGCGTCGACCCGTTGGATTCCATCGTGTCTTACATCCCCGACAGAGAACTGGTTCAACATTTGACTGGCACACTACTTTCAGATCAGCGAACTACAGCGTTTTGGTTAATCATGAGTTATTGTAAGTACATGTCTGAAAATTCTAAAAATTCTACTGAAAATCTTTGTAACCTGTGAAACATAACCTTGAAAAACATTTCGATAGCTGTCTAACATATTTAATGGCGGTCCGTATCTACGCTTCGAAAGGTCTAGGGATATTTTCGAGTTGTGAGTTAGTTCCCCTTATAAATTTCAAGAAAGCTAGCGCCATCGTCGTTTCACTGGCCCGGTTGACCTGACGCTCACGGTATGCGACGTGATTCCACTGAAAACGATGCAAAACCGAAAGGGTGGGGCACAGTCGCCCACCCTAGAAAAATTGCTTACTAGCATTTCCATTTAATTGACGAGTATGTAATTTTGTAAATTCTTTTTCATCTACTGGAATTAAGGGGCCATTAAAGACGTTCATCGCCTTAAAAACGCGGGGAGCCAAAACTCCTACAGCATTTGACTGATCGGAATTGAATTTTGAGGATTGGTGTATTATCTTTGCAGAAAGTGGAGCAATTTTTTACTTTTTCAAAATTTGAGAATTTTTCGAAATTTTGATTTTTTTTTTCGAAATTTCGGAAAAGTAAAAATTGCTCCACTTTCTGTAAAGATGATACATTGGTCTTAAAAATTTCATTCTGATCGGTCGAGTGATGTAGGAGTTTTGGCTCCCCGCATTTTCCAGGCGATGAGCGTCTCTAATGTCCCCTTAACGTGAATAGACCGAATTACTGAAACTAAATAAATTAATGAAAATCAACTAGGTAAACAAACAAAAAAACGTTCTAACATATGAAAAATCAATCGAAACTTGTGAATATTAATATAAACTATAGAGTGGATGAAAGAGAAAGAGAATTGAGTTCGATTAAAAACAAGGATTTGAATTAAATGGATGAGATTATTACGAAATTACATAAAATTATAAAGATAGAAATTGAATGAAAAATTCTTAGCTGAAAAAATTTATGTGAATTTATTCAACTCAAAAATGTAGTGTGCCAGTCAAATGTTGAACCAGTTCTCTGTCGGGGATGTAAGACACGATGGAATCCAACGGGTCGACGCCGTAAATAGATCGTGACGGCGCCCCTGCTGGGTGGGCGAATTTGCCCCATCCTTTCGGTTTTGCACCGTTTTCAGTGGAACCACGTCGCATATAGTGTTATCTCACTCATCTCGACGTGAAAATGCCGTTGCGTCACTTTTTTTTGAGTTGGCCGTTTAGCCCCACCTTGAAAATTTTTGATGACTGTCAGCGAAGTCGCATTGCATACCGTTTCGTACGGTCCCCCATAATGCGAAAGTGCGAGTAAGTCAATTTTTTTTTGGTGGGCCGTTTAGCCCCACCTGGGCGTTTCGCCCCACCTTCCCCTACCGCATTCAAAACTTATCATAGTCAGAGTTCGACGTTTTAGGAGTAATCCTACAATTTTTAGTGGTGCAGATCATGAGCTGGGAATGGCCTGATCTTATTTACTATCCACCTTGTCGATTTTTCGCCACGTAGATCTTGAGATCAGCTTGACTGGTACCACAGAGCAGCGCAAAGGTTATCAGAAAAATCAAGAAACCGGTTGACTTGTGGGCCAACCCGAAAACTTCCTGCTGTGTTAAGGGGATGCTCTAGTCGATTTTGACCGGCATTTTTATTCTTTCGAATATCTCGGAAACGGAGTTCTCAATCGGATTATCCTTTTGGCAGGGGATGAATGACGAGCAATGAGTTCGAGTTAGCATGAAAATTCATGGAAATAAAATTATTATTTTTTTTGTTTTGTCTTAAAATGTGGGCGTGTCACTTATGTCGACTTATATCAGAGTCCACGCATCGTTTTCGCAGAAACGAGGGTCAGAGCCCCATTCTATACGGAATTACGAACACAACCATCAAAAAACATCTCTGTTTTATGCAGAAATAAGGTCTGATTCTGAATACTCGCAGTTCGTTGTAATTAGCGATTGTAAATTGTTTGAAAGCCATGATAATTCTTAGTTCCCGCATTGCCCGAAAGAAAGAGCTCAGCTCGCGGGTTGTGGCAACTTTGTTTTCTTCTTCTGATTCTTGGTTCAGACAAAGATGCAACGATTCGCGCGCTGCGCTCTCTTTCTCGGATAATGCGGAAACTAAGGATTGTTATGGCCTTCCAACAATTTGCAATCCCTAATTACAACGAACTGCGAGTTTTCAGAATCAGATCTCATTTCTGCATAAAACAGAGATGTTTTTGGATGGGTGTGTTTGTAATTCCGTATAGAATGGGGCTCTGACCTTCGTTTTTGCGAAAACGATGCGTAGACTCTGATATAAGTCGACATAAATGACACGGCCACATTTTACGACAGAAAAAAACAAAATTATAATCTTATATCCTTGAATTTCCATGCTGACTCAAGCTCATTGCTCGTCATTCATCCTCTGCCAAAAGGATAATCCGATTGAGAACTCCGTTTCCGAGATATTCGAAAGAAAAAAAATGCCGGTCAAAATCGACTAGACCATCCCCTTAAATACGTAACAATTAATTTATACTATTGTGTTTATAATAAATTGAAGAAGGTTATAAGTATAATTAGTTTTCTGTATACAAATCTTTTTTTCTTCTATTTTTATTCTCCGAATAACTTTGGAATTACTTGACCGATCGATTCTAAAATCTAATCAGATCTAAGTCTTGATAAACCCCTTCGATGGCCATAAAAACCATTTCCATCGGTCGAGTCGTTCTAAAGATATCGTACGACAAAAATTTGTTTACACACGCCGCACGCACGCACCCACGCACACACATACACACACACACGCACGTCCATGCAAAAATAGTCAAAATAGCTTCCTAGCACCCCAAAACGTCGAGATCTGATGAAAACTCAATTTTCGAAAATCGGACTGAAACCAATAACTTCCTTTTTTTATGGAAATTTTCAATTTTCATTACAGGAAGTTAAAAAGTAACCTGGAACTGTTGTAGAAGCTCCAGCCATGTTTCGCATCAACTTGATTGTAGCGATATGTGCACTAACCGCTGCACTGGCAGCGGTGTTTTGCACTGCAGAGAACTTCATTCCGAAAAATAAACAAAGTCATAAATTCATAATACAAATTACTCGATAAAGCCACTGTCATAGCCTGATAGCCACTTGTCTTCAGATGCCTCGTCATATCTACTTCTCAAAAATTCGCAGAAATGTAGACTCAACTTAATTTGTACTTGAACCTATGATAGTATGGAATCGACCGCGAAATATAGAGAAATATATGATTTTGGACGGAATATTTATCTTTAGGTAATTTTGAAATTGCGAAACGTTGAGTGAAATGTGTTTGAAATTAGTAGTGTCGATTAATATTTAATATGATTACACTTGAGCACGCGATAACCTTTGGAATAATTAGACGTCAAGTCGAATTCGGAGAAGGCAACTGTACAACGGATTGGTATGATACGAATACATTCCTCGTCTTTTTTTTTAGCTGTGATGAGATAATCAGCTATAAAAAAAAAAAAAACTAAAACCCTGGCTTATTTAATTTGGCATACATGGTATATTGTGAATTTAAAATTCGTATACTATAACATCATCGTTAGAAAATTCGAAATTGCGTTTCAAATTTTTGACGAGAAGAAAAGCCATGCTGTTTTCTCGAACAAAAATCTTAGAAAATGTTTTGTAAAATTATTTCGAATTAGAAATAATAAGATTTACAATCGACTTGGTTTCATATGCCAACGATTTTTTTATTAGTTCCAAATTGAAGACTATGTTGACGTCTCATGAAATAAAAGCTCATGAATTTTTCAATATTTTGATTTCGTTTGAATCTGTATACGATGTTTTTTTCCAGAAATGCAGGCTTTTAAATATGACAAGATCCAAGAAAATTGAAAATGGCGCGTTTTAATATTTTTATAAAGTTCAGTAGAAGCAAAATTGAGAAAATCACAACAGAAAGAATGAAAGATGATTGTTACCTCTTTTTTGAAATCTTTTTTTTCTTCAATTTTGTACTCATATGCGCGTTATAATCAATTGGACGCGATAACCTCTGATACATTCTGACGATAGCGTATAATCCCGTTATGATAATTTATTATGATAATGCGTTAAGAAAAAAACATGATTTTGTTCAAAAAACAAGACAACTACTCATAATATTAAGACCTGCATAAAAATATCAAAAATATTGTGTTCCTCATTATTTTTAAATATGATACAAAAATGTGATCAAATAATTAATTTAAAATTTGTTTGATTTCACAAATTAATATGGATACATTTTTTTTCTTTTTCTGAATTGTTTAATTGAAACCAAAGGCTATAGGACGATAAGCGTAGTGAATCGGCCCCATTGGAATATCTGGATCATTTTTCGAGGGTATGTTGGTACTAATTAGATCCATTGATCTTGCAACTTTCAGACCGCTATCTATTTTGAATTTTGAAAAAAATCGAAAATAATTAAGAATAAGAAAATAATTTTTTTCTCAAAAACGGCTGAACCGATTCAAATGAAATTTGCATACATCATAGACGTATATAAAGGCTATACTTGAAAGAAATAATGGCTCATAATCTTTACAATAACCATTAGAAGCAGTCGAATTTTTCCGCAATTATTTGTTTTTTTCTGTAATAATGCTTCAGAACAATTATGAAGCTAACTTTTTTTTGCATCTTTTTTCTTCTAGAATGATGTTTTAAATCCTGAAATTGATCAAAAAGGTACACCATATTGAAAAACAACAAAAACCAATTTTTCGATTTAAAAATCGATTTATTTTGATGTCTATATTTTTGAAACAACAGACTCCAAGTTTATCTGATAAATTTATAACTCCAAATAACATTAAATAATGAAGACAATAATAAAAAGTCATTTTTTTTTTCTTATAAACGAATAAAAACATTTCAAAGTTTATTCTGACCTATATTTGGGAGTTTCCATGCCAAATCAGTAAGTATGCGACCCTGACCATTTTAGATTCTGCTGATTTTAATATATTTGTTAGTCCTTATCCGAAAATCCAACAAAATAAAGGTATTTTTTTTGTTCGTTGCCGTAATTTTTTTTTTATCAAATATTCGAGCTATCTGAAAAAGTACATAAATCTGAATCCACAAAATAGTCACATAAATTTTATGCCGAAATACGATGAGTTTAGGATCTTGAAGAGAGTCGGATCCCGGTTCTTTTAATGTCTTCCAAAGAGATTCAAATAAAATTTTAACTCGATAATTGAACGATCAAACGAACTTACCTGTAAGTAAAGTTCGATCGCAATTATATGAGGAAGCCTCGTTCTTCTAGATTATAAATGTAGTACTCGTATTAGTTATCAGATGGCCACACATTCAGAGTAAAAGAAAGAAAAAACCCCTAGCGCCACCACGCGGTGTCCCGGTCCACGTACGTTGCGTTCTACCTCAATTTTTAGAGTGAATTTATTTAAAATTGCACAAAGTTGGGTGTGGGGTCAGAAAAAATATCATGAATTTAATTCAGGGTGGAATTGTAATCTATTCAAACGAGGCTTCCGCATATAATTGCGATCGAACTTCACTTACAAATAAGTTCGTTTGATCGTTCAATTATATTTCGCACGCCTTGTTCTTCTAGATTACAAATGTAGATGTTTAGAGGAGAGGCAATTTTAAATACACAAAAAATTAGCTCTATTAGAGGAAAATCTCTATATAATTCTGTTAATCTTGTTACATACCAAACAATTAGTAAAGGACTCTGAATGTATAGTAATTTGAATAATAGGTACGTTTTTTTTTTTTTTTTTTTTTTTTTTTAACTTAAGATGGCCATAGCAAAGTCCCTATTGTTAGTTATTATTGGTCGGTTATAAAACCTTGCAAAAGTTTGTGAGTTTTCGGTACATTCTGCTGTACGTCGTATGGTATCTAAATCTACACCTCTCAATAGAGCAGCTGACGTAGCCGCATGTCTTGTAGAATGTGACGTAAACATTGACACATCTACACCACTACTTTTTGATACCAATTCATCTACTGATGGTCTGCGGGCCTATAGCCTTATGTGGTTTTCTTATTGCTAGGAACAACTTATCTTCATTTTTTCTTAATTTACTGGTAAAATTTATATATTCTGACAGAGTAGTGACTACACATATGTCCGGACTTTTTCTTTGAACTTTTGTAATGTCAAGAGCGGTTGGAATCTTCTTGGCCCTGAAGTTTTGATCTGATCTGGGATTTTAATTTCCAAGCCACTGGGTGTAGTTCTAATGTTACTTAATCTGATACTGGCTAATATTTGAGCCCTATGGGCTGTGCTTAATGCTAATAATGTTATAGTTCTAACTGTTAATTTTTTTAAATTCAACTGTTCTGGTGGATATAAAGTCTTTGAATATCTTAAAACTATGCATACATCCCATGTTTGGGAATACTTTAGCTTAGGTGGTTCTGGTTTATAGATACTTTTGAGAAACCTTGATATTACAATATCATCACCTAACTTGTCGTTTGAAATGAGGGATATCGCGGAACGGTAAGTATTCAAGGTACTATAAGATACCCCTTTATTAAGGGGGTACAAACACCTTGAAATTTTCAAAATATCGTTTTTTTTTTTTTCATTTTTTTTGTATTGCTAGAGACCTAATCTACCGGCAAAAAAATTGGCATTGAAAAATCTAAAGGATTCCAGAAGTTACAGCCATATTATTGCTCATTGTCAGTTGCAAGAGGCGCCGCCGCACGGCGCGCCACCCCTTACATTGGTCTCGTAAATATTGTAGAACACCGTCAACACTGACACCTCACTATTTTGACAATTTGATTTTTGGGATTTTGAAAATTTGATTTTGGGATTTTGAAAATTTCGGTAATCGTCATTTTTACAGATATTTGTTTTCTTTTAATATTCTTTTGAATTGTAATCGAAACCTGCTATTGGCAAGACACATGGCTACGATTCGAATCTTTTTGAGGTTAAGTGTCCACGTGTTTGTCAATTTTCGTGTCAATTTTCGTGTTCAGTTACGAACTCAAACGAATGGTAATTTTCATTACTCAAGAAAAACAGTATGTATGAGTGTGAAATAAGACTTTAGGATCGAAGAAGGATGATCAACTGAAAAGTGGCTTCTAAATTGACGTAGAGGCACTGCAGATTCAGATGTCTGGAAATATAAGTATTTCTAGAAATTATTTACTACAAAAATTTGATAAGTACGATGAAAAGATGTATGATGAAAAACTTAAAAATTATCTGATTATTGACAAAAATAAGGCTAGAATCTCTGAATCTTATAAATAAATATTGAAGGTCATGAAGTCTAATAAATTTTTATGTTATGAAAAATTTTGATCAGATTTTTCCTGAAGCAAATTATTTTTATTTCAACAGCACCACTGCACACTCCTATTGGACCAAATGGGCTCCAAACTCATCACGAACCCCCACCTTCTACATCTGTCTGGACTCAACCCATAACATATCAGTACGGCAGCAGCTGCGGATCTAGCATCTTTTTTCATTAGCCAAATCTTAAAACTTGATTTCCCATAAACTACATTCTCTGGTCGTTGTCGTAGGGTACAAGTTGCATCTTTCATCGAAACTTCTTCAAATTTGGAGAGAATTTTCTACATTGATGTAATTTCGGACTTAACTAACAATATTTATATATATGAACCAACTTCTATCATTGCCAGCCTCTTTTCATCGAAAAATATAGAAAAATAGCTGAAAATGAAGCGGACTTATACTTAAAATTTGAAATCATCAAATATTGTTAGTTCAGTCCGAAATTACATCAATGTAGAAAATTCCCTCCAAATTTGAAAAAGTTTCGATGAACGATGCATCCTGTACCCTACGACAACCGCTTTTCCATTGTTGTAATCAATCTATGTAAGATCAAGTCCAAATCTTTATTAATAATGGTGAATTATAGTTCAAAATAGTAGCAATCTGATGTATAAAAATTGAATCAATAAAATATTTTATTTAACTGTACCACTGATTTAACAAAAATTATTTTCAAGGTGTATAACCCCTTTAAAGCAAGCTGTTAAAAATTTTAGAACACTATTTTTGTCCGGGGCATGAAAATCCATTCCGTTGCGATCACAAAATGACAACCACTGGCGCAAAGCTGATTCGTATTGCTCAGCAGTAGCCGACGCTAGTGATGATAAAACAGTATCTATTGCTGCTTTAGGTACATTCTTCATCAAAAAGGTCCTTCCGATACATTGCCTGCTATCAAACGCAGATGTTTTGCCCGTAGATGAACTTCGTTCCTGGATTGAGATAATAATGATTTAAAATCTGGCTCGAAAGTAACGGCCTCTCCAATGAGCATATCCATAAATAATGGATACCATGACTGGTTTGGCCAATGAGGAACCACAATCGCACCTGACGCTTAGTCCTGTTTTATTTTTACTAGGGTTTTCAAGATCAAATTGAACGGTGGAAAAGCGTAAAAATCTAGGTTTGTCCATTTTACCGTGAACGCGTCTATTTGTATAGCTTTATCATCAGGCTTCCAGGAGATAAAGTTGTCACATTTAGTATTATATTTATTACCAAATAAATCAATTGATGGCTCGCCAAAACTTTTTTACGATTAATTAAAAAGCTCTATCATTCAATTCCCATTCTGTATCCTTATTTTGTATTCTAGATAAACTATCTGCCTGTTTATTGTCTTTTGTGTTGAGTTGGCAACGACCAAACACAAATGAAAGTAACTAGATTAAGGGTGGCACCACTGCGGTGTTTTATTAATTTCATGTATAAGAGAGTTTTTTTGGCAAAAGGACCGTCGTCAAGTCAACCCACAAAAGTTGTATAAGATAAATAAAATAAATCTATATTAACCAAAAACAAACAAGACCTATCGTTTGTTCAAGCACCCTGCATCAAATAAAGACATAGCAAACGGGGCAACCCGCGATTGTGTCGTTGTTACTCAAGAACTGCTAACATTTTGGTGCTATATATGATGCAAATAGAAAAATTTTCCTGCTTCCCGCCCACTGCCAAATCTCTTTTGCTAATCTATTGTATGAAGGGAACCGTACTCCACCCATTTTATTAACATAAGCTATGGCTGTAGTATTGTCGACCCGTAGGAGGATTTGACAATTATTTATCTGATCTGATAACGCCTTCAAAGCCAGTTTTACTGCTAGAAGTTCTGCAAAGTTTATGTGGAATTTCTTGTGATATTTTTCCCAAGAACCATGATTACTGTCTTTGCCATTGGTAGATCTCCAACTTATACCTGATGCGTCACTGAAAATCTCCATTTTAAAATCGCCCGTTTCAATAAAATTTACAGCGGATGGTAAACTTCTAATCCACCAATTGACGTCTGGTATGACTGACTTATCAATTAAAATTCTTTTTGTATAATCAAAATTATTAGCTATCAGAGTTCGAATTTTTTCTCTTTCTAACAGTCTATACAGTAACCCATATTCAACTGCTGGACCAGCTGCAATCAGTCTACCAATGATCTGTGCAAATTCGCGAATTGTACAAGCTTTCCTTTGGAGAAACTGGCTTAAACTATTTCTCTTTATTCTCTTTTTATCGGGTAGTTCAATACAATATTTTTTGGAATCAATGATCATGTCCAGGGATTTACATCGTGTAGATGGAAGAGGAACGCTTTTCTTTCATTTCCCAAAAACCCCAAAAACTTCAGCAATTTTAATGTCTCTGAGACATTTTTCTCACAATCTGTGGTCTCCTTGCCAATGCACAAAATATCATCCAGGTAGATGACTGATAAAAAACATTTCCCCTCAAATGATTCACAACAGGCTTCAACAACTTTGTATAAACAAATGAGCTGAGACTCAGTCCAAAAGGTAACAAGTAAACTAAAATTCGAATTTTAGAAACCTTGTAGAGTCTTTGTGAATTGGTATCAAATAATAGGTATCTTTCAAATCAATATTGTACATTGCGAAGCCTGGAAAGATTAAATTAGCTGCCGTTCGAATGTCTTCTATTTTGAAATGACTAGTATGTATAAATGCGTTCAATCTTTTTAAATTTGAGATAAAGCGAAGAGATCCATCTGGTTTCGGTACAAGAAAATAGCTAGAAATGAACTGACACTTGGTTGGTTTACATGATTCTATGGCACCTTTCTTTAGTAAAGATTCTATGGCTCTTTGACAGCGTTTTAATTCTTTCAGACTCTTAAACCTTATTTTGAGAACTGATTTCTGTATAACCTTGCGATGAAAATGACTCTTGTATCCCTTGACACAGTTCAGGACAAAGTTATCGGATGTAATCATTTTCCAGTTTTGCAAAAAATACCCAAGTCTACCTGCATTTTTACCTACGTCTACGTGAACTTGTTCTGAGGTTTCTGCTTGTACCCCTGCTGACCTTGATATGGGGCTTTCTGGTTGAAAGGTTGATTTTGTGATCGATTCCTGAAGAATAATCTTGTTCTCCGGTGGGACCGAGAATGGCCTTATTCTCGGCAGGCTGTTGGCGTTTAAATTTTGTTTACGACCAGTTTGCCCCTTCTGATTAGGATACTTTTTCAAAGTATTCGCGACTTTATCCACGCTTTTTGCTTCTCTAATTTTTTCAGATAAATTTCTTCTCAACAGAAATTCTTCAGGTCTTGTATCCTCCAAAATAGACTTTGTCTCTTTATCTATACCTGCTAAAATAAACGCCATTCTGGATTTTGTCTGGCTATTAATCATGTCGGCAATAATCTTTGCAATAAGAACCTTCTGTCAATGCTTTCCTTCTCTTCGATGAGGGTGGATAGAGCCTGTTTGTACCCTAGAATAGGTGTTCCAGGGGCGTATTATTTTCTCGTCGTATGTGTAATAAACCAAATTTAAAAACAAACAAGTAATTTATTCAAAAAACATGGTTTACATGTATGGCCATGGTCGTTGGTACGACTAGGTAATAGTTTGTGTAAGGTGTTGCAATCTAGATTAACGAATATTAGTGATGCTAATAAAGACTGATTATTATCAAATCGTACAACAGACAGAAGTGCGTCTGAGGGAATCGCGACGAAGGATCGGGAGCAAAAGAGCACTCGACGACGATTCCTTGGCAACTGATTTTTACAAAGCTTAATTTAACTATGTTTAAACAAAAAGGGGAAGCGGCTAGGCCGTACATACCGCGAATAGGAGGAAAATCCCAGGTATGACCGGACTAGAACAATGAAGGATCCTTACGGGCCTTTGGGACCGGGTCACCGTCGCCCAGGCAAGGCTGCAACTCACATTTGGCGGCCAACTGCATATCATAAACGGCGTAAAAACCCGCGCAAAGTCACTTAGTCGCTTGCTTACTGTCTCATTCCTAGAAAGCCTAGTTATTGCTTACGGGGTACCTCGTCTCGAACCGTCACCTTGTCTATTGCCAGATGTGGTGCGATTGCCTTTGCCGGACAGCGGACTCAGACTGGACCTGGCCGGGGTATTTCCTCCTTAGCATATGTGGGAAATATCCACTTTCCAGCCTGGTCGCTTCGTAGAAAATTATTTTAACTATAATAAAAATTTACAATCGTTTATCGGGCATGCAGGCCCGAACAGAGCCCATCCGATGGAAGCCAAGACCGAGCCCGCGGCTTGCCTCTTTATCATGTAAGCATCTCTAGTCTTTGAGTGTTTAGGCAATTTCAGAGAGATTTCTGAATTATGTTTGAGTGCCTCTAATCCAGGGGGGCATTTATATTGTTCAAGCAAATTCTCTTTGTCATCTTTGTCCATGCCGTTTGAAATCCAATATTGCCATCTTTTCAAAATACTTGAATGTATTTTTATATCAAACGCTTTAGACTGCAAGGGATCCTGGCCCAGGATCATTACTGTTTCCTCATCTAGGGGCGGTTCTCCCGTTTGTTTCTCTTCATCTTTATTAGTTGGGATATTCTCTTCGTTTTCTATGACATACGAATAAATTTCATTTGTATACGTATTGTTTCTCGTTTTTCTTTTTTTTTTTGTTGAATACGTGAGACAACATTGAAGTGAGCCTGTTTTGAAATATGTACCTTCTATCTGTAATTCTTCGCCTTTTGCCTCTGACGTCTCTCTTTCGTCCGTTTATGTGTATATATATATATATATATATATATATATATATATATATATATATATATATATATATATATATATATATATATATATATATATATATATTTATTGTATAATATACGTAATATACATATTCTATGGAGTTTCGATTGTATGATAATTTATTTATATTTTGCATCCTCATCTTTTATTAACGCTAAAAAGAATTGTGTAACGTTCTGTTAAAAAAAAAAAAGACAAAAATGTCCGCAAAACAAGATTTATAACTTATATTGAAAGTATCGAGATTAAATATAATTCAAATCTTTTTGGGAAACATGAAAAGAACGGGGATCCCTCTCTCGTTAAGCTTCTAAAATCATCAACTTTCCTCACAAAATTTTTGTGAATTTTTAGAAAATTTAGAATTATGTAGTTTTTGAGAAACATAGCTTGAATAATTAGTAAACTAATGACGGCAGCAAACGAAAAATATTGCCTTTATTTTGGTGGTTTTCGAGGTGAAGACTACAAAATATATTAAAATTAGCAGAATCTAAAATGATCAAATCAGGCTTGCTGATTTGGCGTGGAAACCTCTAAATATAGTTTATAATCAATTTTTGAATAACTCATTTTTTTTATGAAGAAATTGTCTTCTCATTATTGTTTTTATTGTTCAATGTTATTTGGAGTTATAAATTTAACAAATAAGCTTCGTTTCTGTTGTTTCACAGATACAAACATTGAAATAAATAGATTTTTATATCATCCTATCGGGTTTTGTTGTTTTTCAATATGACGTACTTTTTTTTATCAACTTGGGGATTTGGGAACTTGCATGATTTTTTATTTTAATTTTATTTTGATCTACGATGAAAACTAATACATTTCCCAAGATAGTTTTTTGTTTTTTTAAATGGTTTAGTTAATTTTTTATAAATGTTTATTTCTCAACCGAATTTTCCAGTAATTTGAATGATGCGCCATATGATAGTACCCTGCGTCGCATGCCTCTATCGGAGGATTCTGGTAAGTAAGACCACAGCTATCGCAGATAATGTATTGCGTAACCTACAAGGCTCCTTCATCAATTAAAAAATCACACCATGGCTAAGTTGAATCAATCACCTCGTCTAAATTAAATCACTTGTGGCTTTCATATGCTTTTCAAGTTATAAGATATACCATTTGAGATTTGTTATAGTCTTGGTAATCAATACCCTCCGACAGAGGCGCTCGATGCAGGGTACTGTCATGAGGCGCATCATTCAAATTACTCAAAAATTCAGTTGAAAAATAAAAATTCAAAAAAATTAACTAATGCATGAAACAAAAATCTGTCTTAGGAAACACATTATTTTTTATCCAACTTTTAATCCGAATAGAAAAACTGATGGAATTTGAAGTCATGCAAGTTCCCTATTGATCTGGAACGTCATCACAAAGAAAAAAAAAAATAATCATTTCGTAAAAAATCGACTGTTTCTAATCGTTATTATGAAGATTATGAGCTGTTATTTTAATAAGTATAGCCTTTATATGCCTCTATAATGTGTCCAAATTTTATTCAAATCATTTCAGCCGTTTTTGAGAAAAAAAATTGTTTTTTGATTTTGAATTTCTTTTAATTTATTTAAAAACCAAATTAGATAGAGGTCTGAGACTTGCAGATTTAACGTATCTCATTAGTACCAACATACCCTCGAAAGATAATCCAGATATCGCTCTGGGGCCAATTCACCATGCTTATCGTCCTATGGCCTTTGTTCAAATTTAAATTATTTTTCTCTAACAATCATATAACGAAATTAGTGATTGCCGTTTTGAAATGGGAAGTGAAATTGGGCTGAAAAGCTTATCGGTACATCTCCGTGACAGAAATAGTATCCTGTGCAAATTTCATTCAAATCGGTTCGGCGGTACGACTGGAATCCTGTTCACAGGCAACCACATATGATACAGTCCGCTCTGCCAATAGTGCCGCTTCCCCCATTTCGTGCTCGAACGGTTTCCCTACCCTCGGTCAGGTTCTATACGTGATGGACATAAGCTGGCGTGTGGCACTATTGACAGTGATTTGAATGTTTTCGTCACCGAGTCGCATCGAAGGTGGGGGTACTGCTTTCCTCGGAAAACTATTCCTCTACCCGCCCATCAGCGGCAATATTGGCAGAACGGACTATATGTATGAGAGGGTGGGGCAAAGCCGACGACCCGAAAAAAAATTGTTGAAATAGCATTTTTATGGCACGCCGTTTTGCTATTTAATGTAGTCATGAAAATTGAGTGTCAAAAAAATTACCTTCGTGAAAATACATTTTTATTATGCCTAGACATAACTGTAATCCATTGAATTATTATGAAGTAGAAGCATATGTGACGAATGGAATTTAAATTATCTCAGGACAGAAAATTAATTCTCCATTTCATTTTATCTTATAACATAAAAGAAATTCCCGAATTCACATTATATACATAATTTTAATTTCTAAATTTGCATCATGTACATAATTTTAATTTCTGAATTCATATTATGTACATAATTTTAATTCCTGAATTCGCATTATGTACATAATTTTAATTCCGAATTCGCATTATGTACATAATTTCAATTCCTGAATTCGCATTATGTACATAATTTTAATTCCTGAATTCGCATTATGTACATGATTTTTATTCCTGAATTTTCATTATGTACATAATTTTAATTCTCGAATTTGCATTACGTACATAATTTTAATTCTGTATCCTTCTTTAGTGTTAAGGCTTTCAAAATATATTTGTCTAGAGATTTCAGGCGAACGATAAAAGTTACGGTGGCAGCCCTGCAAGAATTTGCGAATATCGTGCATGTATAGGCATATTTGAAGAGTGTAGCCTTTTATAATAGTCCAGTCGAGATAGGTCTAAAAAGCGTTGAACCTGGAAATAATTAGGGGGAGCGATTTTTTTTTTTTTTCACTCAGAAGGGGGTGGTTGGTAGTGTAAATCTCGGTTTTCGGGAAAATCCCCCCATTGCGTTTGCCGCCATCTCGATTTGAAGTGTAATTTTTTTGTTTTTCGAATAACTCGCTTATTTTCAACTTGAGAGTGAAAATTATGATATCCAAAGTTGTTGGAAATTCAATTCTCCACAAGTTTTGTCTCAACCATCTTTACCCTAGGATCGATATTTATAGAGTTAGACTGCAAATAGCTGTGAAAAAACGTTTTTTTCAATTATCTCGTTTATTATCAATTTTATGGTAAAAATGGTAAGAGGTAACCAGATAGAAAATTTTATTTTCTCTAACTTTGGTTATTACCGTTCTTACCCTAAGATCAATATTTTCCGAATTATACTTGATTAAGGGGTGGGGATTTTTTTTATTTTCAGTTATTTCGTTTATTATCAACTTGATCGTAAAAATGGTAATGACTCATCAGGTAGGAAATTTTATTGACTTTAATTTTAGTCATTACCATTTCCACCCTGGGATCAATATTTTGAAAGACATGATAAAAATAGTGATGCATTTTTTTTCATTCGTTTATTATTAAGTTCTCTATAAAAGTAGTAATGGACACACCATATATAGAAATATATATATTTTTTGCTCATCGTATGAATGTGTATAATTTGACTTCTAAGCACACTTCATCCAGGGCAAAAATGGTAATGATCAAAATTAAAGGAAATAAAATTTTCCACCTGATTGGTCATTACCATTTTTGAGATAAAGTTGATAATAAACGAAATAACTAAAAATAATAAGAATCCCCACCTCTGAATCAAGTATAAGTCGGAAAATATTCAGCCTAGGATAAAAATAGTAATAACTAAAGTTAAAGAAAATAAAATTCTCTATCTGATTACTTTTTACCATTTTTACCATGAACTTGATAATAAACGAGATAATTGAAAAAAACGTTTTTCTACCCCTTGTTACGAACCGCCCCTTTTTCCCATACTTCTTAAAGTCTACTTTATTGCAAGTAGCGCAGTCAGCGCATTCCTACACGCGCACGCTCGGCCGACGTTAGAGCAGGAAACGAGTCAAGGCTGCAATGGCCAGTAACCGTCAACCCAGCATTCGCAAAAAACCCCACCTTAAAGGCAACCCGAGGTTTCATTATCGAAACTAAGGTGATTGCCAGTCAGTCGATTATTACCGAAGGCTGAGCAAAGTGCCCACCCCTCTGAACGCACACCCGAAACCGCACCTAACCGTCAACGAGGACTCCTGACGACGGGCTGTATGCGAAGCAGACCAGAGAGCCGATTCGGAGAAAGGTCCCTCAACCAGACAGCTGACTTGGATCGGACTACTCGGCATAAGCTGCATCAGGCTCCTAGTGTAGGAAGTCGCTCGACGGTGGGTTCTTGGAGTTGGGTCGGGTGACGCACAGAGGTTAATTCGGTAGGCTCGTTTCCTCCTCCATGTGACTTCATCCCTAATAACCACTATCCTCCTCCCTTAGTGAATTCTACTATTGCTTATTATTCTCTTGCCGTTATTTTATTGAAATTCTATACTGTTATTAGTTCTAGTACTATAGTCTAGTGGGTCCCCACTATAGTTAATCTTAAATAAAGCTATATTCTAAATATATATATATATATATCACTGATAACTCTCCATCAAGGCCAGACTGCGCAGGTGTCCATAGGACTTAGTTCAAGCCAACCCACGAGAGTAATCCTCAGCCGCTCGGGGATTACTCTGCTAAAATTATATAAAACCCTGACACCCGAGCCTACGGTTCGGTTGCACGTAACAATTGGTGCTAAGTGTGGGGTAGCTTAAACTGTGCATTCTGCGACTTGACCTAGTGAGAACCTGAGCCGCCGTACGTCAACGGCCTTGACGAACGTCGCGCGGTAACGAATCTGCTGACGCGGTACATTCCAATCACGCGATACTCGACCTGTGCAGTGTATAGTTGACGATCTAAATTTATATTTTTGTATTATCATTGTTTACTCTTTGATTGCACCTTCACGTATAACGTGAATACCTACTTAAAATTCTATTCCAAACTCCTGCCGTTCTTCACCTTTCCATAATCACCCCCTGTCACTAAACTGCTACCATCGAGACACCGAACGAACTCTGGGACTCAACGGCGGTCACCGTAAAACACCTAGGCGGAAGATTCAACGGACAGTGGAAGAACTTTGACTCCGGGAGAGAGAGTCTGACTGCCACATGTCACAAAGGACTGGGCGCTCGAACTCCGTAGACTCACCAACCACACCGACCCTAGAGGGAGAGGTAAGCTTTGGTCGAAGATCGCCACTGGCCGGTATACTCTCTCCCTCTCAGAAACACGCTTTACACCTAACCTTGAACGCTGTGGCACGGGAGGCAAACGCGAGAAGGTCCGAAGACGCATCACCTATCGACCTTGTACCTGGCTTGGAGACAGAGCCTACTCTAAAAAACGGAACCGGAGTCCCACTAGTTAACAACCGTATCATGGCCAACTCTGACGATTTGCTGACCACTCTCATCGAGTACACCCGAACATCCAGGCGCCAGGACACCCTTTTCAAGGTAGTCGATCGGATACCTGAGTTTGATGGCGAATACCCACCGCTTGCCGACGTCTTGCGGAAGATCTACGATGGCTTCACAATAGTCGAACCTGAAGACGAGGAGGAGTACGTCAGGTTGGTGCTGACCAGGCTGATAGGAGCAGCGAGAGTCTGTGTCGAGGGGAAGAGGTTCGCCACTGTCGATCAACTAGCTGAACACCTGAAGAAAAGGTACGCCCCCGGAAGAGATCCTGCCTCCTACCTTGCGGAACTCGGTAGACTCTAAATACAAGACCGAGAAACCTTGGCGGGATACATCGGACGGACGACTAAGCTGGTGTGCAAGGCGCGTACCGCCATCCGCAGCGCTTATCAGAACAGCGGTGAGTACGTCGCTAATTTGGAAAGGACTGCTTTAGATAACTTCCTTCGGGGGTTGCCGGAAAGAATATACTACTGCATAGTCCCGAAGGGACCAAAAACACTGGACGAAGCCTATGACCTCGTCATCGAAGAAGACCGGGCTCGCAGAAATCGGAGGCAGGCCATGGGGTACTACCGGGATGTCGATCGAGACGACTCACCCGCTAGAGCGCACGCCGGATACGACGAAAGGCGTAGGTACGACTATAGCCCGGCTAGAAGATCTACATATGACACGAGCGTTGACCATGACAGTCGATACCGAGGACGCAGGGATAACATTGTGATGACTACAACTGAGGAGGCCAGTACTTCATCTAATGCGGATCGCCCACGGCGATCCAGACACTACGATTTTAGCCCGACGGCGCTGGCAAGGGTCTTCAGTGCGGGTATGCGTGTCCTTAATAATAATTCTCACCGCTCACCTTCCAGAGAAAGATCACCTTCGGGGGAGAGGGATGCACCTTGCCTTTATTGCAAACGCAGAGGCCACGCGATCGAGTCCTGCCAGACGTTAATACGTAAGCAGCAGGAAGCGCAAAACCGTTCTCGCCGTCCATCCCCGCATGACTCCACCCGCCGTGATTTGGCCGCCTCTTCATCCACGAATTCTTTAAACTACGAGGGCGGCCGACACGACGCGGACCCAACGGAAGTCAAGAAGAATGTCCGATTCGAGGATGGGGGGAGGAGAGGAAAGCAGCCGGAGTTCGCACCTTATGCCATATTGCGCAAGCCCCAGCCCCCAGAATCCGGATCAGAGCGCCAGAATTGGAGAAAGGCGAGGGACAATTCACAATAGACACTGGCGCTGGGGTGAACTTGGTACACGTTGACGCGCTCGGGGAGTCCGCCCCGGTTATCGAGAGGTTTGTTGCGGAAATCTTAGGGGTGTCGCAAGAACCGCTGTACACTCTTGGAACTACGACCCTCACTGCCTTAGGTAAAACCAGTTTGTTTTATGTACACGACAACGCCTGCATAGAGGGGGATGGACTCCTCGGAACACCATTCTGTCTAGAACATCAAGCAGAGATCTCATTCCACCATAAAACTATCGTTTCCTGTGAGGCACCCATTAAACCTATTCCTTTTTGTAATAGACGAGATATTGACATTGTGGAAAAGGAATTTCGACAAGCAACCCTACGCCTAGCCGCCCGGAGTAGGACGCAGGTTTCCATCCCACTGGAAAATAACGGGATTCAGGAAGGGTACCTACCCCGCCTCGCTACGCCGCCAAAAGTTTACATCGGTGAGGTAGCAGTACGGAACCATGATGGAAAATGTTATACGATAGCAACCAACTCCAACGACGAAGACGTGGAGATCACTATTGCTCCGCAAGAACTAGAACCTTACGATCTCACTATGGAAGATCCTGAATCCGACGAGGAACCTGAAGAAAATCGGGGCAAGGATCGCGTCACCCGGATCCTCGGGGGCCTCCGAAGTGAACACCTCAACGCAGAAGAAAAGAAACACGTGATCAAGATCATCGAAGAATTCCCGGACTGTTTCCACCTGGCTGGAGACAAGTTAGGAAAAACAGGTACGCTAACACACAAGATCATCACTACTGACAATGTGCCTATCCACACCAGACAGTACCGCTTTCCTCCGGTCCACCAACAAGAGATCCAGAGACAAGTAACCGGACTGCTCGAAGACGGGATTATACAGCCGTCATCTTCACCTTACAACTCTCCCCTGTGGATTGTTTCCAAGAAACCGGACTCCCAAGGGAACAAACGATGGAGAATGGTAGCCGATTACCGAGCACTAAACGAGAAAACGGTAGGAGATAGTTATCCACTCCCTAATATAACTGATATATTGGACAGAGTAGGTGGCGCAAAGTACTTCTCCGTATTCGACCTCGCCAGCGGGTTCCACCAGATCGGCATGGACCCAAACGACCAACAGAAGACGGCATTTTCAACAACCAACGGGCACTATGAATACACACGTATGCCATTTGGCCTGAAGAACGCTCCCGCCACGTTCCAGCGGTTGATGGACCTGGTCTTGAGCGGCTTACAAGGTACAGAGTTATTCGTATACCTAGACGACATCGTGATATACTCCTCTAACTTGCAACAACACGAATACAAAGTTAGGAGACTACTGCAACGGTTAAGGGAACACGGACTCAAGCTGCAAACGGATAAATGCGAATTTCTTCGCACGGAGGTAACGTACCTGGGCCATATCCTTGGCGAGTCCGGGGTTAAACCAAACCCGAAGAACCTGGAAGCCGTCAAAAGCTTTCCGGCCCCCACCAACAAAAGGAACATTAAACAATTTCTCGGCCTAGCTGGCTATTACAGGCGGTTCATACCCTACTTCGCAGATCGCGCCAGACCAATGACCAGCTTAATTAAAAAGAGCGCAGCCTTCATATGGGGGGAGGCGCAGCAGCAGAGCTTCGAAGACCTAAGGGACGCACTCTGTAAGGAACCGGTGCTCAGATACCCGGACTTTAACGTAAAATTCATACTAACGACTGATGCTTCTGACTACGCCTTGGGTGCCGTGCTTAGCCAGGGCGAAAGAGGAGAGGAACGACCCGTAAACTACGCCTCCCGGCTGCTGAACAAGGCAGAAGTCAATTACTCCACTTCTGAGAAAGAATGCCTCGCTGTAATATTCGCCATAAATTATTTCAGGCCTTACCTGTACGGGAGAGAGTTCACCCTCTACACGGACCACCAAGCTCTTGTTTGGCTCCATAACCACCAGGATCCCAGCTCAAGGCTGACTCGTTGGAGATTACGGCTGGCCGAATACGACTTCAAGATTATCTACAGGAAAGGAACGGCAAACGCCAATGCCGACGCCCTTTTCCGAAACCCGATTGCAACATGTCTACCATTGAGACTGAATAAGGGCAAGGACGTGGATTACAAGCCACCACCGCTGTCGAAACAGAACCCGAATTCCAGCACGATAGCCAGTCGGCTACGCAACAACCCGAGGATTGCACCTATCACCTACGAGGGCATGGACGAGACCGGCAATACCACTATTGGTCTGGGCACAAGCACCCGAGACCCGCTGTCATCGACACGGCGCGACTCTGCCATTCCTGCGATCGCTGAGGAGCAACAATACGATACGGAGGATGAGGCAAGCGATGGCCCGTCTGCGAACACTACCGTACAAGCGAGCTACAACTATCAGCTCGGTGACGCCACGACCAACGAGCCATGCGAGCTGAGCAGTGATCAAGCCAGATTCCAAGAGATGCTCCAGGAGAAGGACCGAACAACCAGCAAGGTAATCCAAGATTTGTTACAGAGAGAATACCCCGGGCCATGGACTCCGAGGAGTGTCCACGATTCCAGAGAAACGGACCACGAGAGTTACAGCGACGATGAACCCGGAGATGAGGATGAAGAAGAACCTGGGCAGAATACATCCGACCTCCCGCCTGCGGAAACTACCCAACAACGCCTGAACCAGGAGGGCGCGCAGCTAGTACAAGAGGCCGACCTGCTGACTATGGATAGTGCAAAAGAACGCATCCGGGAACTTTACAAATCCCTCACACACGTATCAGCCAAGCCACGTTCGACTATCGGTAGTCAGGTTGCAGTTGACAACCGGTATCAACAGACTCCGACGGTGCCGCAAACCACAAGGCAGGCCAGGAAGAATCGAGTTTCGTTCTTACCCACTCCTCGACACTCACTACTACCTACGGGCAGATCAACCCCGTATGGACCACCGACTACCTCAGAAGCCACTCCAGACGTAGAGATACCAACAGAGGACCCTGAACAGCTGGAAGAAACGACGATAACCTCTCCAACATTATTTGCTGACGACACGAGCGAGTTGGTTGACACTGAAGACGAGGAAGCGGACGGACGCTTGCCGCGTAACCCGAGACCCGGCCCCGTGAGAAGCGATAATGAACGCACGCTTAGGGTTCACGTGACTACAGACACGCTGACCATGCGGAAGGGTAATTATGCCCACTTCATATCAGCCGACTGCATACTAACGACCCCAGTAGGTAAACAACTACGAGATATGCAATGGATCCATCCTGACGACCTGGTAGAAACGATCTCGGAAAAGGGCCAAGTGGCTACTACCAGAAGGAAGAGGGGAATCATATTCTCTGTCGCCTGCATGGAACAATACTACCACCGGATGACCCCGGAAGACTTTGTGGACGTACTAGAATTACTCAAAGCCGCCATGAGAGCAGAAAGGGTGACTGAAGTTCGGATTCCCACCAAGGGTGACGCCTTAGACACTTGGCAGCGTATGATTGTAAAATCTCTCATAGAAACGGCATTCCGAGACTACCCGTGCCAAATCTATCTCTGTACAGGGGAGATAGAAACCCCAGCACCCGCGGACAGACTGAAGATTGTGAAGAGATGGCACGAAGGAACCATGGGAGGACACAAGGGCGTCACCAAGACTTATCAACGGCTACGTCAAAGATACCACTGGCCCGGGATGCGAAACGAGGTGCAGGATGTCATCAGATGCTGCGCCAGCTGTCAAAAGCAGAAGGTAACTCGAATTAAAAACCGAGAACCAATGATTATTACAGATACCCCGGTGGAAGCGTGGGAGAAAATAGCCGTGGATATCGTCGGACCACTCCCAACCACCAGGAGCGGAAACAAGTACATACTCACCGTTCTGGACCTACTCACGAAACTGGGCCACGCATTCGCTCTACCGGACCAGACCTCAGTCTCGATCATCAGAGCCCTCGACAACGGCTATTTCAAACCATACAGCATTCCGCTGATTCTACTCAGCGATCGCGGGAGGGCATTCACCAGTGAAAACATGGAGGAATTCCTGCGGATTAACAGGGTGAACCACGTGATGACATCGGGATACCACCCCCAAACCAATGGTTCCTTGGAACGAAGCCACACGGGGTTGGTGGAATACCTACGTCACTTTGCGAACGACCAACGAGAATGGGACACGCTGCTGCCTGATGCCATGAGTTGCTATAACTCATCTGTACACGAAGGGACGAAGTTCACCCCCCACGAAATGGCTTTCGGCAAACCGAAAAGGACGCCGGAATCGTTACCGATGGCCAAACACGTACCGACCACAACTAAGTACATGGCAAATCTAGTAACTCGGCTCAACGAGCTAGCTGAAGCTGGAGGAAACAACCTAAACGACGCAAAATATGCTTCAAAACGCAGGTACGACGCGAAAATTAACCCCGTCAAATTCCAGGTGGGCGACCAAGTATATACAAAACGTGAGGCCAGAGGGAAACTAGACCCTTACTACGAGGGCCCATACCAGATCGTGGAGTTGCTTGGGCTGAACACCGCAATCATCTCCGATCACAGCGGGAAAAGGAAACTGAAGCACCTAGACAAGCTCAAATTGAAGGACTCCGGGCCCAAAGGGGGTAGCCAATGACGGGCTATATCCACCACCACCCGTGGGCCTACCCAACGACCGATGCCATCCTGCCAGACGAATCGACTATCGGACCAGATCTAAGAAGATTGTAAATTCAATCTTAAGCCTAGTATGTAACAGACATAGTTCTGAAATAGTTTAGCCTTAGAGAATCGGCAAAGCGACCGCGTGGAGGGAATGCGCTACATCTTTAGGTCCATTCTAATTTTCAGACGTATGACCCCGTCACCGGAGTCAACGTCTTGGGGGAGGGTGTTACGAACCGCCCCTTTTTCCCATACTTCTTAAAGTCTACTTTATTGCAAGTAGCGCAGTCAGCGCATTCCTACACGCGCACGCTCGGCCGACGTTAGAGCAGGAAACGAGTCAAGGCTGCAATGGCCAGTAACCGTCAACCCAGCATTCGCAAAAAACCCCACCTTAAAGGCAACCCGAGGTTTCATTATCGAAACTAAGGTGATTGCCAGTCAGTCGATTATTACCGAAGGCTGAGCAAAGTGCCCACCCCTCTGAACGCACACCCGAAACCGCACCTAACCGTCAACGAGGACTCCTGACGACGGGCTGTATGCGAAGCAGACCAGAGAGCCGATTCGGAGAAAGGTCCCTCAACCAGACAGCTGACTTGGATCGGACTACTCGGCATAAGCTGCATCAGGCTCCTAGTGTAGGAAGTCGCTCGACGGTGGGTTCTTGGAGTTGGGTCGGGTGACGCACAGAGGTTAATTCGGTAGGCTCGTTTCCTCCTCCATGTGACTTCATCCCTATTAACCACTATCCTTCTCCCTTAGTAAATTCTACTATTGCTTATTATTCTCTTGCCGTTATTTTATTGAAATTCTATACTGTTATTAGTTCTAGTACTATAGTCTAGTGGGTCCCCACTATAGTTAATCTTAAATAAAGCTATATTCTAAATATATATATATATATATCACTGATAACTCTCCATCAAGGCCAGACTGCGCAGGTGTCCATAGGACTTAGTTCAAGCCAACCCACGAGAGTAATCCTCAGCCGCTCGGGGATTACTCTGCTAAAATTATATAAAACCCTGACACCCGAGCCTACGGTTCGGTTGCACGTAACACCCTATTTGCAGTCTAACTCTATAAATATCGATCCTAGGGTAAAAATGGTAATGATCAAACTTGTGGAGGATTGCATTTCCAACCACTTCAGATATTATGATTTTCACTTAGGTTGAAAATCAGCGAGTTATTCAAAAAACAAAAAAATTACCCTTTAAATCAAGATGGCGGCAAATGCAATGGGGGGATTTTCCCGAAAATCGAGATTCACACTACCAACCACCCCTCCCTAAGTTTGAAAAAAAAAATCGCTCCCCCTAATTATTTCCAGGTTAAATCCTATCTCGACTGGACTATAAACCGTTTTTTTTTCGAATAACTAAGATGTTTTGCCATTTGAACCACTGTCCAACCATCGTCATACATCATTTTTAATTGTTCGTGATGTATTTGAACTCCCAGTGAACACATGACCTCCATATGACGTCATAGATAGGTCACATAGAGATCATAGAATTTTTATATAGATATGACATAAAAATGACTTTATCGATGACTCTGATATGATGTCATATAGTATGACATCATTATGACATAGTACTGACCTAAAATTTGACTTTTATATGACGTCATAACTGTGACTTAAATATTACGTAAATATTATGTCTTATCCCTATCATATGTGTGACGTCACATCAAAGTCATAAATTTATATAGTATTTACGTAAGAAATAAATCATACAATTACATAAATTACAAGTCATATTCTGACGTCGAAAGGATATCATAATACCGTCATATGCCTACGTAAGAAACAACTCATACTTTTACGTAAAATTGATGTACGATGAACGTCATACTTAAGCATCAGCTTCCGGTCATTCTTTTACATACGAGTGACATACCTATAATACTAATGTCACGACTGTATAAAAAAAACGATCAACGATACTCTTATATTCATGTTCTATGTTTTATCATGTATTGATTTAATAATTCATAAGTGGAATTTCATATGACATTTCTTAATTTTTACTTTTATATTTAGTGTACAAGCTCATATTTTTTACAACTACAAATTGTAAGTCATTTTTCTAATAATGTGAATGATTTCTTATGTCAGTTGAATATCACATTATTGTAAACATTCTTAAATACTTCTTATCACTATGACATCAGAGTTATGTTATCGAGACGTCAGGTGAGTTATAACCATGTCAGCCAGATGTCACAATTTTGTAAGCATTGGACGCAACTTTACAGCACTATTTTACCTCAAATTTAAGTCATCTTGACGTCAGCTAAATAACAAGTACGTCAGCTGGACGTCATATTTTTGTAAGCTTCCGGTACCACCGTTACTTCTCTATGACATCAGAGTTATGTCATTTTGACGCCAATTAAGTTATAATGATGTCAATTGGAGGTCATATTTACGTCACTTATCTTACGTAAGAATCTTATCAGGAAGTGGGAAATTATGAGTCATATATGACTCATATATGACTCACATCTTACGTAAATCATGACGTGACATGACGTCATTCTGACATCAGTTTGACATAATTATGTTCACTGGGCAGTAGCGCGTCCTGATTCTGCCAATAACACATTTTTCAGATATAGCAATACAAGTAAGAAGCTTGACAATTTTCGAGAGCAAGCAGACTGGATTCAAACAGGCTTTAAAATAATAACTTAAATTACATACCGCTCGAATTAATTCTTGGAGCTACATAAGCACTTGTTTGTTGTTGATTTTTTTCAATAGATGATGAAGCTTCGATAGCATTAGTTAATTGGTTGTGCGTCTCTATAGATATGACTGAACGTATCCTCTGTAGATTTCGCTGAGCGAGAGAAAGACTATGAAGATTTATATCCCCGATGGACTGATAAGACCGCACAGCTTCACCGATGATTTTCCTAATTCTGCGAAGGGTACGCACAACACCTAGGGCGGGACGGTTTTCCATTTTTTCTGGCATTCAAAGTTTTTGTAGAGTCTGAACAAGGTTCAATAACTAATGTCTCATTTTCTACACGGTGTGAATTTTATAATAAAGGCTCTCATACTGTATGGGAATTTCGATGTATTACGCAACTTTTGAGAACTCGTACTATAAGTATGGTAACCATACATTAAGATATGGTAACCATTGCCTCAATTATGAGAATGGTTACCATACTTATAGTACGAGTTCTCGAAAGTCCGGAATACATCGAAATTCCTATACCAGTATGAGAGCCCTTGCCATAAAATTCTATTCATGTATGTAGTCAAGCCTCCTCAAATATCAAACACATTTTTATATGATTTTAAAGAATTTTCCTAGAAGTGTTCAGGAGTTTCTATAGAAAGATGATAACATGATTATCTTCTAAATTTGCGATCGCATGCTTTTGTATAATTGAATGACAAAGTTGAGTTGTTACATGACGTTACATTCTTAAGTTACGTTCTGTAACAAACATAGCTACGAACTCTGTGTTCAATAACGTAATTTTATGTTTACTTATGCGAGAACTGTGTGGACAAATTTTGAAGGATTTTTATCAATCAGTTTAAGAACAGAATTTCGTTTCCAAATTTGATAAAACTCTCTGAATTCTTTAGTTCTCTGTTTTTACATGCAAATTTCACTTTTCTTTTGATTTCGGTATCGAGACACCTTAATATTATTAATACAACTTTCTACTCATTTTTGAAAAGTCGAATTACGAAATACGAGGTTATGTGAAAAAGCGGTACAACTCACAGGTACAGTTATGTAGCCGACAGGGTATAATAGATTAGGGATACACAAATAATCACTAAATCGTTGTCCACAAAATTAATGAATAATATTTATTAAATTCAACACTTTTGTGAAGAAAATCTTTGAAAATCTTTTTCTGCTTTATCCTAAGTCTGGTCTCGTCGCTGTTTGTTGGCCCTAGACGAGTATACTTCAAAAGCCTTAACACTGAAGAAGTATGGAGAGTTAAAATTATGTACATAATGCGAATTCGGAATCAAAATTATGTACATAATGCGAATTCGGAATTAAAATTATCTACATAATGCGAATTCGGAATCAAAATTATGTACATAATGCGAATTCAGAATTAAAATTATCTACATAATTCGAATTCAGGAATTCAAATTATCTACATAATTTTGATTGGGAATTAAAATTATCTTGCGATATCATAAAAATTCATCCGATTGTATAGTCAACAATTTATCTGCAATTAAAATGACCATAGTCCATCATTGGAATTCTAAATTTTTATCATGTCCAAGCCTAATTCTAATTCAAAAAATTTAAATGATTCTTTATGTAATTTTAACGCATGAATTCATTTTATATGGTACTATAATTTTAATTCACAGAATTAATATGAAGCTTGCTTTCTTTCGATTCGTGCATTTATTTTGATGGTCTACCTTCAACCAAATGCATTAATATTATCTTATGACTTAATAGAAATGAATTCAAATTATCTTACAATAAAAAATAATTCGACTTTGTGTCCATCTCTCTACGTACATTTTAAATTAAAATTATGTTGTAACATAAATTTAATGAATTCTTTTGAAGCGTAGCTTCAAATAAATTCTATTGAAACAATGCTTATATCATTTTTAATCAGCTATTCCAATTTATTTTTGAAGTGACAACCGTTGGTATTAAATAGCGAAACGGCGTGCCATACATTTTCGTGTCGATGCTGGTCACATAAGACGGTATATGCAAAGTAATTCTACTGAAATCGATGAAAATTTGGGAGGGTGGGGCAGAACCGGCCTGCGAAAAAAGGTGGCTAAATCACGTGCTCGTGTCCAGGCCAGTAAGAACAAATTGTATCTAACGTATCTCTGCTGCAATCAATACAAATGCCACAAATAATACAAATTCACAATTAATAACAATTTTAAATCGTATAACTTTCTTATTTAGTGGCAGGTTTTGCCCGATCGTCTTGGTTGGATTTTAATGTTTTCGGCAAAGATACGTTAGGTACAATTTCTTCTCATTTGTCTCAACGCGTCGCGAAAACACGATTCCCGCCTTAACTCGAAAATACCATCCACTAATTCTTTTTTCTTTGAAGGCCGGTTTTGCTTCACCTTACCCTACATTCGTTTTCGAAAATGCTTGCAATTTTTTTTTTTAATGTCAAAAAGTGTTTTCTAAATGGTCTTACAACTAGGCACCCTTTTCATTTCGACGTTTTCACGATGACGATTGTATACACTCCGTTTACTAACTATAGTGCTTAACAAGGGAGTTTCTTTGAATTGTGAAACTTGCATCTTTTTAGATGATTGGTATGTTTTTATACATGCAAAATAAAAGCGCCACAGTATCATCTAAAAAATACTTGTTGTCAAAAATCTTTGCGGAATTTCGTAGCACCATACATTATAGGTACGTGTGTATTCGAATATTGTTGAGTCCAATGATTTCCCAGAGCAAGCGAACGGGCGGAGTGAATAATAAAGGTCCACCTGTCGACTGAATAGCAATTAAATCTTTCGCCAACAATGCGGCATGAGAAGGTAAGTATCGATAATGTAGATGTTAGATAATTAGTACCTTGGTTGTCTTCTGATGCAACGTAGTCATTAACTGTACGACGCTGACCTATAAATTTCGATTAACTAGACTCGCGAAAATTCTTTCCGCTTTCTATCTTGCTAAGAAAAACGTGAAATGAGATTCTCTTCCACTGTTTTTCCAAATTTACAGAAAAGTATGACGATAATAATTATTTCTGCCTATACAAATGCTTGTATATGCACGATCTATAAATCTTTGCCCATCGTGAGACGGCACACTCATTACTTGCTAATGAGGAAAATACGACAGTTTGTGACGAAACTGGCCATCGCTTTGCACTACTTTACTATTCCAACCAAGTAAGACTCCACCTCCTTACTTAAGCACTCACTTGAACAAGTCAGTCCTTTGTTATACCCCGTTTGTCTTACCTCAATAACCGGAGAAGGTATATCGTCACCAGTCAACATGGAGGAAGAGATTAGCCCGAAAGACGCTCTGGCTGTTAACTTTTGGGTCCTTCGCTTAACCGGTGCTTGGGTATTGGATATAAGCGACCCTAGACTCAGGTTTGTATTTGAGTAAAATGTTTCTATTCTGAAATTATACAGATTTTTTTGGTGATCTGAAGTAAAAAAAAAAACTAAAGAAATCGCACGGAACTAGCCGGATTCAGCCAAAAAGCGACGTTTTTTGCATAAGGCACGACTGCACGTGTTTTTTTACCCAATTTTTTTTCTGATGATGGTATAAATCATATGATGAAGCTAACGACTGCCGTTTTGAAATCGGAAGAGGAATTGGGGTCAAAAGCTTCATGGTATATCTTGACGGAAGAAACAGTATTCTGTGCAAATTTCATTGAAATTGGTTTGGCAGCTCGACTGGAATCTAGCTCACATGACGGTCGCATATATCCGTTTTCGAAAATACTCGCAAACTTTTCTTTGAGTGCCAAAACCTGCTTCCTAGGTGGTCTTAGGCATTTTCCTGAGTCCGAAGTTCTTTGCGATGACGAAAGTATAAGGCACTCCATTTACCAACCATCGTGTCGATAAAGTGATGAAGTGTGAGTAACGATCGATAAGATTGACTTTCAGATTTATCTACAACCTTTATGGCACTGTGATAATGTCACTTATGACATTGATCTACTTTCTAACGGAAGTAATTTACGTGTCAATGATATGGGGTGATGTGGAAGCTATAATAGACATTTTGTTCCTGTTCCTTACCCACGTCGGAAATGCTGTTAAGCTTGTTAACATCTTGATACGTCGAAAACGGATTGAAAAACTCGTTGCGGATTCCTGCCAGGAAAAATTTATCCCCCGAAATATTTCTCACCGTATGTTTCTTAAGACGACCATTAGGCTCGCACACCGAGATAACATCTTATTCTGCCTTATGTGCACCTCCACTGTTATGGCCTGGGGAATCGTTCCATTGTTGGAAGCAATCGAGGTAGATGTGATCATCATCGTTTCATTATTTTCTATGCAGCTTTTCATTCACATTTCAATTGACACAGGTACGACGTTTGCCTCTCAAAGGATGGTTTCCCTTCGACACCAACACCTCACCGATCTTCTCGGTGATTTATGTTTATCAGATTATATCCGTTGAGATGAACGCATGCATGAATGCAATGATGGACACATTTGCATCGGTTTTTATGGCATTAGCTGGGGCTCAGCTTGACATGCTGCTCCACGACTTATCCAATTTGAGTGCCGAGGAGAGTTCCATCGTAAAAATTGCTGCTACTGAAAATGTCGATCAAAAATCGAAAGTCGTGGAAGTGGAGCAGAATACGGTCGAAATTGTTCACGAGGAATCTCCTCACACGGAAAATGATTTTATGCATGAACGCATCGTCCGTTGCATCAAACATCACAATGCTATTGTCAGGTAAATCGAAGGAGTCAGTCCGTTTTGATGATATTTGACTGATGAAGAAGCAGTACAATTTTTATCAGACCTTTTGTTTCACAATATCGCAATCCAAACGTTTGGAATCTCTTTTCACAGATTTGCACGTGAAATTCAGGACGTATTCGGCATTGGCATTCTCGTACAGTTCGCTGTGAGTAGTGCCATACTTTGCCTGACATGTTTCGAACTAACTTTGGTAAGTAAATGCGTTGAGTTTGATCGAAATAGAAGTTCACTTTTGCACTACTGATTTGCATATCTGTTGGGTGTAATTTTCTAAATGAATAGACAACGTGGTCATCATGTCATCATTCAAATTAATTTTCCAGATATCACCAGCGAGCTTACGGTTTTATTCAATGCTGCTCTATCAGGGTTGTATGTTGTTTCAAATATACTGTTACTGCTGGCACGGAAATGGGATAATTGTGAAGGTTAGTGTCGATCAGAAATCCAAACAAAGGGCATAGCCGGATAAGATAGGAAAATCTGCCCCCCGCGAGCTTTCTGACGATACTCGGGTAGTCGAATCCTCACAAAACAAAATTTTTTTCCTAAAAATCTCAGCTCGCTAACTCAATTATTTTGTGAGTATTTGGAAAAACTGTAATTTTCAGTTTTTATTTTTTTATAAACCGAATACTTATGATGGACTCTTGTCGATTTTTAAAAAAATACTTATTCATAAAAACTATCAGAAAAATAGCTTTTCAAATTTTTCAAAGTAATACGTGATTTTTAACAACGAAAAAAAAAATTGAGAATCAAAATTTCAATGTGTTCCTGTCGAAAAACAATTATGAAATTTTCACAAAATACTTATACTTTATACTCAATTCTTTTCGATTTTATTGAATTGGTGCAACATTGCTAAACAAATTAAAACTCATTTTTTTATTAATTTTTTGTGATAAAATTAATTGGATATCTTCATTTGAGAAAAAAATGATATAAGTTAAAAAAAAAAAACGTAATAATTTTCAAATATTTAATAATAAACCTATTTCCCGCACTTTTGATGTGTTATGATCTGCCATCTTGCAGCATAAAGCTGAAATAAATTTATTTCAACAATAAAAATATTTCATATTATTTCTTACTTTTTTTTTCAGTAGCAAGTACTGACAATCGAAAGTTCGGAGCATTTCTAAACTGTGCAATATATTAATAAATATTAAATTTTTTTAAGTTAATGCAATTCATTTGTGATAAGATTTCTAAGAAAATTATTACATATGAGGTATTCCACGCCAACTCGACAGCATTTAATCCTGACCCTCTACGATTTGTTTCATTATTTTTTATTTTATTCCACCCACAGAAAAATGCACTCCAAATTTTTTCTAGATTTTTGGGACAAGCCGATCTCTCAAAAAGATTTGACGCACCTTGCTTTTTGAAAACAAAAATGCCCATTTTGAAAAGTTTCAAAAAATTCATGAAAATTCTGTGTCACAAAACAAGAATTTTGACCTATAAAACATAATGGAAGTTTTTTTTTTTACTTCATTTTTTATTTTAATTTTATAAGTTGACAAAACTTTTTTTTCTTTTTTATGCATTTTTTGTAAAGAATGCGTTAGCAGCATATTCTGCTGCTACACGCATTGTACACAAAAAATGTATGAACATGAAAAAAAAATTTTGAATATTATAAAAAAAAAATTGAAAAAAAAAAATACTTCCACTATGTTTTATGGCTCAGAATTCTTGTTTTGTGACACAGAATTTTCGTGATTTTTTTGAAAATTTTCAAAATGGGTGTTTCTGTTTTCAAAAAGCGAGATGCGTCAAATCTTTTTGAGAGACCGGCTGGTCCCTAAGATCTGGAAAAAATTTAGAGTACGTTCTTCTGGAGATTGAATAAGATAAAAAATAATAGAACACATCGTAGAGGGTCGAGATTAAATGCTGCCGAGTTGGCGTAGAATACCTTACATGTGATAAATTTTTTAAATCTTTTCACAAATGAATAAAGTCAAAAAATATTTAATATTTGATAATATATTGTACAGTTTGGAAATCCTCCGAACTTTCGATTGTCGGTCCTTGCTACTGAAAAAAAAGTAAGAGATAATACGAAATATTTTTATTGATGAAATAAATATGTTTCAGCTTTATGCCGCAAAATGGCAGATCATAACACATCTAAAGTGCGGGAAATGGGTTTATTATTAAATATTTGATAATTATTTCGGCTGTTTTTTGTTAAATTTATATTATTTTTTTCTCAAATGAAGATATCCAATTAATTTTATCACAAAAAATAAATCAAATAATGATTTTCAATTTTGTTCGTAACGTTGCACCAATTCAATAAAATCCAAAAAAATTGAGTATAAAACAGCATAAAAGACGAGTATTTTGTGAAAATTCCATAATTGTCTTTTGACAGGAACAGATTGAAATTTTGATTCTCAATTTTTTTTTTTGTTGTTAAAAATCGTGTATTACTTTGAAAAATTTGAAAAGCTATTTTTCTGATAGTTTTTGTGAATAAGTATATTTTAAAAAATCGACAAGAGTCCATCATAAATACTCGATCTATAAAAAAATGAAAACTGAAAATTACAGTTTTTCCAAATACTCACAAAATAATTGAGTTAGCGAGCTGAGATTATCAGGAACTTTTTTTTTGAGTGAGGATTCGACTGGCCTAGTATTGTCAGAAAGTTTGCTGGGGGCAGATTCACCTATCTTATCCGGCTATGCCCTTTATTATTGCTTTCTGTTTATTTACTAGAAATTTTGCAACACTTTGATCGAACGAAAAATTGATTTTCAACATGTCTCACAGACTTCCGAATTGATGACTGCGGCTTTTCACTGTCAGTGGACATCATGTTCTCCAAGATTTAAAAACACTCTGCGCATTGTGATGTGCCGAATGCAGCGTCCGATGCAGCTGATGGTTGGCGGGCTTTTTGGACTTTCGTTACAGACATTTTCCATGGTGGGTATTTCACCATCGAATACAGTTTTCTCAAATTTTCGAAGTCTAATGTGCAGTCGGAAACATCGTGATGAGTATTTATATAACTGTATAGAATCGTGTGTTTTGTAATGTGCTGAAAAATTGAGAACCAGTGAGGAAGAGAGAAGTGTCGAGTCATTTTTCAATTTCTGTACATTTTTGCTATCCTGTTTCTTTAGTTAACCCGTTAGTGCCTGACGCGCTATGTTTGGCACGTTCGCTTCAAGTCGTTCTTCTTATTTTATTCTTACCAAGTAATGCCTTAGCAAATGATGATGGTAGCACCACAAAAGTTAACAAATAGACAATTGGAAATTAATTATTACAAAAAAACTGTACTTTTGCATTATTACATTTTTTGTCTTAGAACCACGCATAAAAGTTAAGGTGAAAGAAAATTTTTTTTTCATGAGCACAAATAGGTGCGGATCTTAAAGGGTTATTCTTTTTTGAAGTTGCC
Source organism: Macrophya annulata (assembly GCA_963924015.1). Taxonomy (NCBI): domain Eukaryota; kingdom Metazoa; phylum Arthropoda; class Insecta; order Hymenoptera; family Tenthredinidae; genus Macrophya; species Macrophya annulata. The sequence continues at coordinate 28,792,924 of OZ001259.1, read as the reverse complement.
GCTTAGAGCTTAACAAAATTTTGTACATAAAATTAGATAGTATCACTCATTCTTACTTTTTTGTGTGGGTCTATGATATATCTCATCTACAAATCACATTAACAGTTGAACGTAATTGAAGTTTAAGTTTCTTTCCGACTCACGAATCGAAATCTTCCAGATTCTTCGATCGGCTTATTCGTTCTATGCGGTGGTTCAGCGCGCTCATAACGGAGGTAATGAGAACGTGGATTTTTAAGACCTGAATGAATTTCTGGAGCCAGATTCCGCTAGAGTACAAATCTACGCATTCAACACTAAGATAATAAAATCGCGACAAAAAGCCTTCGATTTATTTATAGCATTGTAGACCTTGACCTGTCCCTTTATTCATTTAATGTGTACATGTTGACAACAGGCTTATTCATTCATTCATTTAGTCTTCTACGTTTCCAGCTCTCCATCACCAAAGACCTTGCTGAGGAAATTAAATTAATTGACTCCTGTGGTGTATTGTGCGTGCGAACCGACTATAGATTATGTCGGGTAGAGAGAATATCGATTTTGTATGAATATTGATATTGACCTTCCGGTATATCTATATGTTTTAGCATCGATAGAGGTCTTTCGATATGTCGCAGATATCGATATTTTTGCACCTGATATTGACAATTGAATTGAGTTCTCTTTCAGAATTATTCTGAGAATTGTTAAATACTCGATAATCTATGACAATCGTAAAAGATTAGAACGGCATGACTAGGCCACCATGCGATAAGGCTACTGATAACTTCGCGTATAGGTGTACTGATATTACTAGTGCTCCGTCCGTAAATTATTGAAGGGTTCTCTGAGTAATCAAATAAGAATGAATATACAATAAAATGGAGCTTGGAGTTATTTGGGTAATATTTGGATATATTGAGTAGCGTGTGTTCTCTTCAAGGTCTAGAACGAGACTGTAATTTACAATAATATCGTTGAGATTGGTAACGGTTGACAAAAGATTAGTGTTAACATTTTTTATCTAAGATGACTACTAGAGCGTGTAAAGTATATGTGAGGGGTGTATCACTTTCGAAGAAACGATCTTATCTGAGGTCAGGAAAAAGGATGGATAAGGTCATAATGGGAATTCCGTTCTTCACCCTCGGATTAATAGATCTATCCTGAGAAAATCTGAAAATCTTGTCAAAAATTAGTTACTTAAAACTAATATTCACATATAAAATCCACTGGGAACTTTTTAATTCATTTTGAAATAGGTTAAAGGAAAGATTCGTTGGCTAAACAGGAGAGATTAATCAGCTATTCTCTGAAAGTCAATTAAAAGAAAAGAAATTCTACTTGTTAAAACTTTTCTATCGTGACTCTGTTCGTAGTGGTAAAAATTCATGAAAATGATATCTCGATCGTTTGATTCAAGGCTAGTTCGGGCTATTCAGTCAAATGTCAAACCTTAAAACTGAAAGGCTCCATAACCCACAAAAAACAGCGTAAAGGATCTTTGACCGAAACTTCGGCGTCAAAGACAAAAATCGGGATTGGTCTGACGAGAAACGTCCTATTGATGAATATCTTCTAGATACGTCCCCCATCAACCTAGGGGGATAGATTCTATCGCATAAGGTTCCCCAATATAAAGGAGTGTTGAAAGTAAACATGCAAGAATACAAAAATCCTCTATGAACTTTAGGGGACCAGCCCGCAAGAAAATACGCTGTGGAAGTCGATGAAATCAAAATATGAGGGCCGAAAAATGTTCGATGAACATCTCAACATTTTCTGTTGATAAATGAGTTCTGTGAAAGAACTCTGTAAGGAAATATGTTAGAATTACCGACTGGGTCATCGATAAAATAAAAGTACCAAAACAAGTAGAAACAAGCTAGACTCTAGCAGAATTATAACGAACCATAAAATAGAAGTAAATAGACATATAAGGATATATATAACTACATGGTTCATGACTGAAAATGTTTTTTCGCGCCCACTTATAGCTTTATCAGCTGGTTACACTGGTGTACACTGAGCCTGGATTTTCACGGAAGCAAATTACTGCGACAGCAAAATACTGCCGCAGCGCCACGCTGCGATAGCGAAAAACTGTCCGTGAAAATGCACCCGCAGCGGCAGCAAAACACTGCACGTCAAGCGCGCGTAAGTTGAATCGTTGATCAACTCATGATCAATTACGCGCGCTTGCGCACACTTGACGTGCAGCGTATTGCTGCCGCTGCGGGCGCATTTTCACGGGCAGTTTTTCGCTGCGGCAGCGTAGCGCTGCGGCAGTATTTTGCTGTCGCAGTAATTTGCTTCCGTGAAAATCCAGCCTGACTATGAGTGCACATTAGTGCACATTTGTCACACTAGGCAGCACTGCGCCAGTGTAGATCAAACCCCGAGTATAGCGCGACTGTCGCGCTCGAGTATAGCGCGGAAAAATAACGCAGCATGGACACGTTCAAATTTATAGCGTGAACAAAAGGCGGCAATATTTCAATACTCCTATGTTTGAATAATTAATTTATAACAAACAATATTGGTGAATACGACGCTCCGACAATTATAAGGCTTGTACTCACTCTAAGTAAATCTTTTACAATAATCGAAATGTTTATGCGATATCGAGTAAACGACGAAATTATAGATCTTTATCCGCCGTCCGAAGATGAAGATCTTGTGAAGAGTTTAACAGGTGAGTCAATTAAAGTTTCATTCGTTGCGAAGTCGTATGTAAGACCTCACCTTTATGGTTCGCATACCTGAAGCCCTTCCCAAAATTTCTGTTTACAGACTGTTAAAACTTGGTATTAACTTATCCACTTCGAAATTGATACGAATAAAAATGTTTCAAATTGTTTTCAAAATGTTCACGATAATCATTTCGTAGTTCTAAGTTTTCTATTAAAATTGATTGTAATTTTTAAAATTTTTCTCCATTTCTTTCACTTTAAGTTATTTAATTTTTATCAACAGCGATAGTATGCATTCCGTAACTCCTTGACCAAAAATTAATTGTCAAAATGTTTAATTAAAAAATCTCGAATTGAACTTCAACCGTCCACAATACGTAAAAAAAAAATGCTTTACTTTTTGGATAAACGTTATTTTTCAAGACAGTTTGCCACTATTCGATCAAATTTGAACAGATATAAGTGAAAACTATTGCCGACAAATTTTTTCAAATCAATTTGAGACCTTGAATTCAAAAATTGAAACAGATTTTCGCCTCATTAATTTTTTCGATTTATTATAACACAAAGTTCAAACGTTTGTAATACAGATATTTTTTGATTGAGTTTCGTGCTGACCATTAGTTCTGTTCTGTTAATGAGTAAATATTTGTACCATACTGCTTATATACATAAAATTAATGTATGTTTAAACGAATTTATGTTTATAGACGACGATAATTTCACATATGATTATATTCGTAAATTGTCAGAAGGGGAACAGATTCATATCCCGGGGCACATTGAACTCACATCGAGATTTATTAGTCCAACGGAGTAAGATTTCATCCAAAAATTAATTAATCATTATAGAGCACTTACGTAATGGTATAATTGAGCAGATTCTGTTGAGACTTAATTATTAAACCATTAACAAATCATTGCGATGCTGTGTCACAGAGAGGAAATTATATTTGATGGGCGAGATCTGGACGTTCAACCCGATCAGGATGCAAGTACTCCAATGCCAGAACCCAATACTTCAATGGCTGGGTCGGAAGACTGTGGTGAAACCGTCCAAATTAAACTTCCAGTACGAGAAATGTTATTGCTGAATGAGCTGCGCTCATCATCATCTAAGAGTGAAGACGAAAATATATCTTCATTTACTCAAAAGCATAAAAAGATAAAATCGATGAATTTCTTGGAAGTAGTCCATCAATTTACTGAAAAAGAAGTAGGAAATTGATGGTCGAAAATTTTTATCATAAGGTGTGATTGTTGTAATCAAAACCGTGGTTATTCCTTGTAATTTTTTTAGTTCAAATCGCATTTCCGACTGGAAAGACGAACTGCATATACAATTATAAAAGACTATGAAGCATCTCAATTTTACCCATCCGGAAAAACTCACAGAGGTAGTCAGCCGTTGTCAGCAGAACATGACTTTTTGTCATTTTTGTGGTAAGACAAAGCGCTTGAGTTTATGCAAACTTGCTGTTAAAATGGTTATGACTTTTCGAATCCTGTCCAATTACAGGTTTGCTGGCAATGAGGTCTCGCTACGAGATGTTTCTTTGAGATTCGGTGTTGGATGTTCATCAACTTTTTATCAAGTTTAACGTACCATGGAGTACTTACTTGATATTGCACCGAACATTATTCGGTTTCCAGTGGACAATGAGCGAGCAGCAATGAATTTCAAAAATGTGCGTGTTTGCACACTTCTAAATACTGCTATGGTAACAATTAGAATATAATACGTGAACAATTTGTGTTTGTATTAGATCGCACAATTCCTGGACATCATAGGATGCATAGATGGTACATCCATTCCAATTCGAACTTCGGCACATAAAATAAAGTCGACTTATGTAAACCGGCATGACATACCCAGTTTGACACTGCAAGCAGTATGCGACTCTAGTAAGAGATTTATAGATACATCTGTTGGTGCTCCTTCGAAAATACACGACGCAAGAGTTTTCAAGCTATCAGATTTAAGCAGCGAACTCCCACAGATATGTGGCAAAAAATATCATTTGATCGGTGACTCTGCGTACGCAATAAGAGAATGGTTTTTAGTTCCATATAAAGATTATGGAAATTTGAGCGACGGTCAGAAGGTTTTTAATAAACGTTTTTGCGCGACCAGAGTTCCAATCGAAAATAGTTTCGGATTACTGAAAGGACGATTCCGACAACTTAGTGAAGTACACATGAAAACGGTTGACAAGATATCGAAGTTTATCACCAATTGTTGTGTTCTACACAATTTATGTATTGAATTCGACGACAATTTCGTATTTGATCGTAGCATCGATAAGCTACAGTATCACAACGTCGACATTCATAAATCAGACCAACACCAAAAAAGACTCGGTAAATTAAAATGGGATGCCCTCATGATACAATTTACACAGGGTAACAGTTCATCTGAAAGTGATGGACCACTAGCTAATCCTGCCTTGTAAATTTAAAAAACAACATTAATAGAACAAGTTTAATTCAATTCTTTTTAAATTCACACTAAACACACTCATGCAATTAACAGCTCACGCGGTGATAGTCACACCTATAATATGTGTATACATATGTGTGTGCACCTATATCGGTATATGAGCTATCGTTAACAATTATTATTATTTTTTTTTCAATCACAATTTGTGCAAATATATATATATATATATATATATATATATATATATATATATATATATATATATATATATATATATATATATATATATATATATATATATATATATACATATATATATATATATACATATATATATATATATACATATATATATATATATACATATATATATATATATATATATACATATATATATATATATACATATATATATATATACATATATATATATATATATATATACACATATATATATATATACACATATATATATATATACACATATATATATATATATACACATATATGTATATACACATATATGTATATACACATATATGTATATACACATATATGTATATACACATATATGTATATACACATATATGTATATACACATATATGTATATACACATATATGTATATATACATATACCGTGAGCGTCAGGTGAACCGGGTCAGTGAAACGACGATGGCGCTAGCTTTCTTGAAATTTATAAGGGGAACTAACTCACATCCCGAAAATATCCCTAGGCCTTTCGAAGCGTAGATGCGGACCGCCATTAAATATGTTAGACAGCTATCGAAATGTTTTTCGAGGTTATGTTTCACAGGTCACAAAGATTTGCAGTAGAATTTTTAGAATTTCCAGACATGTGTTTACAATAACTAACGATTAACCAAAACGCTGTAGTTCGATGATCTATTGTCTTGATCTAAAACATTCATAACGTATTTTCACTATCTCGTGTACAACTCTACAATACTCTATAACCCTAAAAACACTCCTGATATCTGTCAACCAAATACAATGGCCGCCTCCACGGACCATGGAGTAAACATATGAAATCGCAACTGAACTAGGGATATTCTTGGTGTATTGGCTCTCCCTTTAAATTTCAAGAAAACTAGCGCCATCGTCGTTTCACTGACCCGGTTCACCAGACGCTCACGGTATGTATATATACATATATGTATATATACATATATGTATATATACATATATGTATATATATATATATATATATATGTATATATATATATGTATATGTATATATATATGTATATGTATATATATATGTATATGTATATATATATGTATATGTATATATATATGTATATGTATATATATATATGTATATATATATATATGTATATATATATATATATGTATATATATATATATATATGTATATATATATATATATATATATATATATATATATATATATATATATATATATATATATATATATATATATATATATATATATATATATATATATATATATATATATATATATATATATATATATATATATATATATATATATATATATATATATATATATATATATATATATATATATATAATAATCACTTTTACGTACACAATTAATCCAATAATGAAAAATATATAATGTATACTCGATGCAAATATGTGTTAAGAATGAAAACCTATTTGTTCGTTAGTATAGGTATACTGCATTGTATCGTTATCAATATTCTAGCAATTACTAAACAATAATCCAAATTTTATCATACTCAACATCTCTGCGGTGTGTGTGTGTGTGTGTGTGTATACACACACGTGTACATACGTATACGTATGTATATGTATACGTACGTATGTACGTACGTACGTATACGTACGTACACGTATACAAGTGTATACATACACTTTTTTATATTATTAAATGCATATAAAATTAATTAATATTTATTTTCCCAAGATATGACCAGCTGTTCGTGTAAAAATGATTATGAATTATACCTATAAGGGGTATTCCCACTATAACCGAGCGGCCATTGCTTTGACATTTTTTTTTTTTATGCCATTTTTTTAAGGTACTTTTCGACAAAAGAAGACATACATATTCCTCGAAAAAAAATATTCGTCATCTGGTTCCAGTTTATGACTTTTCAATGCAGCAAAAAATTAATTTCGACTAGAGTGTAGCCTCTCATTTTTCTCAAATAAATTTACTAAAAAGTACATTAAAAACCGCATCTTTTGGTGGCTATCTCATTGTATAGAAATGATTCATCGATTTTTTCTGTTTGGATGAAACTGAAAAATGTGTTTCTATTCGTAAAAAGGAGTAAGTACTGGTAAGTACACGTGTTCAGGTGTAAATTCTTTTGGAAATCGTGGATGTTTTTTCATTGTTGATTTATTATTCTTATTTTAGAATTTATGGCAAGGGTTCCAATTACCGACAAGTAAGCTTACTCACTCCTTTTTTATGAATAAAAACACATGTTTAACAGTTTCATCGAAATATAAAATATCTAAAAATCGTTTATCTACGATGAGATAGCCACTAAAAGATACGGATTTTAATTTACTTTTTATACTGAATTTATTTGAGAAAAATCGGGTAGGATACACTCTGGTCGAAAATAATCTTTTTCTGCTTTTGAAGGTCATAAACTGGAATTGGCTAACGAATAATTTTTTGTTACGAATACGTATGTATTTTTTGTCGAAAAGTACCTGAAAAAAATTGACGTCACAATAAATTACAAAAATGTCGAGGCAATAGCCGCTCGGTCAGGTATAGCCGGAGGCCCCATAAACATTGTGAACTTTCATAGATTTTCACTGTAATATATCTGAGAATCCATAAAAGTATATTTGAATTTCTGAAATCGATTATTCACATTTATTAATTTTATGAGATTTTCATCGTTCGTTTTATTGAGATTTAAGTGCGTCAAATATTAGATGAGGTGTTAATAATAATTGGTACATAAAGTACCACTACTTTACCTGCAATTTGCACAGTTCTCATAAATTCTGTTTGCTTCCGTGAGCATTGAAACAAAAATTCAAAGAATTTGTGTAAAAGTCCAATGTAATTGAACTGCGAAACAGTTCGTGTTTACCTGAACGTCTTCTTATGGATATGCATGGAGCCCTGAAATTTTGGCCATTTTTTTATGATTTAATTTGAACTAAGTGAAGGGGCATCGCGATTAAAAATGCTTCATATGGGTATCAAGGACCACCCTAATACATATGTATGTAGGTGCATACATTACTCATAAAAATTGTACCATGACTTGATGAATATCTTGAATAGTATGAAAGATAAAGCGGAAGGGGTTGATGGTATCAGCACAAATATTTTAAAGTCCATTGCATCAAGCGTTGTGTGACCACTTGAACATGTTTTTTATTTGTGTATTTACAAAGCAATATGGCCTACAGCTCTAAAGTCAGCTGAGATTATACCAATTTATAAGGCGGGTGACAGAACTTTACCCACGAACTACAGACCTATATCATTAATTTCTAACATATCTAAAGTTTTTGAAAGAATAGTGCATGCTAGATTGTACTGTTTCTTGAATAAGCAGAATATATTTTCGAATAAACAATTTGGTTTTAGGAAGAATTCTGGAGCTAGGGATGCGTTAGCGCACGTTACAAAAGTAATAGTTGATGCTATGGATAAAAACAAAAAACCCATTGCCACTTTCCGTGACCTAGCTAAGGCCTTTGGTACGGTGGATCATGGAATCCTGCTTAAGAAATTGTTTAGATATGGTATTAGAGGTCTTCCATATGAGCTCCTCAAGAACTATTTAACTAATAGGACTCAGATGGTCAAAATCAAATCCTACTATGGGAAATCCTTAACTGTGAATTGTGGGGTACCACAAGGTACGATACTGTGACCTCTCTTGTTCATAATCTATATTAATGACTTACTAACTACACTGCCGAGTGAATCTGCATCAACTTATGCAGATGATACGGTAATTCTGAGTATGGATGATTCTTGGGCTAGTGCCGAATCAAAGATGAATGATCTTCTAGATATAACTAGTACCTGGTTGATTTTGAACAAGTTGTCACTAAATATACTTAAAACAGTTTACATAGCTTTTGGCTCCTACCTTGATAGTGTTCCAGTTTCGCTCAATATATTAATTAATATTAAAGGAGTATGCAGAGTTCACTCATGTAAATTTTTAGGAATAGTAATTGATAGTAGACTAAAATGGGAGTGTCACATCAATTATATGGTTAAAAAGACTAGTTACCTTACCTATGTATTGAAAAAAATGTCGCATATCGCAAATGGTCATGCATTATTAATGCTTTATTATGCGTTATTGCAAAGTATAGCCACTTACGGAATCATTGCGTGGGGGGAGCCCTCAACAGCTCACTATGTGGCTTACAAGAAGTGCAGAATAGACTAATAAAAATTATAATCAGGAAAAATTGTAATATAGTTCACCCACTGGCCATTAAGCAGTATTATCTTTTGGAAACAGTAATGTTTCATTATGGGAAATTATCTAATGGTTATGTGCAATCAAAGAGTGTTACTAGAAATAAGCTTATTCGTGCTGATGTTAGCAAGACTCTCACTCTAAATAGTCATAATACAGTAGCCTTGAGAATTTTTAATAGACTAAGTGTTGACATGAAGATTCTGGAAGTAAGTAAGCGTACCTTAAAGCATAAAATAATAGTCTGGATATAAGAAAATTCCAAAATACTTATTGATAATAATTTACTTGTTGGAGCTGATCTATTACAAGATTTTGCACTTTGTTGAAGTGTTAGTCTTAGGTTGGATTACTGATTTGTTTTAAATAATTATGGTGGATGTATTTTTCTTTTTGTGTGTGTATATAGGTTGCTTAGGCTCTTGGGAGAAATTGTTAGTCTGGGAGTTTTTAACCTATAGTTTTTAGTTTAGTTTATAAGGCTTTTATATTGTAAATTACAAGTACCGTAACCCCGTACAGGTAACTTTATTACCTCTGTGGATGTATTTGCGTGTTATTGTTTTTATAACTTATAAACATCATGTTTGGTCAATAAATATTTGAAATATTTGATTTAAACTATGAAATTTTTGGAATATTGAGGCCCACCCTTTTACAGAAAACATGCAGTCAAGGTGCCGAAGGGTTGTAATCTACGAGATTTTTCAATTGCACAACTAGCCCCACTCTACCCTATACGTGTGTGTAGGTATACTAAATAAAAAGATGGTTATTTTATTATTTACCACGAGCCGTAATGGATAATAACATATACAGTCCGACCTTCAAATAAGAAACCTTCCCCAGTTTCTCGCTCAAGCACTTCCCCCACTACCACTCGAGCTCCGCGCTCGAGAGTAAAAGAGTGAGAGAGACAGACAGAGGTAGTGAGCGTGCAGCGCGCGTCTGGTGGGTGTATCCGAATTCTAGGAAAAACTCTTCCCCTTGGGGGCTTTTCGGTTTCGGTTTCTTATTCGGAGGTCGGACTGTACTTATATTTCAAGGTATATGCGTAAGGTTCAGTGGCTACACGTCCACTGTTGTGACCAATATTAGGTTCTGCGGCCTAGAAGTTCCCGTATGAGTTCCATTTTTTCACGGTGGCGATTTTGCTTCGCCTCTTCTTTGTCTTTATGCAATTGATGTAGGGTTTCAACAATGGAAATGCTTTTTCTACGCTTCGGCACTTGGATTCTGTCTGCTGAAATTCTTCTCTGCTCAGCTCTCAAATAATGTTCGTCATCAGAGCTGTCGCTATCAGTTATAGTTTTGTTCTTGAACCTCTTAACCTTTCGAGAACTCCGAATTAATTCGGGTTCGATACTATCGTCCAGCATTGAATTTTGGATAATTCCTGTTCGAAAGGAATTGTCTGACATGAACTGCCAGATTTTGAATTGTTAACTTTCGCATCTTTTTTGCGACGGATGACAGTTTTGTATCGATTCTCGATTTGAACGGCTGATTTAAATTTACCTTTCTCGCTCTTTAAATCTTTTGAAATTTGTTCCCACATGATTTTTTTATTTTTGAATTTTTTCATCGGTCCAATCTGGGATACATACTCGTGGAATTTGTCTAACACAAATTTTGTTTGATTGTCATCCCACGGATCTACGAAAATAGGACATCGTTCAATTTTACATTTGCTACGAGTGTTTATGAGTAATGGTATAAAAGGTGCAGGCTCTGCACAAACCAAATTAAAATGTCAACAAACCAGGTAAGAATTACATATTTATAGTAAAATGTAAAATATAAAAAATCCAAAAAGTAAAGCATTATTTTTTACGTATTGTGGACGGTTGAAGTTCAATTCAAGATTTTTCAACTAAACATTTTGACAATTAATTTTTGGTCATGGAGTTACGGCATGCATACTGTCGCTGTTGATAAAAATTAAATAACTTAAGGTGAAAGAAATAGAGAAAAATTTTAAAAATCACAATCAATTTTAATAGAAAACTTAGAACTACGAAATGATTATCGTGAACATTTTGAAAACAACTTGAAACATTTTTATTTGTATTAATTTCGAAGTGGATAAGTTAATACCAACACTGAGAGAAATTCAACTTGTAAAAACAACATTTTTGATTTGGTTAAAATTTTGTAGTATCCGTAACGTTTTTTTTTTGTCACGGTAACTATTATATAGTACATGGAGCATTTGTGACTTAGTAACAGTAACTACATCACAAGTTTGGTAATTCTAACAGTTTTATTCGGCCGTGTATTCAACTTTTCTCAAATGTTCACTGTAACTACAGTAGACTCCCGTTAAGTGTTCCCCCGTTAAGTGCTCGCTGTCATGGAATTGCGACGTTTTCGGCATATTTCGCAGAATCGACAGATCCCCCACTCTTGCGCCGTCTTTCTATGGGTGATGTGGTTGCAGCCGCCTATTCTTTTGTTAGTTCGATTATACTGTGTAGTATTTCCGAGAACTAGTAAGCGTAGTGGGGGCTCCATTTAAGTGCGCATTTCTCCGAATTTAGGTTGTTTACAGCCCTGAGCATGAGCACTTAACGGGAGTCTACTGTATTTGTATTGCTGGTCACGGTACAATTTGTCCAAATTACATGTACTATTTTTTAGATGTTTAATTTATTCGAGTAATGGTAACTATAATCCCAGTTGACAGAACTTTGTAAACTATTGAAGATTAATGAATTTTTTAATTTAACTCATTTGTTTGAATACACTAGTTATTATAATATTGACTGCAGTGAATCAACGTGTTTATATCTACTACTTCTAAAAAGTCAATTTGCGAAAGTATTGACAACTATATTTTATAAGTAATATTATGGTTCGTTAATATCACTATATTTCCCCATTGATTTGAAATCATTTTTTTTTTTTTTTCATTTCTTATAATTCAACCAAAGTATCTTACAATAAAATGTGATTTTTGATAAGGTAACAATACTTGACTTGTTGTTGGTGGAATAGTGGATCGCACCATAAAATATAGTTCGTTTTGAAATAAACAATTGGCAATTTATCTTCACATCATAGTCATGCGGAGCGATATAATTAACTTTTCTTGCTGAATCAATAAATTGCATCCTTTGTTACAAATGAGCGAGCAAATGAGTGAATTTTCGGCTGGTAATATGTAGGCTCCGAACAAATACGAGAACATCAATGTATTCTTCATCGGGTAGTTTGGCGTAGTGGATAGAGCGTGCGACTAGTAATGCGAGATTGCGAGCGGACGTGGGTTCAAAACCCAGTTGGGACCAACGTGAATGGCGGCGTTTTTCGTAGCGAAATAAAAAAGCGTTTTTCGTAAATACACATGCGACAAGTCCTCTAAGATAGTATATTTAATGTTAAAATGTATAAAACAGATGGTTTTTTTTCATTTAATTTTATTAAAAATAGTTCCATTCAATTGAAATAGTTAACGTAAATATAATAATTGTTACAGCGGACTACGCGAAAATAGTTCCAAGGAATATACACATAGTAAAATCTGTATATTGTATCGTGAACTATACAACTTTTGTCAGCGACTTTAGTTACGGCCACCGAAGTATTCAGTAACTGCTACTAAATTTTACAACGTCTGCTGAACATAAAAAAAACATGTTAGCGCCTTATTTTACTAGACAATTAGGGTTGGGGTAACTGAAAATTTCTCTCAGTGAAGTTTTAACAGTCTGTAAACAGAAGTTTTGGGAAGGGCTTCAGGTATGCGAACCATAAAGGCGAGGTCTTACATACGACTTCGCAACGAATGAAACTTTAATTGACTCACCTGTTAAACTCTTCACAAGATCTTCATCTTCGGACGGCGGATAAAGATCTATAATTTTGTCGTTTACTCGATATCGCATAAACATTTCGATGGTTGTAAAAGATTTACTTAGAGTGAGTACAAGCCTTATAATTGCCGGAACGTCGTATTCACCGTATTGTTTGTTATAAATTAATTATATAAACATAGGAGCATTGAAATATTGCCGCCTTTTGTTCACGGGAGAAATTTGAACGTGTCCATGCTGCGTTATTTTTCCGCGCTATACTCGAGCGCGACAGTCACGCTACACTCGGGGTTTGATCTGCACTGGCGCAGTGCTGCTTAGTGTGACAAATGTGTACTAATGTGCACTCAGTGTACACCAGTGTAACCAGCTGAAAAAGCTATTAGTAAAAAAGGACGCTAGCATGAGTCAAGAGTCCGTAACGAGAACAAACTGTTGTAAACCATTAATAAATAATATTTAATAAAACTATTAAAACTGAACTCATTTCAAAAACCCCTGATCCAACAGAATAGGACCCCGAGTCTAAAACCTTTGATGACGTAATGTTAAACAAATAAAGAGGTTGACTTTGAAATTAAGAGAATCCAATATCCAGGTGTTGTGGAAGTGTTAGAAGAAGATGGGGTTCAATTAGTAGAAGTGTTCCTCGTAGATAAGTTTGAATGCGTAGAATTAGCTGTTGAAAATGAGGTTTAATTCGTAGAAGTATTTCTCGTAGAAGGGTTTAAATTCGTAGAAGTTTCTGTTAAAAAGGAGGTTAAATTCGTAGAAGTATCTCTCGTAGAAGGGTTTTGAATTCGTAGAAGTTTCTCCTTTAAATGGGGTTAAATTCGTAGAAATTCTTGTAGATGGGGTTAAATTCGTAGAAATTCTTCTAGAAGGGGTTAGATTTGTAGAAATTCTTGTAGAAGGGTTTAAATTCGTAGAAATTTCTCCTATAAATGGGGTTAAATTCGTAGAATCATCTGTTATGGATGAGGTCGAATTTGTTGAAGTATTTTTCGTAGATTGAATTAAATGTGAAGAATTATTGTCTTCCTGAGGAGTGACTTGATTTTCGACATTTAATAGAGTTTCGAGCAAAGCTTTAGGTTCTTCAAGAGATTCAGATAAATTGCGAAGTCTAGGAGCATCATCAAAAGGAATTGAAAAGGAACGACGAGTCGTTAAGAGAGGGATCTCATGACGACCAGATGTTAAAGTATTGGTGACCGTGAAAATTATGCAGTCATGTGCTGACAGAAAATCTAACCCTAAAATACCGTCATCCTCAATATCAGTTACGTAAACGTTATGGGGAGAAGAAATAAATCCAGCTACATTGATCTGAACGGACTATTGCACTAGAATTGCAGTAGTCTCTCCTGTAGCTGTACGCAAAGAGGTGGAATGGAAATCACCCTTAGTGGATTCTAAAAGATCCGAACGGACTACTGTAACCTCCGCCCCGGTGTCTATAACCCAGAGATATTTAACACCATTTACGGTGCCCCAGGTGTATAGTCCGGTTTGACGGAGACCTCTTAATAAAAATTTACAGGTTTCACCAAAATGGCAAGAATTGGAGACATTGAAAATGCCTCACAAGAATGTATAAAAATGTTGAAGGTCGAAATAAGAAACCCGACCATTTTTTGTTTCTTATTCACAATTTTTTCTATTGAATTATCACGTTTTCGTTTTCGATATGAACGCATACGTTCAGCCGCCGTTTTAATATTTTTTTGCTCGTCCATTGCGACACGAAACCACTCAGAGCGACGAACGCGCTACGACTGAACACGTTACTACAGAAAAAAAAAAAAAAAAAAAACACGAGCTATGACAAAACCAGTTGCCTAGCAACCACGCCATGCTTATAACCTGTATGATGCTATTCATTCATGAATATTGAAAATATCAAACAAGATACAATTTTGATTTCGTTGAATGAAATTACAAAAATTGTGTGTCTGAAGACGATCATTTTCAGCCATATTCGGAAGTGAAAACTATTTGCCTTATATTTATTTTACTGACATGAAAAAAAATTATGTCGTTAACGTGATGGATAATGGTTCCAAGAATTTTTTCAATGCTGATTGGTTTCATTTTTAGAAGAAATGAATCGTAATAACCAGGGATAAGATTGATTTTATTATCCAATATTTAATTCCGATGGGATAAAATTTTGCATAAAATACAATTTTCGATAATGAAATCAATCTTATCCCTGCTTATCAAAATCCATTTCTCCACAAAATATTATTAATTTGCATCGAAAAAATTCTGGGAGCCATTGTCCACCACGATAACGACATAATTTTTTTTCAAGTCAGCAACAAAATGTAAGGAAAATAGTTTCCACTTTCGAATATGGCTGAAAATGATTGTATTCAGACACATAATTTGTGTAATTTTATTCAAAAAAATCAAAATCGCATCTTGTTTGAAATTTTCAATATTCATAAATAAATAACGGTTAGAATAAAAAGTATGAAAAAATCAGGATTGGGTGTTCCAGTACGGAAAACCGTATAAAAAATGACAAATCAAATAAAAAATGATGAGAGAAAATCATTGGTCAGGTTTGCATGGAATACCTTATATGTTATGCTCGATAATCACGTATGCGAATAAAAAACTCAAAATAATACACGTACGTGTAGTTGTGTTGATATTCTGATCCAAGGTGGTTCTTTGATTACGAGTTAACTCATGGTTCTTTCGACTCGTCATAACCAAGGATATTCCGGTATTATCAAACGTATTATCACGATCCAGTAGGCTTTGTTGAATTTCAGGTGAAATTAAAGGAGAAACTCGTTGTGGGCGAATGTTTATATCTTCTACAACTGCTACTTTTGAATGTCGTATTTTCGTCGCTGTTATACAATGCTTTAATGTGGAATAAGGGCAAAAGTTTTAGTAAAAAAACAAAAGAACGAGAAATTACATGTATTTCCTAATTTTTCATTTTACCTTTATTTGCCTTATCCGCTCCCGGGCTTTTATAATGTATTTTCTCCTTGATCGGGGCTTCTCTGATATCGTTCAATGAGTTTTCGTAATGTTTCGGAGTGTTTTCATCTTCGAAAAAATATGGAGCCACGTTTTAATTACCGTTGACATGTTTTAGAGGTACGCCTTTCGGAATATTTTTTTTTTCGGTTTTGTGGCGCACGGTTATCTAATGGGCAACGAATTCAATTTCAAATAATCAAAAGTTGAGACTGCTCGATAGATGTATTTTAAAAGACATCGTCGTTTATCTTCGTTTACCCTTCTTGGTGATTCATTCTCATCATGTCGATGAATGTAACTGCTGGAAATTTTTTCTGGATAAGCTGTCTGATCTGACATATGTCGGGTATAGGTATTTGTACCTTATGCAGATAATTCTTTGAGGTTGCATTTTTTCTTTTGGATTGCATGACCTACCATATAAAAAAGTAAAATTTTCACAATTGGAAATAAAGTAATGGGCTTTGGATATTAATATTTTGCACGGTCTACTTACCTCCTTCGACCTCTTCTAAATTAGATCTAAATGTTACATTCTTCGCTACAATTTTTGGAAATGCTGGGAATTTAGCAAGAGCATTGTACCCGTCAGTACAGTCTTCGTCGCTATTCAGTATTCTTCGAGCTTTGTTTTTTCTGGTATTTTTCAACATGTTATTGACATCAGAGCCAGAATTTACGTCTGAAAAAATCTCGGCGTCCTTGAGCTTCTTTCGCCCATTCTCATAGTCGACTGAAGTGGTCAAGTAAGTGGTCAAACAGAAAACAACAATATTATACCATACGTTTTTCTATAATATGACTGTTGATCAATTTGATTGAAAAATATACTGATGTGCAGTTCCAGATGCTGGCCTGACGTGGATCGCCGTGCCAAGCCCAATATCTTACCACGTCACATGCCAGGAATGGTCCAAGAGCCGGTTACAAATTAGGCCCAGCATATTAATTTAAGATTGGCCCAAGCTCGTTGGCCAAAAATGAGTCTCCGTTGTATCAGATGCTGGCCCAATGTACCTTGCCACGTCAAGCCCAATATCTTACCGTGTTACATGCCAAGACTGGCCCAATACCAATATCAGTACATGGGCCGATTTTGTTAGGCGTCAGACAATATTGGCCCAAGATATTTCTCGCATCAATATGCCCATCGACTCTGAGACAATACGATTCGGGGCTGAGGCTGTGGTATACATTTTGCGCTGCACATGAAATAGATATTTATAATAGTTTAATTTCAAACATTATCAAGTTCCTCACGGATCAATTTGATTCGGGATCGTCATATGACTTGTTAAATTCATTTCTTTCAGTTATCTCTCCAATCAGAAATGGAGATTTAGGGCAAAATCCATTTATTAAGAGATTTTTCAAGGGAATACACAATATTAAACCTAGTAAACCGAGATATGAGGTGACTTGGAACCCCAGTATAGTACTAACATACATTTCTAGTTTATACCTAATTTTGGAAAACCTGACCCTTAAATTAATATCTTTACTTGCTTTAGTTACCGGTCATAGGATGCAAACCTTTGCTATTATAGAGCTGAACAATATCAAAATATTCAATGAGACGATTGAAATAAGAATTACGAACAGAATAAAGACATCTGGTCTTAATAAAGTCTAACCAGTACTAAAACTAACAATCTTTGACAAAAATCCCAGTATTTGTCTCGCTTCTGTATTGAAAACTTATATCTCAAAGACTAAGAATATCCGTGGTACTATCAGTAAATTATTCATTACCACTAGAAAACCGCACAATAGAGCGGTAACAACACAAACCCTCAGCAGATGGGTGAATACCGTATTGGATAGAAGCGGTTTAGATACGAACATCTTTAAGGCACACAGCACAAGGCATGCTTCCACATCTGCCGCTTATAGAAAGGGTCTGGATTTGGAAGAAATCAGAAAAACTGTCGGATGGACTAAGAGTTCGAAGGTCTTTGCCAAGTTTTATAAGACCAGTTATAGATCCGTGTGTATTTGCCAGATCAATACTTTCTGATTGATTTTTTAATTTATGGTCAGATGTTTATGGTAAAGTATAATGGAAATATTTCGATAAATTCAAAAATATGTATGAAAAATTCAAATATATACGTTTATGTTCTCACAATCATTGTCGTAAGATGCTTTGAACATCTACCTAGTGATCCGGAGGACGGCGCGGGAAATATAATTAAATAATCAATTGAACTTACCTGTGAAGTTCGATCATCAAGAGACTCGGTAGAGTCTCACGCCAAGTACATTAAAAAAAAAATAATTGAAAAAAAAAAATTATCTCGTTTCGATTCTACCACTTTCTTTTACGGGAACGGGAGCTCGGCGCAGGAGTGGGGGTAACCATATTATTTCATTACAGCGTATAGGCAATATCTCAGGGCTTACCGAATTAATACAAGAATAAGATGCGAAAAAGATTGCATTTGAGCTTAATATCAATGCAATCGGTGCACGGATGGCTGAAATATGATTATTTAAAAAATCGAGAGGGTCAATTTCATCTCAGCAATTTCGTCGTCGTACCAGATTTTTGCTCCGTACATAAAAACTATGCGGATATAATACATAGAGAGTACTCCGACGAGACAAAAGTTTCCACGAATCTCTATATCTATATATACTATGGATACGCATAGAATCCGAGCGAGTTCGTCGGTCTGCCATTCAATAACCCTTTCTATGGCCCACAGGAGGCAGCATAATCGCGCACACCGTATAGCTGAACGTAATAATCATATTTATCTTTTTGTTTATTTGACGAGTCGAGCCTTTGAGGTTATGATATCTGTCACGATTGTTCGCGATTATAGGAAAGTGTCGGTAGTTTACTTGTATTTATTTTAAATCAAAATAATTCCGTAGTAATACGGAGATAATAATTATTAAACGCTCCATTATAATAATATTTATGGAGCATAGCAGTATTGCATCCAGATTTTGACACTTTCAAGAAAGCCTATCTAACTGTACGTGATCAAAATGAGTAATAACATGCCCTCTATTTGTTATCGAGGATAAAGAATTATTATACAGTTCCAATATCGTGTATAAGTATCTGTGAAGATTCATCTCAATTATAACGAAGGGTCCACTGTAAATTACTTATATTTATTTGAATACTTATTTCTCTGACTACGGAAGTCGGATATAACGTAGAATTCATAAAGGAATCAGAAATTCAGTAATAATGAAGAGATAAAGGCCAATAATATGTATGGAGCAAATAGAAATGACCTCATTTAAATTTACATACAAATCCAGTCCCAGAACTCACTACAGTTCTCAAAATGAGTAAAAATAAGCCACCGATTACTTATCCAGGATAAAGAATTGTTATAAGGTCCCAATATTGTATATAAAATTCGGAAATATTCTACATTGCAAATATGAGTTACCTAGAATATGAATTTGTAATTAAATGCAAGATATAATATATAATGCGAACTGAGTCATTATTCCCTGTAAAACGTATTTTGTACAAAAGCTATAAATGCGTGCCGTGTGGCTGCTCGTGATTAGATGAGAAAGATACTTGTTTATTAGATTGAAAATTGATGTAAATGAGATATGCGGAATATCAATTAATTGGCAACAGGTGATGAGATTGCACAAGAAATAACCATGAGATTGAACAAAATAATAAAATTAATTTTTATAACGTAATAATGACCATACGTGATCAAAATGAGGTATGGTTTCATATCACGTATAAAAGAGTCACATATTCTATAAACATACATGATCGTAAATGTATTGTTATGAAAATTAGTAGAGAGATGGCATCGTTACCTAAGATTTAATTAGATATTTGCAACTCAATGCCAAATATAATGAATGATGTGAACTAAGTCAGTGCCTCATGTAATATCTTGTGCACTGAGAGCTATCACCGCATGCAATGTGGCTGATCATAATTAGATTAGCAAGATAAAAATCTGAAAACTGGAAAATGGAAACAAATCAAAAACTAAAGATGTAAGTTTGCTATGGAATTGTGATCATTTGACTAGTTTAAGTTAATTTGATTAGCATCTGGGCCTTCGATGATGTAAGTATAGTTATTCGTAGCTAAAATTTTCCCTGTGAATGTTTTTTTTAACGTTTTTTCAACTTTGTTCTGTCAGCTTGAAACTCTTCGGACAACTTTTAGTAAGCAGAGAACTTGTCAAAGTCAAAATTATAAGCGACGACGGTACATAATTTCATCATCGGTGGCTCGATTGCTGATCAAACTTGAATTACTAGAATATTTACCATTATGCAGCCAAATTGCATCTTCAACTCTTTAGGGAAGACGCTACAAAAATCTTGACCAAGAGGAGTTTTTTAATTTCCAATTAGCCAAGAAAGGTCCAATCGAAAAAGTGATACTACCAATTCTAGATTATGGTAAAATATGTTTTCAAACAAAATCTCAGTCTTCTGCGATGAAACTGCATGCGCAGGAAACCTTTCGCAGCGCTGTGCAGGATCGATTCTGCGAAAGGTTCCCTGCGCATACACTTTCATTGCAGAAGACTGAGATTTATCAGTAAAACACTTTCAATAGAACTCATAACAGCTAGATTTATAGAAATGAATAGTATTCTGACAAATATCATTCAACAGAATCGGTTGAGAAAATTAAAACGTGCACAAAAAGTAATGGAATCCCCCAAAAGCACTTGGGTGCAAAAACTTTGCGCCAAGTAGATTAAACCGTAGTAACTATCAACAAAAATTTGTTTACAAATTATTCAAAGTAATAGCATTTGATCTACAAAAGTATTGAAATCAATGGACTTTGCCAAGTACAATTGAATTTGCTTCCAATTAATTTCTGAATGTTGACATTTCAATATACATAACATGCGTAACATATTATAACATGCAACATACGTACTCATATAAGAAACGATCAATTATAAATAAACTGACGGAAAAATAAAGAAAAGAAAAAAAAATTTGGAGGTAGTGGTACTTGGCGGGCATTTTTATAAAAAGTACAAGAAACTGTAAATTGAACTATTTCAATATTCTTATAATAACTTCAACATCAGCCCGCCAAGTACCACGTACTCCAAATTTTTTTTCTATCCTTTGTTTTTCCGTCATTTTATTTATAATTGATCGTTTCTTATATGAGTACGTATGTTGCATGTTATAACATGTTACGCATGTTATGTATATTGGAATGTCAACATTCAGAAATTAATTGGAAGCAAATTCAATTGTACTTGGCAAAGTCCATTGATTTCAATACTTTTGTAGATCAAATGCTATTACTTTGAACATTTTGTGAACAAATTTTTGTTGATATAATTATATGACCGCCCCGTCCGAATAGATCACTCCCATCCGATTAACCCAAATCCTTTTTAGATTATGATAACGACTTTAAAGAATGAAGTCAGCAGCCAACGCTACCGCATATGTGGTGGCTGCAATTGTTTTATTTTGCATTATTAACTTTAAAAGTGGTGGCACATAGCTCATAAGATGGGCAACTACCTAGTGATCTATTCGGACGGGGCGGTCATATAATTATGATTGAACTTCACAGGTAGGTTCGTTTGATTATTCAATAATGCTTAATACAAATACAATTCAGTTGCTGAGATTACATTAATATCCATTAACATTTATGTGTTCAATTGAATCCATTTTTGATAGTGTTGGTGAAAAAATTGAATGTGTGGGCGGGTCTGTATGTGGGAAAAATGGAAAATATCATGGTTTGTCTTCTTACTTTCTATTTCAACTGAATCCAGTTTCAGGAGACAGGGCATTGAAATTAATGAAATTATTGGCATTTAATCATGACCATCACACTGGTTCAAGTTGATTTCATTGACTGTTTAGCGTACGATGACGCTATAAACTGTACAATGAAAAAGTCTTGTAGACCCTAATGCTTTTGACGTTCGACAAGTTAACCAACGAGCTTCAAGCTTAAAGAATGTACATACAAAATCATGCTATGGAAACAGAGTGAATTTTAGAGAACAGTTTCTGATTTTGACTCGAATATTTTTTTAAAATACAGATCAATGAAAGAATCACAACAAATTATGGATGAAAATTATTCTAAAACCGTGGGAACTATTATTAAAATTTTGCTGTATTACTAGTTCTCTACATGATTTTGAATAAATTCTGTAAGTTTTCCGCTTCATGACTCACTTATCGAATGCAAGGAATTTTGCGAAGAAAATATTGAGGGCACATACAGACTATTCCATCGTAGACTCTTTGCCTTCGTTGAAGACCCAAAACCTAATCGAACAAACTTAAGTATAATAATCATAATTAAATAACAAAATTCTATTCAGGCCTATTTAAGTGGACTAATTCAAATTTTAATCATTTTCAAGCAATTTCAATCACTTTACTAGTCTACTTTCAAAAAGCAACGATCTACACTCACTTAAACACCAAGGAGCTTCCTACTTCACTCGAGTCTACGTCTGCGCCAACCACGGAGGTGTTCCAAAATGATGTCCCTGCTGTGCGATGCAATTGTCTAGGCGTGCCCAGAACGACGAGGTTGTGTTAGAGATTACTTGCGGGGTTATGTCCGCAAAAACCTCCAACATCTTAGCACGCAAAGCAGGGAGGTCGTTTATTTTACCTCCGTCGTAAATTTGCTCTTGACGTAGGGTCATAGGCCAAAGTCGAGTGGTGTCAGGTTGGGCGACCGTGCAGACCATTGAACAGAGCCAAGCCGGCCAATCCAACGGTCTTGGAACTCCTCGTCTAAGTACGCATGAACGGCAGCGGCGTAATGAGCTGGTGCTCCGTCCTGTTGGTACCAGATCACTGAACCCTGAATGTATCAAAAAGCACAACATTGGTAACTGAAAAGGTTCTTCTCTTTTGAACCGCACTTACGACTTGAAAAAAGAATGTACTCACGTCTCCTTCAAGGGCTCTCAAGGCAGGTACTATCTGCTCTTACAGCAGCTGTAAGTACTTAGCACCGTTGAGATTTCCTTCTCTGAAAAACGGCCCGATGATATGGTTTGCGCACATACCCGCCCACACGTTCAATTTTTGCTGATACTACGTGTGGGCCTCAATGACTAGATGGGGATTAGCGTTTGAATAAAATCGCAGGGCTCGTCAACATGACGTTCAATTGTTGGAAAGTCGATGAAAATTTTTTTCTCTCGACGGAATTGTATTCTCTTAAGTGTTTAGATAATACCGTGATGAATAGAAAAAAAATTATTTCATATTTAATAGTATAACATTTTTTTCATCATGTTTTACGGTCGGTATCGTGGCAGTGTAACACTGCTGCGTTTGCTGCGTGGAGATGTAATTTCAACATTAGGGAAGAGTGGGGTGATTGCGAACACTTAAGGGAGAACTGAAATAAAACAAAACCACATTAGGTTACGTATGCTATTTATTAGTTAAAGTTTACTTGAACTAATCAATCTTACGTTCTCACTAACAATGTAGATAAATTTTCGAAATAAAATCAAATTTTAACAGAAAAACAAAACGTTAGTGTCCGAGATTACCCCACAGCGTGTGGGGTAATTGCGGATGGTGTGTGGGGTAATCACGGACATAGTCTAAATAGTACAGAAATCACAGAGAAATCCCCTTGATGAGCTGACACCATTCGTACCGTTTTCGTGGGCCCATAAATTACATTTGTAACATTTTATCCAATCTTCATTGGGAGGATTTTCATACTTTTCATCACAAATTAGGCAATAATACTCGTTCTCCTTCGTAGCTCCTTTATTGATTTTTTTTCCTGCGTGGTATGTTTTCATCTGCAAATACTTTAAGATTCTTCACACCTTTCTTCCGCTTCATCTTTCTTTCTTCATCTGCAAATACTTTAAGATTCTTCACACCTTTCTTCCGCTTAATGGTACTTACAGTCTTTTCACTTTCTTTCATCTGCCCTTTATTTTTCTTTTTCTGTTCTTTTTCTTCTAAACCATCTTTCATAGGAGTAGTGGTTATTATAGCTGAATGTTTTTTTCTGCAAGTTTGTTTACTTTTCCGTTGTGGCAGCTTGGGAACATTAACAATATCTCCAAGTGAAATTGATTTGTTCAACACAGCTAAAGAGATTACTGGTCTTTGCTGCACATTTGATGTCGGTACTATCTGTGGATCAGGTGTCACTGCTGTTTGCAAATTGCCAATGGGACTTTTAGGTGGTGATGTCGTATCTACGAATTGCTCATCAAATTTAGTTGTGTCTAATGGCCAAATACCAGCCGTTCGGAAACCCCTTGCTGCTTTCTCTATATTGCTGATGCGATTGAAAGCTTTCATGAAGAGTTCAACAATTTCATACTGTGTAACATTTCGCCCTCCATTTGAAGCCATGTATAAGTCGCATTCTGTGTGATATGCAGTTTTGAGGGGTTCATAATATGTCAAGTCCAGTGGTTGCATACGATGTGATGTGTGAGATGGAAGGGACAATAATATTATTCCATTCTGGCGACTAAGCAGATAGCAAGCAAGGCTAACATGACTTTCATGATTGTCTAGAATAAGTAGAATTGGTTCTTTAACAGTTGGCTTAGCATAGGAGGTGAAGTTATGTAACCAATCTACGAATAAGTTCTCGTTAATCCAACCTGAATCGCTAACTGCTGCTATTATATCAGCATTGCCTCCTCGCAATAGTTTAGCATTCATTCGCTTCCTCTTAACAATCAAAAACGGAGGAACATGCTTTCTTGAAGCGCTGAATGCGCAAACTACTGTTCTTGTAGTACCTATTTCACTACTTGTTGCCTTGCCGACTTGTTTTTGGCCTTTTGGTGCTAAAATCTTTGAATTTCGTTGGACATTAGACATTCCTGTCTCATCAATATTGTAAACAGAACATTTTCACTTCCGTTTCATTAAAAGCTGTTATTCTATTGATAGAAGTGGACTTGGGCTTCCGTAGCGAAATGTTGGGAAACCTTTTTTTAAATCTATAGAACTATTCCTTTCCTGCCATTTGGGATGTTTTGTTAGAATTATGCCGCAAATTATTTACTTCAGCAAATTTAAAAGCTATTGTCCGCACCATCTCTATAGTTAAACCATAAAATAATCAACTGCATTTTATGATATATTCTTCTAATTCCCTTTCTTGTTCCTTAGTAAATATAGCCTTCCTTCCAGTTTTTGGTTCATTTATAACTTCTTTCTTGAGATGGTCGTGTATAGTAGTTTTTGGAACAGAATAAGTAGTAGCTTTTCCTAATGGAAATGTTTTGTTCTCAACATCTTGAATGGCTCTTTTTAAGTCTTCTAATTTGTATTTAGTCTGTGTCTTTCTCTGGTACTTTCGTGGCATCTAAAATAGGTACATTTGAGTGAATATATAAATTTTGAATTAAAAACAAGTTCACGTACAATGCAGTATATTTGCAAGAACCGATTAAAACGATTAGAGACTGCTGGACATAAATTATAAATAAAAGATAGTAATTTGATTGTTTAGGGGTAATTATGGACGTTCGATATTACCCCATCCAAATCGTCCGCCATGAGCCGACACAGACAAAAACGCAAAACTATATTTTTGTGTATTGTTTACTATCGCAAGTGAAAAAATAATCAATGTCTTCGAAGAACGATATGACGGCATGTGTCCGACTAATGCTTTGCAACCACAAATGCTCTCATCTATTTTGCACCAATAGCCTAATAGTGGACCTCGGACTTATTTTCAAATCTGGACGAAAATCATACAACAGAACGAGCTTCATATCCACTATTTTCTTGCAAGAAACAATGATATATTTGAACACTATGCATTGAAACTGCGTTGAGAGAAGTTGAGTTTATTAATTGTGCGAGTAAAAATGCCAAATATTAATTACACGGTTCCGGAAAGACGGGAAATAGTAGGGGAGAGTGGGGTCCCCTGTGATACGGGGCACCCTGTTCCACTGTCCATATCTCGTTTGCCTCTGGTGGCAGAATTTTGTACTAATAATCTATCATTCGTTGTCTAAAATCTGTCAATTCTATCTCATTTTCATACAGTGAAAGGTTGACATCATGTGGAAAAACAACAAAATAGATTCGCGCCTTCCGAAAGCTGGTTTTTATGCCTTGTATAATTTGTATTTTTTTCCATTGTCGTGGAATTTTTTTTTGGAAGCCTCCTTACATCCCAGTTAACACATTTACCCAAAATTTACGTCAGGATGACATCATATTGTGTCATGATTTACGTAAGATGTAAGTCACGTATGAGTCATATATGACTCAGTATTTCGTACCTCCTGACGTAAAACTTTTACGTAAAACATATGACGTAAATATGACGTCGATTTGACATCATTATGACTGATCTGACGTCAATCTGATATAATAATGATATCATAGTGATATCGAGTTTTTTTCCGTAAATCTTACCTTCATGTGACCTCAAACTGACTTCAATGTGATTTAACTGACGTCAAGCTGACATAACAATGACGTCATATTTTTGTTTTTGCTTTCCTCACATATGATCTCAAATTAATCGTACTGTATTTTATCTGACGTCAAATAGACAGAATACAGGTACTCAATTTATAATTTACAAATTAAATATCCCCAATCACATCTGTCAACAGAATTACGTTTTGCGGTTTTTAAAAATTACTCAACAATATACCATATACATAAAAACTTATAAAAAATTACATTTCTATCGAAAACCACTTCAAATTTTGAAGTTTCCGCATAAACGACAAAGAATTAAACGATGTTCAATTCATAGTAGGAAACTGTTTATTAATCATCATCAAGTTCTACAAAAAAAAAAACACAATCATATGACTTACTAATTACATAAATGATACATAAAATTATGACTCCAATATGACGTCATAGCATGATGAAAATATGATATAACATGTACGTAACAGTTAAGTCATACGAATGACATCACATCAAAGTTAAGTTTGATGTCAATATGAGGTCATAGTGATGTCATACAACATGACGTCAAATGAAAGTCATCAAACATAGTCACTATTATGTCATACCTACGTAAAAAATTTTGGACCTCTGTGTGACCTATATATGACGTCATTTTAAAGTCATGTGTTCACTGGGATATCATTAGCCATACATGAAGGTAATTGCAAGCATGAGTAACATAACCTGAAAATGGTTCTTCTGTCAAATAATAATTAAAAACATTATCAACGAGCAGTGGGGTACATTGTGACAACCTGTTATGGGGCTCGGTGTGACAATCCTATGGTGCAGTGTATAAATATAATTTTATTTTTCAGCTATTCGAGTTGATTGACATAAACATGAATCTCAGCAGACATGGTCCGAAATAGAAAAAAGAAATCTGACCAAAAAGTCATCGACGGTGCTACGATGGAGGCTGGTGTTCGAAAAGTCATCGATGACAACTGAAGTGTCCATTCCGCTTCAGCAGCATTGGGAATCAACAGAATGACTCTACAGCGATACGTCACTGAATACAAGGAACTTCGAACAGATGCACGACAGGGTATGAAGTTTGCTCCGAATTTTCGGACAAGAACTGTTTTCTCAGAAGCTATCGAGCTACAGGTGAGAAACTATTTGCACACCGCATCGAATATGCATCATGGCTTGACTCGTATACAAGTCATGGCATTAGCATATCAATTAGCTGTTACCAATAATTTAAATTGCCCAGAGTCATGGCATCACAAAAAGTCAGCTGGTGTAGATTGGTTTTTCAATTTCATTAAAAAATATCCAGATCTGTCGCTGAGAAAACTAGAAGGGATCAGTCTAGCTCGGTCAAGCAGGTTCAATAGAAATACAGTTAACCTGTTCTGATAATTTAGCAGCAACGTACAAGCAGTTGGGCAATGGTGTGTCACTTGCTTTCATTTACAACCTAGACAAAACTGCGTTAACAACAGTTCACAATACACCAAACGTGATCGCACAGAAGGGTAAGAATCAGGTTGATCAAATGACATCCGGTGAACGGGGAACTCTCGTCACAGCGTGTTGTTTTATGCTGCGAATGGAAATTCGATCCCTCTATTCTTAATGTTTCCAAGGAAAAATTTCAAATCGCACATGCTTCATAGGGCTCCACCAGTTTCCGAAGGAGCTGCGAATCAAAGTGGTTGGATGAACGGTGAAGTATTTATAGATGTCTTGAAACATTTTCAAAAATATGCTCGAGCATCCGTAGACCATAAAGTCCTGCTGATTCCTGATAACCATGATTCTTATATCACGATAAGTAGTTTAAATTTTTGTAAGGACATTAGAATTATCCTATTGACCCTACCGCCACATACTTCGAACACGCTTCAACCGCTAGATCGTACAGATTACAAGTTATCGAAAAATTCTTTCAACACAGCCTGCAATGAATGGATGATAACTAACCCAAGAAAAACTATATCTATTTATCAGATTGCAGAACTTTTCAGTATCGCCTATCCAACGGCATTTACTGTTCGTAACGTGACGAAGGGATTTGAATCGACAGGTAATTGGGCGTTGAATGACAATCTATTTCATGACGATGAATACCTGTGCTCGTATGTCATCGATCGACCTGCTCCTACTATTGAAACAAATCAGGCCCTAAGCGTAGATTGCAATATCAATGATAATTCACGTAATGTTAGGAAGAATGATCATAATTATAATGATAATGCGAATGAAGTCATGGATTTGAGAACTAGTTTTGATGTTGATGAGCTCTTGATGCAGTTGATGTAGTACCTGCAAGCTCAGCAAGTGATGGGGATCAAACTGATCCTGCTCATCACAATGCGTCGATGTCGCCTGATGCTCCATTGGTATCTGATATCTTAACAGCTCTTGAGAATTGTAATGAGTCGATTGTTCTAGACATTCCAATTATAGCAGATTCTAAGCTATCAGTTATTACCTGTGAATCTACTGAAGTTTCAGAAGATTCACTAAAAGTTGAACTTGAAGCGAGAATTAACTCAAAGATTGAATGTAAGAAACCAATTATCTTGCTGCAAGATATTAAACCATTTCCAAAGGCCGAACCTCGGAAAGGAATCAACAGGAAACGAAAGAGTAGCGTGATATTAACTAATACCCCTGTGAAAGATACTCTATGTAATGAAATGAAAGCTAAATAGATTAAAAAAGAACTGATAGAAGGAAAGAAGCTGCAGAATAAGCCAAGTTGAAAGAGAGTGTGCAGAAAACTCAAGTGAGTTGATAATTTGTCACAGAAATTTCAGCTAAAAATTCAAAAGCCAAAGGAGTGATGGAGGAATCTTTACCGAGCAAAGGCGAAGCGCCAAAGGTTGCTAAAAAAAAGAGGCCGCCCAAAGAAACAAAAGGATGCTGAAAATAAGGCACCTACTTTTTAATGTGATAAACAAACACTTGAGCCTGTTTGTTATTCTGTACCTGAGTATGTTTCAGACTAAAGTAATGAGAAATATTCATCATAGTAATAAGTTTGAAATTGCAATAATATAATGAAAACAATCTTTACCTGAATAAGTTTATTCAAATGGCAAAGAAATGTGTACTTATTAGTATTAAGTTTTCGTAAGAAATAACTATCCCTAACAAGCTAATTTCAAGTTGAAGAATAATAATAAATGATAATAATATGTTGAGTTTAAATTTACCACATGCTAGTCTTTGTTGCCGTACTCCAAAATACTGTACTTGTACACTATTTCGCGTATAATATGTAAGATGCTCAGAATTGTGCAATATATGTTAAGTTTTGATGGAATATATAATAGGTATAGTGGTACTAAGTGAAAAAAAAAATGTCTGTAGAACTGCTACGCATTAGGTTTGTAACGTCCTTATCAAGGCCTTTTCGCCAGCTGCTCGTATTGTTTGTGTTCGGCCAATTCGAGCGTTACTTCTATATCATTGTGTGTGCGTGTGTGTGTGTGTGTGTGAGTGGTGTTTTGTTTTCGGATTCGCACGAGAAACAGTTGGGTACCGCAGTGGCACCGCAAAAACTGCCCGTGAGATCGTAGTATGCGGACTGTTGCTTGAAATCGTATAGGAAACGATCGCAAACTGCAATAGCCTGAAAATCGCCTATAGAATCAAGACTTCGGTGTCTATTACGTAGTACTTGAAATTCTTTAGGAAACGATTGGAAACTGCAATAGTCTAGCAAAATCGCCCAAAGAATCAAGATTTTGTTATATGTAAGTCTGAAATTGTTGTTATATTGTCTGATGAGTAAATGATAGTTATTAGTAATGAATACGTAGGTCATGAATTTATAAGCAGATATATATTTTATTTGTGTCTTTGACAGATTGTAATTTAGTACAAGTTATATTTAAGTTCTGCTCGCTGATTACAATTTTGAATAATGCTGACTGTCGAGTGTCAACTCGATGAATGAAATAAACGCCCAGCGTATCGTGTTTATATACCGTTTAGAGATAATCCCCTGCTAATCTTTAAAGTTCTATAGGCTTCTATGGTGTCTAAAATTGAGGTACTAAGCTACTGTAGAAATTGTATTAGACTTTTCGTTCCAGTTTTTTATCCTTTACATTTTGACACCAAGTTCTGCAAAATCGGACTACTTTATTTTTTACCATACAGCTTCTATAGGCTTCTATGATGTCCACTTTTACGAATATTGACAATTGTTCCGAATTTACTTCAGATAAATAAATCAGACATATTTCTCTAAAATTCCGTGTGCATACTTTTGAATAATTTGAGTATTGTTTTGTAATAATATTGGTTATAGCTATTTCAACTAACGCTGACTCTAGGAATACTCATGTAAACTTATATCGTACGCTTTGACACTTACAACATCTTTAAGAGATATTGGTTCTAATCATTTTATGATGCTTTATAGCGTCATGAGTTCGTATACTGAACAATATCCTACTTTTATATTATTTTAAGTAAAATATGTATCAGAGATATTCAGCGCTGTGCAACGTGTACTCAAAAATACAATAAACAATGAACCTTTTTCCTGAGAATAGTGTTGTAAATTAGTCACGAGAGGCAGCACTTGTGGTAGGGACAAACACTATGCCTTCTTCATTTAGTACAGTGTTATTTAAGTGGTATAATTTGATTATTTGAAATTAATAAACAAATAAAAAATATTTTTTTCGAATACCCACAATGCCAACAAAACATTGTAGTTTTGCGAACTGTACTTCGAATAATCGATATCCAGAGGAGAACGTGTTTTTTATACCATTTGTAAAAGCTCACATTAACGAGGTTAGTCGTAATAAATAGATACATGCATCGAGGAGAATGGATTTAACTAAAGAAAAAATAAATAAAAATACATATGACCTAATGCATACGGGTATTACAATCATTATAAAAATTTATTAAATAAATAATAAATGAATAATTGATTAATTTGATTATAAATGAACGCTGGTTAAAAAAAATATAACCTAGAATTGTTAACTGAATGAAATTCATTGATCATAATTAAATAAATTTATAATATACCAAGTATATTTGACTCATATTTCGTCCTGAAATACATTTTAAATTTACAATTACTTTGAACGTCTGTTATTCGGGTTCGAAAATACTGCTATAAAATAACTATACCCTGCTTACTGACCTGTCAATTAATTCTTTTCCTTTCCTGAAATTTTTAAATTACGACAAGCAAGCCAACGTTTTAATGTTGCTACATTGTTATCCTTGACATTTGCAAATTTTAATTTCGCTCCTGAAACGTCGTCTTCTGTTAAAAACATATTTTTGATACCTAATTTTACATTCATGTGAATGGAAATAAAGTAATGTTTGTCCCTACCGTACTACTAGCGCTGCTAGTGAGGAATTTTTCGTACTTGAGGAAAAAGGCTCATTAGTGAAACTCGACAGGTTATGTACTTGTTTTTCCTACGTGGCACACAGCGCCCCACGTTTTACAAAATATGACACATTCTACCCCACACCGTAGCACAAGGTACCCCACATATGGGGCACCTTGTGCCATTTGCACTCTCTTGAAAATCGGTTATTTTTTATTATCACAGCAACATTTGTATATTAATTGACTTTGACTTATGTACTTGAACATCTATATCATACAATGGATACTGAGATATGTTCAGATGGGAAGATAAACGAAGTGAAATTCTAGATGAGAAAAATGTGTCACAGGGTACCCCACTCTCCCCTACTGCAGTAAGAAGGAGTGAAAAATCGAAAAGTATAACTAGGAATAAGATAAAAATCCCTGATGTTAATAAGACCTTGTCCCAAAAAAGTCATAATTACATAGCAAAAAAAATTTTTTGTAAATGGGAAAATAGAATGAAATGTCTGGATAGTGATAATAGTAATTTTAAAAACACCATTAAAAATGGATTCAATTGAACACACAAATGTTAATAGATATTAATGTAATCTCAGCAACTGAATTGTAGTTGTATTAAGCGTTATTCAGTATTGAGTAGTAAGTTGTTTTGATATTGATATATTTCCAGCAACAAATCACATTCACATTCACGTTTAACCATCTCTTGACGAAAAAAAATTAAATAAAAATTTTAGACTACATTATTGTACACGACAGTTAAAATATCTTGTATTGAAGTGATGTGAACCCTGCAGAGGTAAACTTCGTGACCTGTTCGCAGGACTGGTAAAACTTACAACTAATGTAAACATAAAAACATAAAAATTGATAGTATAAAAATTATCCTCCAGTTAAAATACCTATATATCATTTTTTATTTTTACTTTTTTTAAATTTATTTATTTATTTATTCCTTTCTTTGTAATGCCGACAGATTTCTTATTAATATAATATTCAACCAATACGATATCAGGTTTATTCCTGAATATTGTCTGATATCCATGATTTTATTTTGTTCTTAAGGGCAATCCCTAGTCGCCCACCTCCTTTTTGTCGAAAAAGGGGCGGAGTTGACACATGTCGATTATTATCCGAACCCAGGCGTCGAAAACGCGAAAACAAAATGCATAGCGTTAATTCTATTTCAATTCCGAACATATACGTACAAAAACATATTCGTTTCATGCGGAAATAGAGCTTTCAGATCGCATTTAGATTTGTCAAGTGTGAATTTCCTCGGCGGCCATTATTATGCAGCTGTCCGCCGAGCTTCGCTGGCCCGGCAGGTACGTGGCGCCACGAGTATATCGCTCCGACGCAAGGATAGTACGCTAAAGTATATAAAGAATTGTGAAATTCGCGTTGGAGTGATAAATTCGTGGCGCCACCTACCTCCTGGGCCAGCTAAGCTCGGTGGACAGCTGCATAATAATGGCCGCCGAGGAAATTCACACTTGACAAATCTAAATGCGATCTGAAAGCTCTATTTTCGCATGAAACGAATATGTTTTTGTACGTATATGTTCGGAATTGAAATAGAATTAACGCTATGCATTTTGTTTTCGCGTTTACGACGCCTGGGTTCGGATAATAATCGACATGTGTCAACTCCGTCCCTTTTTCGACAAAAAGGAGGTGGGCGACTAGGGATTGCCCTTAACCTCAAGCACGCTACCCAAGGTTTTCAAATCACTGGGAAGACTATTGAAAACATTTATAGCTTTTATATAGCTGCTTTTGCTACTAATAGTTTTGCTTTTTTCGGAATAATAATACTTATATTTCTCGTGATACTATTCGTCTTGATACATTTATCTTTGAATATATTGTAGTAGAACTCAATTGATTCGAAAGTAAAAATCTGGTCGAGATTCAAAGCTTTTTTACTAACAATGAAATGGTTCTTATTTATGATTTTAAGAAGTCTATTTTATAAACGTTGTAATAAAGATAAGTCAGTAGAGTAAACCCCACGCCATGCCATGTTACCATAGCAGATAATGCTATGGAAAAACGCGTGGTATAATATCATTAATGAGTCCCTCAACATGATTTTAGACATTTTATTAAAGACAAAAACTAAGAATCTTGTTCTATTGATTAAGTACTCAATATGTGTCTTCCAATTCATTCTATAGTTAAAAAAGATTCCCAAATATTTACAACTTTCGACTCTTTTTAATTTTTTACCATCAATCTTAATATCAAAATCTTTCGGAACACTATCACAGTAGTTTCCGAAGGTCATGCAAACTGTTTTGTCCACATTGAGAGATAATTTATTCAAAGTAAGCCAGTTAAATACCACTTTTAAGCTGTTATTTATTTTAGTCTCTACATCAATCCAAGCTTTCTCTCTAGATATTACAGCAGTGTCATCCGCAAAAGATAGAATCGTTCCATCTGGCATGTCACTTAATAGATCATTAATATATAGCACAAAAAGTAAAGGACCCAGAATGGTGCCTTGAGGAACTCCTATTTTAATTTCTTTAAAATTACTAAAATTACCATTGATTTTTACCCGCTGATACCTATCTTTTAAATAACTTGCCATGCGATTAAAAGCATTACCTCTAATTCCATATCTATATAGTTTATTTAGCGATATTGAATGATTTACCGTGTCAAACGCTTTCGCCAGATCGAGGAAAGTTATAGCAACAGGGTCACTCTTATCAAGCCTTTTATAGATTATGTTGGTAATGAAATTAAGGGCATCCTTAGCTCCAATATTTTTGAAAAAACCATACTGCGTTTTAGATAGAACATCATGCTTTTTAATAAAATCAAGTATCCTATTATATATAACTTTTCCAAAAATTTTAGGTAAGTTTGATATTATAGATATTGGTCTATAATTTGCAATATCATGTTTAACTTTAGCCTTATGAATCGGAGAAACATCAGCGCACTTGAGCGCATCTGGCCAAATTGATCTCTCAATGCTTAGATTAATAATATGAACAAGAGGCTGTACTACAAATCTAGATAATACTATCACAACTTTTGCATCTATATTATCTACACCGCCAATTGTTGACTTAAGATTTTGTATTATAAAGAATATTTCGTTATTATAAGTTGGAGTGATAAACATACTATTAATAATCATTGGGGGTAGCTTAATTTCTGCATTTAGTGGAGTTTGAATATTTTCACTAAGTTTCGCTCCAATCTTACAGAAGAATGAATTCATTAAATTAGCCATCTCAGTCGAATTATTGATTTTCTGCTAATTCTCGTCGTACAAGAAACTAATATTGTTGTCATTTCTACAATTCTTACTAAATTTAAAATTGACATATTTCCAAAGTTTTTTGGAGTCGTTTCTATTACTCATAATTTGATAACGATCATAAATCAATTTAGCTTCATTAATAACTTTGTCTAGGATTCTAACATAATTTTTGTAGGCAGATTTGGTTAACACCATTTTAGGTTCTTTTTTCCAAATTAGGTATAGTACCTCCTTAGTTTTGCAAGAGTTGATGATTCCAGCGGTAATTCATTCACTTCTCGGTAAGGGTTTGTGAAAATTTTTTAATTTCTTTACACTATATCTAGACACTTCAATGCAATTTCTTAAAATGGATATAAGTTCATTAGTGGCAGCATCGGGATCATTTATTGACAAAATTGACATCCAGTTAGCATTTTCAGCCACCTCGACTAGCTTCACATAATCAATAGGAACATAGGGTACATTGAAAGACTCAAAATTTATTTTGTTAAATGAAACAAAGAGCGGATAATCCGTAAATAAGTTTGACAATTTGAAAGTTATTGCTTCTAATGAGCTGGTTTTAATAAATATATTGTCAATACAGGATCCTTTACTACTATCATCTATGGACGGTCTTATGATAGTTTGGAAGCCAGGGTAGAACCCTTTTTCAAGGAAATTGCTCAAGGGTTCTTGGCTATTATTATCCATTTTCAGTAGGTCAATATTAAAGTAACCAATTATAAAATAATTTTTGTATTTTTCCATTTTTTGTAGAAATTTTTTTAAGTTCATCGTGAAATCAGTTTTAGTTAAGTCATGTCATCTATACAATGATGAAATAATCAATTTGTTTTCATCAGTAATTCTTATAATAGAATTCAGTATGCAAAGTTTACCCTCATTTATAATTTCCGTACTTTCATTGATTCCATTTTTCATATAGATCACAACACCATCGTGTTTATTAATTCTACTATTATTATAATACATCTTATACCCAGCTATGGTAAAAAATAAGTAATGATCAAGTATATTAGTTTCAGTACATATAATAATACATGGTTTAATCTCCAAGCTCTGTATAAAAACTTGTAATTTATTATGATTCGCATTTAGGCTTCTGATATTAACATAAAGTAAAAAATCACTATGAGACGCAATGTGTGTTAAGGTGGTTAAAATTTTTTTCTTCTTTTACAATTTCAGTTATATTATTACTTATTAGGTCTAAATTTTGTTCCATTTAAATAATATGTATTTATCTACGTTGATTAGTTACTTTGTTACTTCTTGTCTGAATAGTTGATTTTGGCAGGATAGGTGATTTTTGAAGAGTTGTTGAACGCCCATGATGGTTTTCCACTCCCAAATCTTCCTGTATACTTACCGATGTCGGTATAACAGGTGATGTTAGACACTTCTATTATTGTCGTCAACAGAACTCATTACCTCCAAACTAGATGGCTTATAGAGCCCAATATATTTTGGTAAAGTAGGTTGAGTAGAGTAATCGGTGTTGGTTATAAATACAGCTATTTTCTTTTTAAGAATTCCACACGCTTGAACGTCACTAGCCATATGATGTACATTATAATTGGTATTATATTTCTCATTAATAAACGTACAGTTGGGGCAGACATGATTTACACTTTTACATGCGCATAACATATGATCACCCGCACAAAAAATACATTTAGGTGAATTATTACACTTATTTGAATTATGATTAAATCTCGCACACTTGAGACAGAGAGATACATTGAAAACATCAAAAGCTTTGCAGCATTGATATCCTGTGTACAACTTATAATTGTTATTAACAACATGATTATATAGATCAGCCGTAAGTTCAATTATTGCACCTTGAGTATGATTTGGACTTTTAAAAGTATGCAAAACACTACATCCATCTACAAATTGATGAAAGCTTCTATCATTAATGTCACTTTCAATCTCTTCTTTATCAAGATTATTAGGAATTCCAAGGATTTTGATCTTGGGTTTGTTCA
Organism: Macrophya annulata; assembly: GCA_963924015.1. Lineage (NCBI taxonomy): Eukaryota > Metazoa > Arthropoda > Insecta > Hymenoptera > Tenthredinidae > Macrophya > Macrophya annulata. The sequence goes on along the minus strand of OZ001259.1, from coordinate 28,755,478 downwards.
GTTGTTGAGTTTTAACCTCAAAACTATCACCCAACTTCTCCTTAAGCGTGTCACAGGTTCTTGGTGGTTTATTTGTGTACATTTATTAGTTTATTATATTTTTATTATTGTACTACCGGCTTGCGCACAAGTAACTTGTTTACCTCCACAAGAGTTTACATGTTATATTTTATAGTATGTAGATTATTGGTAATGAATTGACTTGAATATTTTTTCTCTCGTATAAACTTATTTTAGTATTTAAAATAAACTTGTTTTTATCGACTTGTTACCCAAATACACAATCAACTTGAATTGTACTACGAAGAACATGGTCAATCATCTTATTACTTGTTACAAATTCTTTACGACTGATTCCTCATTACTAATCAAAGCATGGTTGCCCGGAGACACAGTAACGCAGACTCAAAAAGATAATGTTTTTAGTACTCAAACTCCTTCGGAATTGTTTGAGTGCAGCGAGTGATTTCTTTATTTTTTATTAAACGCACCTTTGCATTTCTTATTTTCAATCTATGTATTCCACTTATTTTCAATTTCTTAATTTATTTCATTTTGACGTGTTTTTACACATTTTAATGTGTTACATTTCTTCTCATTTGTCAAAATATTTATCTGCCTGCTTAGTTTCTCGGCAGGAGAATTTTATTTCTTGTATTTTTGAATCTGAATAAACTTATTGTTATTAAAATATGAAGTTAAAATCGTCATCTCCGGAAAACTTTCCAATCAGTTCAGTTTGCATTTTCTGTTTCGTAAGGAATGCAGTAAGCCTTATGAAGAAAAAATCATGCGATCCGCTTCCATTGCAAAGTTTTCAGCCTCGTCGATGGCTCGATTCGCGAAATCAAAAACTATTTCTTTTCGACTTGTTCGACTTTCATAAAACTGTCCAGCATTACCTAATGTTATCAATAAACAAAAATCAACACCTCTAAGGGCCGGTTCCACCAACGAAGAATAACTTTTATGCGTACAACAACTTTAATCGTCGAATACAAGTCGAAAATTTAATGTTAAATAGTCTGCTGTTTTTAGTGAATAGAATTTAATCCAAAAATAAACGTTATTCGCCGTTGGTGAAACCGGCCATAATTCATTCATTAATTGTTGCAACTTTTTTATAAATTAATATTGATGAAACCTGCTTGTTAACTTTATTTCGATCAGATTCTTCAATTTTACTCTAATAATTATTTTTCACCTGACAATCTGACAGTTGAGTCATCTGCTAACAGAAATTTTTGCGTCCCCTTCCATTAATGACAAATACCCTGCCTTCGGCAACCTTCGGAAATTTGACTGTTGGGTTACCTACATCCTGTGTTTTCTTTCCTCATAACCTCACGGTATATTAAAAAAAATAACAATTAAAAGCTAGCTTCACTTATGGCCCCGCACTGTGACGCTGAGTCCTAAGCATAACCCCGATGACTACAACTCTGAGCATGTGTCAGCTGACATATGCCAGGATCTTAGGATGGACCTCCTCAAGTGCAAGGATGCATTCTACGGAAGTACTCGAAGTATTCCATGGATTTGCGTTCGCGAAAAACACTTCAATTTATGAGAATTCGTACACAACCTTCGTATGCATGGAATCGCACACTTTCAACAAAAGCACAACGTTTGGTGATTGTTGATGGGTGGGGAGCTATAAAATAAAAGCGCATAACAGCTGCATCTGTATTATGCAGTGAGGATCGCGATGTCGTACGCTGCAGCGATATTCACTTTCGCCTACCTATGGCTGTATGGTAAGTCAGTAGACATCATGACATATCGTGATGTTCTCATAAGTACAATAATACCACAGATAAATCATCAAGTCGAACCCATCAAACAAATCGTAAATCAGTTAACAGACGTGGTGAGACTACGATCTTACGTGTGCCATGACCGTAACTTTCATTTGTAGTGAATGAGTGTAAATGAATTTATAACGTCATGATTGAACAACGATCTCTACTGAACTTCCAATCGCGAACAAAAAATTCACTTACTGTGGTGAAACCAAATTCAGAAGTAATTTTCGCGTGGTTACCGTCCAGTTTACAGCGATGCGAATCTTGGATAAAGTGGTTAGCTCTTCGAATCTATGATTGTTCACCTCCTATTGTATATCTATATTGTAATTACTTAGTCAGGAAACAATATCGCCGTTTTGTGAATCAAAATTCTTACGGTTGTTCTACTCATGTTGTTTACCAGAATGTTGTTAACAAGTTCGATGTTCTCCTGTCTATGAATCGGTTCAGCTATTTCTGAACCTCAATCTGTGGGATTTATGATGAAGCTTCGTAATTCTTGAGAAAAGAATGAAAAACGATGTGAATCACATAAGATTTCTTCATAATTATTACTGATATTTTGTACATTTCAGAAATTGATATAGCTATCCACTAATATTTCTGATAACTGAAAGTTGAGTAGCAAACTAAAGTATAATCTTATTTCAACTGAAGACCAAATTAATTAACTGAACTAGGTCAGTTGCAAGGACAGCTATAAGCTCTGCAAACTTCTTCACGATACAGTAAACACATATTCCGTAAGAATAAATTGTAAAAGTTCCCGGTTTGTTATTGCTGAGTGAAAAATGTGGCGATAATATTTTCTGACCAAGTTTCATCAGTGAAGAATATAATATTTTGTAACTTTATCACAGGGTTTTGCGTCAAGGTCAAAAATAAAACTTTCGACCAGTTTAAATTTTCCGACCAAAGCAAAGATAATGTAAAGATCATAATTGTTGACAGTGATGAAATTAAATATGAAAAATTGTAGATTTGAAGATGCTGAAACTATACATAGGGGAGGATGGGACAAAACTGGCCCCCCTAAAAAAATTTGTGATTTTATGAAATTTATTCTATTTTTTGAATTTCATCTTCATTCAATTACAACCACTTTTTACATAATAATCGTTCTAATTTTTCCGTAATCTTTTTAATAGTTACATTTATAAACAATATTCACAAATAGCCTAGGTATGTATATTTGATATTATTGTTTATAAATGTAAAGCTATAAAAAAATTCATGAAAAATTATAACAATTATTATGTAAAAAATAGTTGTAATTGAATGACTCATAAAAAAGTGGATCAATTCTTATAAAATGACAATTTTGTTTAGAGGGGTCCATTGTGCCCCACCCTCCCCTATATAAGTAATGAAAATTGAAACGGTATCATAAGTGTATTTAGCTATGTTCGAAGTTTTTAAAAATTCCGAGGAGAAACTTCTCAGACTTTATACGACACTTGTTCTTCAAACTTTTCTTGTATTGAAATATTTTTTTCATTTATCACGATGACGAAGTTCAATATGCATGTATCGAGTGAAAGTTTCAAGATCGCTGCAAGCTACAAAATGTTGAATATAGACCGTATAAACGGGTTTAACTGGTTATCACAGGCGTCAATCAGGTCATGGCCAACACATGCAACCTGTTAAATGGTAATTCTACAATTTTAGTGATTCTTTTCCCGGTACAACGGATAAATTTTAATACGATGTATCTACCATGCCAAACAGGCTTGGCTCAAACCAGTTTTAGTAAAAATCACTTACGTTACATAGAGTGTAAATCAATAATACAATCCATCAAGTAGATATATCTAAATTCTGATCAGTCCAAGTTGTCGATGGAACTGCGATTTACTTCTGATGTTTAATGCGATCAATATCAGGCCTGAGTTAATGTAGGTATATGAAAGTTTGAATTGCCGAAGAAAATATATGGAGTGTTTTTTTTTTTTTTTTCTTACCAACTATGCTGCTATCGAGTGGCAGTTTAGTTTTCAACTTTGAAATTAATAGCTTGTCAGGATATTTGACTTGATTTGGTGGAGGGTTTCAAGTTCAAACCAATCGCAACTTTACTTTTTGAAACGAAGCCTATATATTTTTTTGCAGATTCGTGTTTTACATGAAAAAATGAGAAACTTTTGTTCAAAACATTTTTACTTTCCATCACCTACAATAATACAAGAAAAGTGTTGATTTTGGTCAAAAAGTGACTCTTGCTAACTTCAACGGATCTTCACGTTTTCGACCCTCTAGAATCCGAAAAATAGATTTTTAGAAAGATGTCGAACTTGCGCGGTGATCTCGGAAACGGCTCGATGAAAAAATCTGAAATTCACAGGACTTCACAACCAAACGATGGGCATGAAAAATTGCGAGACTTATTATAATTTTTTTTTCAATTAGAATTTGAAAGAAAAAAATTGAAGAAACAAAATTTTCGATGCACTTATGTACGCTCCTTTTTTTATTACTACACCTAAAAAAGGAATCGCTTAAAAAATGCATAAAAGAAATCGGGGAAATTTTACAAGAATATTTCATCATCATTTTTAATTCTTATGATATTTAGTGGAATAAATGAAAATAAAAATTTGCTTCTGTAAGAGTATTCATAAAAATAGAAGAAAAACTATGAGAAATTGCACATTTTCAAAAAATGTTTCGAATGGAAGTTTCTTAGTTTTTTATGTAAAATACGAATCTACAGTAGAAAACAAAGAAAAAGTACAGGTTTCATTTAAAAAATGAAGTTGACCTTGGTTTGACCTTGAAAACCTCCACTAAATCAAAACGAATATTGCCCATCAATTGGAGCTTTCAACTGAAGAAACTTTTGTTTGAAACATTTTTTCTTTAAATCTCATCGACGCCCCTTACGAGGACTAGCACGTTCCAAATGTTTTACGAAAACTAACACATTGAAATTTTCATCGCGACGAAAAGCATTTGTCATTTTTCAACGCGAAGAAAAGCACGATTCAATTCTCACCGCGAAGAATATCACAGCTCGATTCTCACCACGAAGAAAATTATGATTCATTTCTCACCACGAAGAAAAGTACAATTCGGAGGGATTATTTTGTCGGAAAAATAGTGTTTCTAAAATCTATGAGAAAATTGGAGAAATTGATAGGAAAATTACGTGTTATTTCAAATCAAAGAAATATATTACATTATAGGCGACAATTGAAACGTGTCAATTTTTGCCAAAAGAGTTGAATTGTGCTTTTTTCCACGGTGGAAACTGAAACGTGTTATATAGTTTCCGTGATGAATTTTGAAATATGTTAGTTTTCGCGGTGAGTTGAAATGAAATAGTTTTCGTAAGACATTTGAAACGTGCTAGTATTCGTAAGGGGCGTCGTTATATTTTGACTTTTACGCGTTTTTTAGGTTAAAGGGGACACCCTGTATATGATTAGACTATTCTAAATTGATATGAGTGGTATTTTGTGAGAGCATTGGTAAATAAGAAAAACCGTCATTGAACGGTGATTTAAAACCGTATGTTTATATGTAATAGACGATACATCGCTACTATCTTCGAAATAATTGATTTTTGTCTCAACTTTTAAACAGTGGCTCTCACTAGATTCGGTTACGCCCAAGATGTTTCAAACAATGCACAGATAGATGGTCTTAACATTTCTACTTGTAGGTGAGCAATCTTACTAACCGTTCACTGTGAACCTTACAATACATGTGGATCATTTGTTTTAAGATTAACACACTTTTCTATCCCGTGATTGCTGATACCTTCGCAACTTTAGGAATAAATTAGGATATGGTGACATAAATCGAGGAAGAATTAATGTGTAATTTGACTAGATTCTTAAACTTATTCGTTTGCCTTTGTCACGCTTATGCATTTCTATTAATTCTACGAAAATTGTTTGAATGCTAATTATTTTTTCTCTCAGACAATATTGAAAGATAAAATGTCCAAAAATCACATTTTGACGTGACAAAATCTCCGATTTTCAATCAATTAATATGAACGATTCACTGAAAATTTGAGAAAGCACTGAAGCATGTTAATAGTTACAACGGAAAGTATTTCTTCTTATTGAGATCCTGAAAAGGACTAGAAATTGATGAGTATCATTCAGCCAGAACGGGGAGATTCAAAGATCTAGACAAATTTGACTGGACAAATTTTATGTATATATATATATATATATATATATATATATATATATATATATATATATATATATATATATATATATATATATATATATATATATATATAATATATATATAAATAAATAATATAAATATAATAATATATGTATATATTCTCATCTGATTTGTCAAAACTTAATCAAAAAACGGTTATCCTGATTGAATGTACCCTGAAATTCAATTTAGTGATGGTCAATTCGAGTGCCGAAATAGACAGTGCATCCAGAGCGAATTGCTCTGTGACGGAAGAGCTGACTGCTCTGATTCAAGCGACGAGACTGAATTCGAATGCTCCAGACCTGAACTGGATTGTCCGAATTACGCGTTTCGTTGCACATATGGCGCTTGTATTGACAGTGATGTAGTTTGCGATGGCATGATTGACTGCAGCATTGATGGCTCGGATGAGGATCCCTTGGGCGCCTGCCGCAAAGGAAATTTGAACGGATTTGCACAGTAAGATCATGATACTATCTCACACTTTTTTCACATCTCTCATAGAAAAAAAATCGAAGCATATTTTTAAAGAACTGCAGAAATCTGTGGCGAAATTTTGTCAACCAAATTAGGTTTAATTTAAAAAAATTGAGAAGGAATAGGAGCATCCCTCTTAGAAAATTGCAAATATTTGCATTAAAATCTTTACAGAATGTTTCCAACGCCACCGACTCAACGGCTCAGGCCCTGCTTGGTGCCATTTAAACCAATCAATGGCCAATTAAAACTTCGTCAAAATTCCGGAAACGATAACTTTCAGTTTGTCGAACTCCCTATTGACCAAGAACTGGAAATTGATAGCCTCCTGTTATACACTTGTGATGCTGGCTATAAAATTCGGGGAAACTCAAATGTCCGTTGCTTGCCGTCAGGAATATGGTCCCGTAAGCCGGTCTGTATTGGTAAGTCGAAACAGTTACTATATATACATACTACTTGACATACTCAATTTTTACGAAGCAGCACTGGAGTATGTTGGGTTGCCACGTCCCGTTCCATCACCGTTAGTAGACACGAACTAGGAATTTATCTGCGGATTCTGTGAATATTGAGGAAATAGTCAATATGAACTTTGAAGATTACCACGATATCAGCATTGGCTAATGAAAACCCCGAGAACTCGCTGAGACTGTTGATCAGTTCATAGAAATCTGCTTTCCAATGAATACACGCCAGTTGAAATGGCGTATATGTATAATTCGTTAACACCGTTGAATTTTGGTATAAGTATAAAATATTAGTATATTTCATACACCGTAATATATCAGATTAATTTTCAACGTTTATATTTTACAATTATTTTACGTATTTCAATATGCGTGGGGTAAAAGTAGGTTTATTAATCGCAAAATAAACGTGCATCATTTTAGTTTATTCGACATGTAGAATGGATCACCAATTGATGTATTAATCGTTTTAGAAAATTGAATATCTAACGTTTATTTACATACGTATAATTAGTATGTGTGAATTACGTATTATAAACGTTTACCAAAGCTGTTTATGATATATAAGTCTTTAAAAAACCTTTCAACGCGCTTCGTGCGGCTGTCACCAGGCGGCGATCATGTCTCGCAATTAAGATATTCCAACCATCTTATGGTAACCCCGAGCGACTGACTGCATAGTTGTCAATAACCATTTTCTTTTTATTAACTAGTGTCCCACACTAGCTTAATAAGGTTTTGCCCTCGAGACAAAAATCCGTTGTATCTACCCTTTCTGAAGAAGTTTCTTGTAAATCCAAAACTGGAGATTTGAAAGTTCGAGATCAGTGAAGAAATTCATGATTCAAACAGAAACAATTAACGGTATTCCAGTTTTCAATTAACAAAAAACTTCGTTAAAAAAGATGGGATACCATGGACATTTGCCGAAATCTTTGGACTTTTCGAAAATTGAAACAAAATAATATTTGAATCTGACTGAATAACTTTTGAACCGTGTGAAGAAGATTTAAAAAATTTTTTGCGATTCGGATTTTGTCTTCGATTGCGCTATCGTTAATTCTTATCCAAAGTACGTGTTCTCTATCTAGAATTGGAAGTCACTCGACAAAACTCTCGGAAGTGGCAAAATCCACAGGTCAGCTAAAATCAGCATCACCTTTCTCCCTCGGAACCCTTCATGTTTTGTATCAAACTTTTATTCGTATCTCTTGTATAATTTTTGAAATATTCGCGTGGGGCGATTGAAAAAGACTACCCTGTATGAACATTATCATTCACATGATATTCTTAGATTAAATGCATTATTTAATTGGGTGAAATTTTCGTTTTTTGGCACTCTTTCCTATCTAAAATAAGTCACCAATTCAAGTTTCGAAAGAAAGAGTGTTTGTGATGGCAAAAAAAAAATCCATCAACTTTTTTTCAAGACCAAAACATGTTCGTCGTTATCCATGGTACTTTTGAGAATTTTTACAACAAAATCGATCGCGGCGCTGTTTTGATTTTTCAAAAACCTAAAACTTTGAAACGGCTGGATAAAAATATTTAAAAAAAAATTAAAGAAGTGTTTCAAGCCAAGGACTATCATATGAAAACTCGCTGAAAAAATCGAAGAGGGTCAATGTTCATCGAGTTGACGTCGAAATCCCCACATACACCCCTGACATAGATTGTCAACAGAATCTGATATTCATGTGTTTCAGAGATCAGATGCCGACCCTTGGGCTCTCTGTCTACGATGGTGAATTGTACTCATGCCAGTGGACGAGTCAAACCCTGTAGTAACATTGACCCGATGCGCCCGAAGACGCGGGCCCAAGTATCTTGTCGTCCAGCGTACAGAAAGGACATGGCGTTTTCAACTACACAGAGAGAAAACGTTGAGTGTAACGAAAATGGTACGTGGGTTCCAGATCCCATCAAATGTGTACCAGGTAGGTTTTTCAACAAATGTAACAGGAAGAGAATACATGAATAACTAATTGAAATATTCATGAAATAATGTGTCGTGAGATACTGATTTGACTAGATTGAACATGATTTGATTGTAGCTTCAGCTGTAGGTATATACAATCCTCTTCATTATCTTAATTGTAGTTGTTGAGCCCTGTACCATCTCTAGAATAACTTGTTGGTCATGCTTTTCTCTCTCCTAACTAATAGTCACTAAACTTGGGAGGTATGGATCCATCATCAGAGAGCTTATGATGATGTTACTATCACTATGGTTATGACCATTTTCAAAACTTGGGATAAATGTATTAAAAACTCTACATTTTTTTTACATGGGTATAGAACAATAGAATCACGGTGCCATTTCAGTTGTTATTAATAATTTCATACTTGGATATATCACGTCTATAAAAATTATGGGAATTTTGTTTTTCTCTTTAAACTACCGACTGATGGATTTGAAGTAATCCACGGCTTTACCATGATTGTACGTGTCCGAAGAAATTATTACTAAGAAAGCTATTACCAATGTGATTTCAGTGTGCGGCATAGCCAGTCCGCTTCAGAAGACACTCACGACAGGAGAAACTACGACGAACAGCGGTACCTTTCCGTGGCACGCCACCCTCTACATGCAGAGAAATTCATCGAATGGTACTGAAAAAGTCTTTCGCTGCGGTGCCACCGTGATTGAGGCCAATCTTCTGCTCACCGCTGCTCATTGCCTCTACGACTTTAGTACGACTTCTGGCAATATCTTCAATAGTACTGTCACAACCGCGGAAATACTACAGAACTTCTTCGTCATCACAGGAAACATTCATCTCGACTATGATTCTCCACTACATGATCCTCAGTTCGTCAGGAGGCACAAGGTTTGTTTGTCTCATTCAGTACTACTCTCTTTGATACTGGTCTCTTCAGTTGTCTGTTGTTCTATTCCCTATGGACTTTGTAGGTCGGAAATTTGGAGATTTTCTGGTACTGAGAGAAATCATAAATCATGCTTTAGCAGTCCCAGACTATCATTTTTCTGCCATTAATACTTGTGTTATTTATAGCTGAGAAATGTGCACACAGATTGCAATTTTCGAGCTATCTCGCCCAGGATTTACGCAGGGGATATCGCATTGATTGAATTGGAGGAGCCCATCGAGTTTACCAGCACACTTCTTCCCGTTTGTGTGGACAAGACTAACTTCAGCCAGCAAATTCTTGAAGCTGGTGCTAATGGGAGAGTCACTGGCTTGAGGAATCCGGTCACCAATGAGTCGAGCCGGATGCTGCAATCTACAACAGTACCCTACATACCCAACAGCCAGTGCACGACTTTGTCCAATGCTACCCGAAGCCTGATGCAAATCAACGTTGACAAGTTTTGCACCGGTTACAATAACGGTATAGCACTATTTCTTATTCTGTTGATCAATGGAGGAAAATCAGGACCAGCTGCATTTGTCGTAGTGCCAAATTCCAGATCTATAAGAGTCATCGTTGAGCTTTTAAGCTCGCCAGAATCTTCTGATCTCAAATTTTTTGATGTTTTAATTAGATAGGCCAAGCGTATCATGAATGAATAGGCACATGGGTAAGCGTAAATACTTAGTCTTCAATCAGATTCAAATTTCAGAAACAGATCCATGTGCTGACGATTTGGTGAATGACGGTGGTGGCCTGGTGTATGAAATCAACAACCTCTGGTACTTGATAGGGTTTGTCAACCGGGCAGTGAGCGTGAGCATCGATGGTAGCGAGCGATTATGTGATAGAACTTCCCAGTTACTCCACACGAATGTGTCTAGACACATAACGTGGATTCAGCAAGTAATCTCTGACCTTGAACGTTTCAAGTATCCTCCATGCAGCCGTTATTTGTAAGAACGCCTTCGTATTATATTGTTGCAATTCTGTAACGGTTTGATGTAAAGCACAGCAAAACAGATATCCACGAAATATCTCGCTTAAAAATTTGACACTCCATGCTTCAGTCACACCTTACAGTTCACATTATCCGGAACTTGCCAAACAAATTACAACTTGATTTCCGAAAACAGGCCACCATTTCGATTGCAGAGCAAAGCGTTACCATCCACATTCACCTCAACGACAACGACGACAACAAGTACAACGATGATGACAACTACAATGGAAACGATGACTGAAACGATAATGACAATACCAATCATACCGCTGATAATAGCTCCAACAAGCTCTGTGATAGTATCAGATAATGAACATTTTTCTGTAGCGAGGTCCTCCTGTCTGATAATAGAGCAGCCAGCCAATGGCAAATGGAGACTTCACCGGGATTTCTGCGAAGGAGACATGGATTGTGAAGTTCCTGAATCATCTTTAATCCAACTCACTAGATTGAGGCAGGGCAGTCAGTTGGTCTTCAGTTGTGCCTTTGGCTACAGGCTCGAAGGAAACGCGGACGTCTACTGCAGAGCCAACCAAGAATGGTCGTCTGTTCCAATCTGCAGTGGTGAGAAAAGACAGTTTCAAGCTATAGCTACGTATATTTCAAGGTACAATCATGTCATGAATAAATCCGCAAAATAGACTTAGGCAGTGAAAAATGATGAAGGAGATCACGATATTCGTGTCACTGGATACGATGTTGTATGTGTATTATGTATACTGTATGGTACCTATTCATGTTTTGGTAGAATAGACTTGGTACGAGGACACAGTTCTTGAGCTGATCCGAGCCACGGTCGCCAAATTTTGAGTTTCACAAATTGTGTTACAGAGATCAAATGCATTCCTTTAAATTCCGCAACAATGATTGCAACCTGTTTCCGTTTTGGTGAAAGGGTGGACTGCAATTCCCCAGTGTCCCCAAATACACAGGCCAAAATATCGTGTCGCTCCGGGTACTGGGCTGAACAGACCCTGACTGAGACTGTGGAGTGTAACAAGAACGGGACGTGGGAGCCTGAACTCTCAACATGTGTACCAGGTTCATTAACATTCACGTTGATTCTTACTGTCGTATCCACTTTTCTACCATAGAATATTAGCGATAGCTCATACAGTTTTAATGATCAGCAGAGTGAGGAATATTTGTCTCAATTCTTGTGTTCACATTGATGCAATATGATTTTAGTTTGTGGGGCAGTCTTTCATCCTCCTATGATGTTTGAAGGAAGTAAAATCACTACGGAGCTTTACAACTTTCCATGGCATGCAACCCTCTACGTGCAGAGAAACTCCTCGAAAAGATCTATGAAGGATCTCAAGTGCGGTGCCACTCTGATTCAGGGCAATCTTCTACTTACCGCTGCCCATTGTGTCTACAATGATAAAACGAAGACCACGGAGAATCCTGAGAAGCTTTTTATCCTCATGAACAACATCCATCGCCATTACGCTTCTATCCTGCACGATCCCCATTCCGTCAGAAGAGGCATGGTTCGTTTTTACCACTTCATTGATACTTTTTGTGGATCAACGTGCTCGTCAATTTTATTTGATTCGAAATTTGATGTTTCACGGTATCGATATATCAGCAGGCAATTTTGATCTGCTAATGCAACTCCATATTTCAAATCATAACTGTTCAGGCGTTTGACCTACATCTTTTTTCAGGTGAAGAATGTGCACATACATTGCAGGTATAAGGGTTTGGAAGGCAACTACATGGCAGACATTGCGCTGTTAGAATTGCAGGAGCCATTCGAGTTCTTTAATATACAGCTTCATCCCGCTTGCTTGGACTTCTCCAGCTATAATGAGCAAGTTCTTGGGCCTGGTGCATCTGGGGCAGTTATTGGTTTTGGGAAAACGACCACAGGGGTACTCAGTGATGTTCTGCAGACCGTAACAGTGCCCTACGTATCTCAAGCCCAGTGCAAGAGTTCTAACATAACTGCGGAGAAGCAGATTCTAATCAACAGCGACAAATTCTGTGCTGGTTACACTAACGGTACTTCCAGCGCTTCCTTTCATACATCTGGGCCATGAAATTATCAGACGCTTGGAGAAAATAGCTGGAATAAATGTATCATTATTTAAATGTCATTTTAGATCAAGTTTAAATTTCAGGAACGGCGGTTTGCCTTGGTGATGGCGGGGGTGGACTGTTTGTTCAAATAAATGGCCTCTGGTTCATCATGGGAATTGTCAGCGTGGATCTTAGCGTTAATAGAATCAACGATGGAAACACGTGTGACGGGAATGTTTACACGCTTTACACCAAGGCTTCTGACTACATGGGGTGGATCCTGGACGTGATGTTCCACTTAGAGCGATACAAGTCATATCCACCATGTATTCATGATTCTATATTTTAGTCTTCACGTCTGACGCTACAAGTATTGTGGTGGTTCTTCACCCCGAAATATGTATGCATGTAATATGTAATACAGGCATAAAAATATTTCGATACGGTCATCTGTTAACAATATATTCCGAAGTGTCACAACGTATTATGTACTGCCCTGATCTGCCATAGCACTTCGGCAGATAGAGTGCACTGCATCTTTTTCAATCGATCAAAAAACTAATACTAATTCTCTCTTGTTTTATAATAAATACAAACATTCCGTTGTTTTATAGTAGACAATCAATTTTACTAAAAATCACCTGATGACATGGGAAATCTTACGGTAAGTACAGATAATGGTACTTTCCTGGGAATTTATATTGTTCTGCGATTATGTGTCTTTTAAGTAGGTAGTGAAGATTAATACACATTTGAATAAGATCCCACATCTTCTCAAGTCACTTCTAGTTGCAAAATTTTGCCTCTGCGATCTCTCTTTTTTCTGATATTCCATTATAAAATGAAAAGAAACTTGATCGGGAGGTTATTCAACTTTCAGGTACTTTTCACCATCTTTTAGGTAGTACCAGATATAGATAGTGTATAATATTTCACAATTTTTCATTTATCATGTTTTGACAAACAGGCAAGTCCAATTTTCGGAATTACTTGAGCAGCATCTGCATCAACGAATCATTTATTTTGCATTCCAATTAAATTATTAGATCCATTTATTCTAGTATTAGAAAGAACTGTAAGGTCTGTAACATACACTTCATTCAAAATAAGCGCCAGCCAAGAATTAAATGTAAGTTTCACAACACTGGTTTGCGCAGGATTCATACAAGATAACGAGAGAGTGTCCCCTCCTTGTATGAGAGCGAGTTTAGCACTCTGTAGGAAGACACTGTTCGGATCACATCGTATACATTCCTTGTGGGGGTCAGGTTTTTTTTTTTAAATAATTGAACAAATTTATTATCTCGTAGTTTACGATTGGGAATAATCAAATATTCGGCAGCGAATAATTCGTGTGGTCAAAATTTATCTGGATAAAAAAAGTTACAAGAAAATATCTTAAACTGTATGTCAAACAACATCGAAGTCGCATGTCAACTGGCAAATCTTAGAATGGGAATCGTTAATATTGAAGATATTCTCTAAAATATCCAACGTAAGGAACAACAATCAAGTCTCAAACCTTATGGGCCGTGAAAATTGAAGATAAGTTACTGTACAATCAAGATTCTTCCGTAAGAAAATTTTTATGGCCGTAAAACCTGTTATTTGAAGTGGATAAATAGTTGTATAAATAATTGACTTCAACTGTAGAAAATATGTATTTTAAATGTGCGCTAATGAAACGCCTTTGAAGGACGTAATACATTCAAAATTACACGTGATCTGTGTTTCGATTGAATATTTCCTTGGTTATGAATTCCTCATGTTATGCATAAATCATAATTCGTTACAGGTCTAACTTCTATTTTTATGAATCGTAGTCACAAACATTACAATTTCAAGTGGGAAACATTTCAATTGCAATGTTTCAAAGCAATTGATGAAAATCTTAAAGAAATAAAGTCACAAAAGTATTTTCCTAAATATTTTCAAACAGTTCGTGAAAATATCGCAAACGATAATCTTTCGGGAATACACGATAAATAGCTGAAAAAATATATCAAAACATTTACAGACACATTTGAAGAAAGTTTTGCACGAGTGCATCACACAAACTTGAAAATTTTTAAATAAATATTTTAAAAATATTTACATCGTGTAATAATTACTTTTAATTTTATTTTCTCCGAGTAACGCTCAAAAATTCTATATCAGAAACTTCGACTTGTAAAAAAAAATTGTTTGTAACTGAGCTGAAAATATCTGTAAATTTGCTCAAGAAATGCATTCTTGCTGTCATTTAAATCACTTAAATCTTTCCTGATTTTGCTTGAATTTGTAATATAGTTCTTTTCCAAATGCCAAATCTAATAATTCGCATGCATTAGATGGATTTAGAAATTCGTAGAGAATGGAAAGTTCACAGATGTTCAGCAAGATAGCAAATCCAGGAGATTCCCAGTGAAAGTTGGTCAATAAACTCGGAGTTATCCAAGTGCTACCGTAGTGATGATGTAAGAAGACAGTGATTTCCCATAATGGTAGTCAAGGTTGATCCCGGCGAGACCTTATAGCGATGTGCAATGAACTTTCATTTAGCTTGCGGCGGTTTACATCAGTCCGATGTTCATACAATCCTGAAACTTGACTTGAAATATGATGTGAGAAAGGTTACTAGTAATGTTAAGAAGTGGGGTGCTATGAAACTACAGAAGAGTTGTTAGTGGTATATCGATATTCTGACGTCTGCATGACACGCTGACCATCACGATGTCATTCGTGGCCACGAAATCTACTTTCATCTTTCTATGGTTGTTTGGTGAGTTGGCGATAGTAGTGACATATTGCAATATTCTCGTTGGTACAGTCATATAGAATATCATTGAATCGAACGGATTACATAAATTATAGATCGATTAACAGATAAATCGGTAGATGCACGATTTCCGTACATTAGGGTGTCCGTTATTTCCAAAATTGTTTGTCTTTCATTTGGGTATCGTCTAAATTGTTTTTTTTTATAGCCTAATAACAATTTTGGAAAAAAAAACTTTTTTCTGATCTCGTTTAACCCTGCTCGAAAAGACGATATTTTTTCCATTCATTTAACATGAGATTTTTCGTTTTTTGGAAATTATTCGGTTTCTCAGTCATTTCATTAGCTATCCAACGAATTATTGTTGATTTTTTTCTCAGGTGGTGTCTGTTGATGGAGAAATTTTGACATTGGTGAAAAAAAAATTTTCTCAAGTAAAATTTTCTTACTTTGTACTTAAAAAAAATCTTTTTTAACTAAAATTCTATTATTTTTTACTTGAAAAAAATTATTTCTTTCACCAATTCAAAATTTCTCCATCGTGAGACACCATCTAAAGGAAAAAACAACAATAATACGTTGGATAGGTGATGGAAATGACTGAGAAAACGAATAATTTCCAAAAAACGAAAAGATCCCATGTTAAATGAGTGGGAAAAGTATCATCTTTTCATCAGGGTTAAACAGCATCGTAATTTGTTTTTTTTTTTCAAAATTGTATTCAGGCTATAAAGAAACCATTTACATGATACCCGAATGAAAAAAGAGAATCTGAGAAATAATGGACTTCCTACTGTACGTCTGCATAGAGTAGAACTTTAGCAAATAATGAGTGTGTTGAAAAAAAAAAAAAAGAAATAACAAATACAATGCTTTCTAAGTTAACATTGTTAGAATTTATTGAATATTTAACAGAAATTAAACATCATCTTTTGCATGATTCTCTTATGTTTGCTTACACTTTGACCCAAAATGTCAGACATGGGACAAGTTATGTGTTTAAAAAATCTTGGTGCATGGGTATTATACCTGTATGCGACAAGTATTGTCTAACAAAACCCTCCAACAATTCGCGAAACCTGTATCAAAATTTGTCACAGACTTTTTGAAGCCTACTCGACAATTCAAAGTGCCAGATTGCAGATTAATCGCTAGTCTGTTTACTGAGGTTGACTATTGTGTTGAAGTATTCGGTATGATGGGATAGATCGAAATGATATGATCGAAAGATATCGAATTATCTAGTTCGTGTTTGCGCAGTTTTTATTAATGAACGTGTTTTATGTTATGCCCCATAACATATTACTCTAAAAACCAAATCAAATCGTCAACATGTTACGGCCAGGTCCAAATGGCCTCCTGTTAAAATTTTTCGTCCTCCCGATTTCGAAGATTTATGACTCAATATCGAGAGCAATATCGAATCGTGTGGCCTATCAACCATGCCAAACAGATTAGATACATATCAAGTCAGTATCAGCCAAAAATGACGTATGGGCCATCAATAGAAAAAGTTTAGTTTATTAGAATCGAAGTAGAGAATCTCAGGTTCTGAGAAGTCGGGGTCAGTCAAATTTTAATTACTGTTTTAATTAATTAATGAATTAATTTTTTTGAGTTCTTTTCTGAGTCTAATTATCGCTATGTATATGAACAGTACCAATTATATTTCATATTTAATTATTCACCAAAGTATCACCCCTGAGACTACACCGTCAAAAATGTTTTGGCCCATCATCTTTGTCTATTTATCACTCGAATAAAATGTTAGTAAATATTTTCGTACCTTCTATACAAAAGGAAATCATGTCATCATTATCTCTGAGAATATTCATTTTTCTCTCAACTTCTGAACAGTGTTACTCAATAGATTCTGCTACGCTCAACATATCTCAAGTAATTCACTGATAGGAGGTTTTAGGATTTCGAATTGTGGGTAAGCGATATTCAAATTTATGTAATTATGTATATAAAACAAAATCAATAAAAATAATATTCATTGCTTACAAGGAATGACTGACAGTTTAAGTATCCAAGTCTCTGATTTGTATCTTCAAATCCAATTCAGTGAGGACCAATTCGAGTGTGAAGACAAGGCATGCATCCAAAGCGAACTGCTCTGTGATGGAAAAGCGGACTGCATCGATTTCAGCGATGAGACCGAGTTCCAGTGTGCAAGACCCGAATTGTCTTGTCCAGATTATACATTTCGCTGCACGTACGGTGCTTGTATCGACAAAGATCTGTTGTGTGACGGTACAGTCGACTGTGGTACTGACGGCTCCGATGAGGATTCATCAGGCATCTGCCGCATTGATAATGTACATGGAGATTTTCCCGCAAATAAACCCGAAGTTAATCACGAAAATTTTCCTGTAGGAGGTTTTGCAGGGTTAGATACGGAAATCTTTTTTCTTTTAATTTGTTGATGTTTTAACTAGTTGTAATCTATTTCACTCTTTTAGTAAATGACTACAATTTCAGTGATCGGATTTTTATATCGAGACACTGTGGTTCAGAACATTTCCAAGCATTAGAGAAATTTTCAAAAATAGTCACAAATCATTGAGAAGTCTTTGAAAATATCCGTAGTATTTCTTTAAAAAAAACTTGCAATTATTTTTGTTGAATTTTTTCAGAAGTTACGATCCAATAACAAATGTCAAGGAGCCGGCCTGCTTGGTTCCAGCTCCTCCTAAAAATGGCCAATGCAAACTCCGTCGGATTTCTGCGAATGACGACTTTGAGTACGTCGATCCTGTAACTGTGAGCCTGATACTAAATGCCGGTAGCCATTTAGTGTATACTTGCGATCTTGGATACAAGATTCGAGGAAACCCTGTCGTTCACTGTTCACCGCAAGGAAAGTGGTCCCGTAAACCGGTCTGCATCGGTGAGTCAAGATGATTCCTGTAACTACAATACCACCATACGTATATAGGCTTGTCTCTCAAACCATTCAAGAAGCAAAGTCATTATTCTTGTCCTGGAATTAACTCAGCTACTCATTCTTCAGATGTTCGATGCAGACCCTTAGCCTCCGTGTCGACGATGGCAAATTGTACTTTCGCCAGTGGACGAGTGAAACCTTGTACTGACATTGACGCGGTGCGTCCGAAAACGATAGCTCAAGTATCATGTCGCTCTGGGTACAGAAAAGAGTTTGCGATCACTCCCACAGAGACTGTGGAGTGCAATGAGGACGGGAAATGGGTACCAGAGCCCATCAGATGTATACCAGGTCTGTTTATGGTTTTCATGCACATCAATAATGGTCCAGAAAAAACACGAAGGGGGTGACTAAAGACGACACTAGTTTAGTCTAATCTCTTGTGGTAGTATTGTGCATTTCTGATCAAGTTATGTCTAGGTATCCAGTTAACCAGCCAACTCGTTGAAATTACGCCCAGCTTTTGACTAAGTTCTAAGATTTTCCGGTACAATGATTGAACTTGACATAAAGCCATCTCGGAGATTAACTATACCCTAATGAATATACCAGAGCAGCTAATAGCCATGTGATTTCAGTGTGTGGTGTAGCAAATTCCGGCGAGAAGTCGGGTACCTTTCCGTGGCACGCGACCCTGTACGTGCAGAGGAATTCCTCAAGTGGTATTAAAAACACCTTTCGATGTGACGCTACTGTGATTCAGGCTAACCTCCTGCTCACTGCTGCTCATTGCCTCGCCGATTTTGTTACATCCTTGGACTATACCCTAAAAAGTAATATCAATACTCTGGAGGTATTGGAAAACTTTTTCGTCTTGACGGGGAACTTCCATCAAGAAAAGGATTCTCTGCTGCATGGTTCCAAGCTTGTCAAGAGGCACAGAGTTCGTTATTGCACAATTTCATTTTTCACATCAGTTACGTGGGGTATAATTATAACTAATTGAAGGGGATAGTGAAAAGAAGGTTTAAATGAGAACATTTGAGGATTCAAATTAAGTACAGCTTTTGACGTTTTAAGCTTCGGACAATGAAATTCACTTAACAATTTTATTAACAAGTACAATAGTTGTTGACCTGAAGTCTTTCATGGACTTCTTTTTCTAGCATTGGGACAAAATTAGGGTCTTATACCTAGACAGTTAAAGAGATTAAAATAATTAAATACCCATCATCCACCCTGACGAATAGTAACCATCAAGGAAACTTGATCGCCAAGCCACGATAGAGTTTGTTAATATCAACAGTGGTAAAGTTCATATGAAAATGATGGTTAAACCAAATATTGAATGACAATTCAGCTCTAGTTCACCTTCGGTTTATAATTCTATCAAGTTTGCAATATCACCTTTGCACTTTATACTTTAGTGCGTTTTTAATTCTGAAGTCAATATCAAAGGTGCCGAACCGTCATGTTTCAGACCTTAAATACTTTTTTTTATTTCAGGTGAAAAATGTGCATACAACTTGTAGTTTCCAAAGTATGACCAGCTTGCACACCGCAGACATCGCGTTGATAGAATTGCATGATTTCCTTGAATTCTCGAATACACTTCGTCCTGTTTGTTTGGATGATACTGGTTCCATCCAACAATTTCTTGATGCTACTCGCAGCTCACAGAGACCACCCACGCTTTTGTCCATCCAGACACTGCAGACCACAGCGTTGCAGGACATACCGTACAGTCAGTGCGTAACTCTGTATAACGCCACCCAAAGCCCGATTTATATCAACGACGAAAAGTTATGCACCAGTTACAACGACGGTATGTCTCCTTCCTTTATTATCACTCTATATATAGCCATAAAGAGTTCATGTTTTGGGATGAGGAAAAGACTAATCAGCGTTGCAATCATCCTTCAAATGGTACACTGGTGCGAATTCGCACCGGAAAAATTTCAACACGTTAGCATTCCTCTTGGAAAATGATTTCCTCTTGATCAGGAAATTGTAACTCAAGAAACCATAGTTAGGAATGTAATTTAAAAGATGTTGACATGGTACGTAATATGTGAATAAAGTTACATAATCCCAATTCGCATCAGTGTATTGTTCATGTATGTTGGGAACAAATGTACAGTTTGAGGGTTAACAAAAGGCTCTCTGAACAGGAGTCTTTATAATCTTGCCTGGTAGCATTAGCTGAAGTACCTAGTTACCAAGATACTGTTACGAAACGAGAGTTTAAGAGATCCGTAAATAATAAGTGGGTCTCTGAGTTAATTAATAAATCAAGTAACACAAATGATTGCTCGAGAGATTGGTATTTTGGTAGAATTGGTTATATTGGTTGTATTGGGAAAGGCATGCGTTCAGTTTTATGTCTACAGCAAGACTGATGTTTACAATATTATCAGATTGCAATTGGTAACGGCAAACAAATTAGCATTTGTTAACATCTTTTATTTAAGACTAACTGATAATTGTTTTTCGCTCGCTTCGCTCGCGAAGAGGCATTTTCATTGTCTATCGCTCGCTACGCTCGCTCGTAGGCGGTATCGTGTTCTCTCGCTCGCTACACTCACTCGGAGGCATTTTCATTTCAGATAATTTTCCGGAAGACTTTACGATGTTCCTCGGTCGCTACGATTGTTTGCTTGTCAGAATTTTTTATTATCATCATCAGTATTTTATTGTTCGTTTTCTAAGCGTCTTCAATTGACACTATTGTTCGGAACAAATGCAGGTCTTATATATTTTTGTTTTTGTATTATTAATGGTGAAATCCAAGCCCTTATGTCTGGTACTTTTGATCGCATTTCAAAGAAACAGCAAAAGCTAAAAAAAAAAACAAATACAAAAATAGAAAACAAAAAATCAATGAATAAAAAATATCACCTTCTACATGATTTTGCAGAATCGCGCATATTAATTAATTTTTTTTTTTTTTTTGCTTTTTGATAACGTTTGAATAATGACAATATACCTACTTAAATAAATAAACCAAAGCAAATTGATATTGATATCAAGTTTGAAGTGAATTAAATGAACGTGAAATCAAATTTAACCTAATAGAACCAACTGAAAAAATAACAGTGGGAACAAAATAAACGAATGAGTAAATATAATATGATCAAATAATAATATATCGAGTGAGTACGTAAGTAAGTAGTAGTGAAAAAAAAAAAAGTAGTAGTAGTAGTAGTAGTAGTAAAAAAAAACGTAGTATGAAAACAAAATAGTAGTGAGAAAAAGTTGTGGTAGTAAAAGAAATTAGTACCTAGTCAAAAAATAGTGATAAAAAAGTAGCAAAAAAAAAAAAAATAGTTAAAGAAATGTAGTACTGGTAGTACGCAGTGATGGTAAGAAGTAATAGGAGTGAGTAGTAAGCAGATTGAATGAAAGTAAAATCAAATATCGAGTCACTCGTGCAAATGATGAGCGGATGTCGCTCACTTTGCCGTGTGGCAGTGATAGAAACATCTCCTCGCTATTATACGCATGCGCATGCGCACCGTATCGAGAGAGACAGAGAGAGAGTGTGTATACGAAGATTCGCACATAGAGTAGACACCGAGAACAGTCGCAGGGAATATGATTTTTCATACAAACACTTACACTCCATTTCAACCTCTCAGGGGTTGATTTTTGAATAATCCTTTCTTAGCCCACCACTACACACTCTGAGGAACATATCTTCCAAATTTCATGTTTTCATCTTCAGTGGTTGAGGCTGTGCGTGCGGAATAGTTTAATATATATAGATGCATATATGTAATACTCCTATATTGCTAAGAGGGTCTGAAATATGGCTACTTTTGTACGGTGCCGACGATAATGGTGTCTCTTTCTATCTCCATGACATCAGAACTTTCTGCACAAGTCAACATCTCGCACTTGCGTAGAACATTACTATCGCAGCTGCGCAGAACATGGTGCAGAAGTGAGCTAGAGATATATTCTGTTTCTCTGAGTTCTTAACCCCTCCACTTATAGGAATTAGCAATATAGGAGTATTACATATATGTATAGATGACTATAAGATTCATAGAATTTATACTACTTGAAGAGGAATAGCCCATTCGAGTAATGAGTGGAAAAGGCGCGGGGCGAGGGGAATGGAGGTTACGGAGAAAGATAGATATATACAAACATGTATAGCTCCGTCTCAACGTGGTGGCGTCAAGTCGACGGCGCTATTCTTCTTCCAGTAGTATAAGTTCTATGACTAGACCATGCGAACTACATGTGAGGGGTGTTGCAATCTTCGCAATAATACGTAGCTCTAATTTCTTTAAGAAATTGAAGCTACTAGATGAATCATGCATAAGTATACACGTGGTTGACCATATATGAGAAATGTTTATACGGGATTCAGGAACAAATTTGTGCTCGGATGATGCGGTCAACGACGGTGGTGGTCTGGTGCATAATAAAAACAACATCTGGTATCTGATGGGAATCGTCAGCCAAGTTGTCCGGGTGAACAAGGATGTCAGTGAGAAAATGTGCCGCAATAATTTCGAGTTGCTCTACACTAAGACGTCTAAACATATGACATGGATTCAGCAAGTTATCTCTAACCTAGAACACTTCAAGTACCCTCCATGCAGTCGATATTTGTAATAACATTTTCGCATTTATATATGGGGGTTTCATCTCTTTTTACCCAACCAGTGATGGTCACGGAATCCAATTCCTTTCATGAATTTCTTCTTGAAAGTACTACCAAAAAAAGTAATGGCCTATTTCCCTGTTTCACGATTAAATCCATCTTACCGGAGTTGCGAATTTTTGCAGTTTCCAAATTTTCTGCAACATACAGTCTTTAGACAGCTATCGATCTTTACGTAAGTAAACTCAGACTTCAAGAAAAATTTTCGTTCCAATTGCTGAGCACTAAATGGAGTGAAACATCCAAACGAATTGGAATCCCATAATTACTTTCGAAGGGAATCTATACGATTGGTTGACGAATTTAGGGGGAAACAATTAGAGAAAATCGAAGGTGCCACGATTCGGAAATAGTATTGTTACGGAATGGGGGTTAGAAGAAGTCCGTAAATATTTAAGGGTTCTTTATAAAATGGTATGTCAGGAGAAATTTCCAAAAAAACATGATTTTACCAAAAAATCATCTTAGATCGTCTTGAGGCACGTGTTGTTTTGACTGAAAAAAAAAAAAAAAACTCCCTGGTGTTTTCTCATCAAAAGGAAGCTTTTTAAGGGGCGTCGCAAGAAATTTAATTTTTAACGACCAGTCTATTGGATATATTGAGTAGCGTGTGTTCTTTTTAATGTCTAGAACAAGACTGTTATTGAAAATAATATCGTTGAGATTGGTAACGGTTGACAAAAGATTGGTGTTAACATCTTTTATTTAAGATGACTACTAGAGCATGTGAAGTATATGTGAGGGGTGTATCACTTTCATAACAGTATATTACGTAACAAATGCAGAAAGTTGGTGATCCCATCGCCCGAGTGCGACGTTTGCCGTCCGAGCGTAGCAAGGGTGGCAAGAAGCACATGTGCAGGGATCAATAACCCGCATTTGTTACGTATAATATTTTTTAACATGAGGTGCGGCAAGGAAAAGAAACAATAACGTAACATAGCAACGAGCTCGTTTCATTTTACAATGGAAATTTATGTTATATTAGGGTTCAGTACGGGGGACAATCACTTTCCGCACGCTCCACAGGCATGGAAAAACGCACTTTCCGCACGCTGTGTTGAAAGAGATCATTACTTGACGACAGTGTTGAAATTTGAAAATTTCACAATTCAAAGATTTTGTGATATTTTTTTTTGTTTTTTATCAAAATTTGGACTTTATCAAACATTTTTTGTAATTACCACTTTTCAAATAAAGGTCTAAAAACTGTATGTTGCAGAAAATCTGAAAACTGCGAAAATTCCTAACTTAGGTAGGACGGATCTGATCGGTGAACGGGGAAATAGATCATGAATTTTTTTTAGTAGTATTTTCGAGCAGAAATTCATGCAAAGAATTGGAGTCCATGACCATCACTGGTTGGATGAAATGAGATGGCACCCTTCCATATCTATCTTAATTCTGTAAGGCTATGTTGTAGAACAAAGCAAACAAAATAGATGTATCAGAAATATCGTGCATATCAGTTTGTCTGCAAACCAATTACTTTTCAAGTTTTGTCAATATGTGAGTCTGAAAAATGTTTACCTCCTAGTTTGTAAAGCCAACAAATAGATGAAAAAATTCATAGTATAGAATATAAATTGGTAGGTTGTTCTACTGGATCCTTCGACCAATAGAACATGCTTTTCCTCATATTTTTACTCATACGACCCGATAAGTAAGGAAAAATTGAAAGCGAACCTGGAAGTTAATCTTTGCGACTTGTGAAATCAGACCACCGTTCCGTACAACGACCTCAACACCAGCATCAACATCAATGACGCCAATAACGACCCCAACGCCGGAGACGACGACAATGCCAGAGACGACACCAGCACCGACGACAACCCAAAAGTTGACGTCAATTCAAGTCATTTTGGGAGTGCGAACACCCTTAGTCACGGCGGATTCCTGTTTGGTGCCACCGCAGCCAGCCAACGGCGAATGGAGGCTTCACAGTGATTTCTGCGAAGGCGGCAACAACTGTAACCTTTCTAAGGATACAATGTTAGCACTGGGCAGTCATCTGGTCTACAGCTGTGCCTTTGGGTTTAGGGTCGGAAGAAGCAGCGACGTCTACTGCAGAGCTGATGGGAACTGGTCGTCTATTCCTGTCTGCACCGGTAAGTCAAAATATTTTCGAGCCATGGCTATACTGCAAGACATATCTGCTATACATGCATAAGTTCGAAAAATTAAATACATACAACCTGGCTAGCGCTGGACAATGTAAGAGGCCGCGGTATAATTTTTCCTACATAATTGCCGTGTTGCAGAGATCAAATGCGCTCCTCTAAATACTTCATCAATCATAGCGACCTGTTCTCGTTTCGGTGAGTGGGTGGACTGCGACTCTCCAATGTCCCCGAAAACGCAGGCCACCGTATCGTGTCGTTCCGGGTACTTTTCTCAACTGACTCAGAGTGAGATAGTGGAATGCAACATGAACGGAGTCTGGGAGCCCAACCTCTCCAACTGTATCCCAGGTTATCTCACGAATCATATTGAAATCGAAAGGGGGTGAATTAAAAGTATAGACTTCAGTTATCGAAAAGGCGTTTGGCGTTTACGTAACGTAGACTCCACTAATGATTACTGAAAGAGTCGAATATTCCTACTGTAGACGTTCCTTTAGCTGACCATAGCTGACAATAATGTAATATGATTGTAGATTGTGGAGCAACATTACGTCGTTCTCGGTTGTCTGTGGAAGGCGAAATTACGACGGAGGCTGATAACTTTCCGTGGCATGCCACTCTTTACGTGCAGAGAAACTTTTCAAAGAGAGTTAGGAAGGACGTCCGGTGCGGTGCTACTCTGATTCAGGCCAATCTTCTACTGACTGCTGCCCATTGTGTCTACAACGGCACAACTGGGATCACAGAGGACCCCAGGAACCTCTTCATCCTAATGAGCAACGTCCACCGTCACTACAACTCTCCGCTACACGATTTTCACTCTGTCAGAAGGGGCACGGTTAGTTTGTACTACTTTCGTATTTGCTAGCCTTATAATTTGAGGAATCTTCGTCTTACTTTTCATTTAATAATGAGCTTGACAACTTCATTTAACCGTGAGTTTATGTCTTGCAGTGTCGGTATATCGACACGCACTTTTATCTGTGAATTTAACTGGATCTTCTAAGTCCTGAGCCCAAAGGTTTTCAACTAATCTCTTCTTTCAGATAAAAAATGTGTACGTGCATTGCAAGTACCGTGGTCTAGATAGTCAGTACGTGTCAGATATTGCGTTATTAGAATTGCAAGAGCCATTCGAGTTCTTTAACATACAGCTTCATCCCGCTTGTTTGGACTTTTCTGGTTACAACGACGAGGCTCTCCGACCTGGTGTGTCTGGGGCGTTGATTGGTTTTGCTGAAACAGCCATAGGCACGCCCAGCGACATCCTTCAGACCATAACAGTGCCCCATGTAACCCAAGTCGAGTGCAAAAAATCCAACATTCCTGCGGAAAAGGAGGTTTTCATCAGAAACGACAAATTTTGCGCTGGTTACAACAACGGTACCGTTTCAGCTATTTCTTTCTCATATCTTTACACGATGACGGTATCATAAGTGTAAGAAATACAGTTTTAGCGCCCTACCATTACAGGATGAGCATTCAGGATGAGTTTAGGAAACACGCCAGTAAGGATGAAGTACGTAAATCTAATTTTTGATCGGGTTTGAATTTCAGGAACGAATCTCTGCCTGGGTGACGGTGGCGGTGGGTTCTTTGTTCAAATAAACGGCTTATGGTACATCATGGGAATTATGAGCGTTGATCTCAGCGTTAATCCGAGCAATGGCGAAAACACATGTGACGGAAATGCATACACGCTCTACACTAAACTGTCGGACTATATGGGGTGGATTCTGGACGTAATGTTTCACCTGGAACGCCACAAGCCATATCCGCCATGCAGTAGTGATCCCATATCAATTTTTGCACGTTTTGGACTATAGGGTACGAATGTGGGTATTTCAATCGTCTAGTGTGCTTGAAATGAACATGAATATAATGAATATAAAAATATTATGATGCATTCATCGCTTATTACCATAATCGTTTTCAAGTCAGTATCGTAATATATTCTGTAGTGGCGTGGTGTTTCATGGCGTTTCGACTGATAGAGTGTACTCTGTATCGTTATTTCTACATTATAAAAAATGTGATGATATTTCTTTATCAGGTGATTATTTATATCGCTGCAAATTGCTCAATCAAAAAAATCACAAATCTTCATCTCAGTTCGGATGTTAGTGGAAGATAGACCTACACGGTATACAGAGTATAGCAGGCATGCAGCATTACGTATCTCATTCTTAAAATCTCTCGAAATTTCGAGAGAGAAAAAGTATTGATGGGAGCGCATACGTTTTTCGCTGACCCAGCACCAATGGTCGGTTTGATGTAACTCTGCTTTTAGGTTACCAAATTATTCTAGAGTGAAACAAGCATTTTATTACAGATAAATGAGTCAGAATTAAGGTAATAAGATAAGAAAAATGAATGGATGAATGCGTAATAAATACTGTTAAGATTTTGTGTATGTAAAATTTTAATGTTATTACAATCAGATTGTGGTGAGGCTTGGGGCCCGCGAAATAGATCTGTTAAGCTGGCAAGGCCAATACAGCACAACGAATTGAAACTAACTCCGTAATTTTTCGCTGATTAATTGCTTTTTAGATGCGGGAAAAAAAATTTTTTTCGCTCCAACCATTTTCAAAAAAATCGCGGCAGATCCAGCTTAACATTAAGCTGGCAAAGCCATGTCAGAAGACCCGGAATAATGCAGCGGGAGAAGCAAATAGGTAACACAAGATTTATTCGCTTATTAATCGCTGGCGATTGGGACCCCAAACACTTTTTCAAAATCATCCCCTAGCCAGATATTCTACCCCCAGCTATGAGAATACAATAGATTTTTTGAATGTGTAGAATTTCGGAATATAATCGAGATAGGAATTATTCGCTAATTAATCGCAATCGACTGGAACTAGTGAATTATTTCCGAAGTCATCCCCTAGCCGGGAATCCCACCCCTTGAGGCCCAAACGCGACACGCCGCGAAGATACTTTTGATTTCAATTTTTTTACGCTCTAGGAATTATTCGCTAATTAATCGCAATCGACTGGAACTAGTGAATTATTTCTGAAGTCATCCCCTAGCCGAGAATCCCACCCCTTGAGGCCCAAACGCGACACGCCGCGAAGATACTTTAGATTTCAATTTTTTCACGCTCTGGGAATTATTCGCTAATTAATCGCAATCGACTGGAACTAGTGAATTATTTCCGAAGTCATCCCCCAGCCAATTCAATTGCTTTTTCCATTTTTAATTGGTACTGAAATGCGTAAAAAAAATTTTACTTCGCTTTCACCAGTTTTGAAACAATCGCGGCAGATCTAGCCCAATATTATTAGTATAGCCCGCTCAAAAAAATACGTAGAATACAGCAACGGTAAAGTCAAATCACAACCTAAGACTTATTCACTAATTATTCGCTGCCGATTGGGATCTGAAACACTTTTTCGAAATTATTCCCAAGCCAGTTATTCCACCCCCTAGGTCTAAAATACCACACTTTATGAGTATTCTCAAGTTTTCGGAATTTTTATGCACTCTTATATGCTTTAGGATTTTTCAGCTAGCATCATGCGTCATTGTAAAATAATAATAATACGTTACAATACATTTATACTAAAAGATTGAATTGCTAATCAAATACTTACCAAACACCTATGCTATGTAGCACAATAGAATTGAGTTTCAACGCAATTGTTTCGGTAAATTTGAATCCCTGTAAGACATGCGGAATACAATTCGGTGAAATCTAGAAAACTCTTTCCATAACTATATTTTGTTAACTATTCGCTGACTAATGTAGTCTATGTTTTCGGTAGTTCCCCACCTCGCCCCCCTTCTGTGACATGTCCCACACTCATATACCTCAAAAGTGCGCACAGTCTTAGCCCTTTGCGACGACAATTGAACATTACTTGGCCATATGAATTATTCGTTCATTATTCGCTGCCGTATAGAACCTAGCTTCTTCTTACCAAAGTACTAATTATTGGAAAATCTCACCCTTTAAGCTCAAAATCTATAAAATTTTTATTATATTTTACAATTAATAATTATTTAATAATTGTTCAAATCATTCAATGATCGTCTTTAGCAGACAACTGCGTGAAGGTACTGTAGTCAATAGTGTTTGGAATTGAACGTTCCTGGGATATGGATGCTGACATTACATTGTAATGAGCCACCCATGATTCTTAGAACTAAAAATCCTTCACTCTTTATTTTCGTAGATTGTCTCAGTTAAAGACTCAGTTCGTTGCTAGCGGTCCTTGCGTGAACAACTATTTGATAAAAACGAAATTAAAAAATGCAATCCATACGTGGTCGCGGGCGACCAGCTCAAATAAATAAAGACTCGGTGATAGCGAAAGTTGTAGAACATGCGCGTGATATTCTATTGCCGCAAGGGAAAATCGCTCCTAAACGCAATGAAATTTGGAATAAAGTTGCATCCGAATTGGATTGCAAGATCGCAGCTACTTCATTGCATTCAATGGTTTTGCAACAATAAATATAAGTTGCGCGAAATATTGAGTTTTAGTACTGCGAATCATTCGAGTGATATGACTCAACGTGCAAGCATTGCGCTCGAAAGTGACGATAACAATGACAGCCGTGTTTCACATTCACAAGACAATACCTCATCTTCAAATGCACATGAGGAAATTTCGCGGACATATGTCTTGAAAATATCTAGGCTAGAGTTTCGGTCTTTAACTACGACGAAAAAATATAGACGAGCCGCCAATAAATCCCACCGAACACATGTAGTATTGACGGCAGGAGTCTGGGAAGATGTTATTATGGACGAAATTGTTCGTCAAACTCCGGTTGGATGTGGATATAATTTCCAGAATCATTACATCTCCAACGACATGAAGTCCGGATATATGAATGGTACGTTCTTTCATTGAGAACCTAGAAATAAAAGTTTCTAGTTTCTAGTTAAAAGAATTATAAATATAACGAAGGCGTTTTTTATATACTTCTCGAGCTACTTATACCATTTCTTGTGTACATATTGACATGTAGCTTATTTCATCCGCGATTCGTTGTTTTACCCTTTCATCATCTAAATCCAACAAAAATACATAATATTTAGTATATTTTTCAATTTTTTTCACATGAGAATAATTCCTATGTATTATAGGGGTAGTATAATGGTCGCGCTCTTCTGAGAGCGCCAAGCTTGAGAGCAGTCTGCAGTAAGATACAGCAGCAGAACCTGTGTTACCGATATATTACCGGAGCCGCACAGAATTGCGTTCCGCTTGCGTTACTAGTGACCCGCTAATCTTACCTTGCAGAATAATATTTCTTTGTTTTTACTTCAACTCGCTCTAAATCCTAAAATATCCTGACTTTTCACTTCAAACTTGGGAAAATTATATGTAAAACTATTCTGAAGCTGGTAGTGCAACTGAGTTTTCTCGTTTTTTTCAATCAAATAAGTTATTCAAGGTTTTCTGAGTACTTACATGAATCGCGTTTGAATATTTTCAATAGTTCGGTTCATCGAGTCAAGTTTGAGCAATCACAAACTTCCAGTGGATGAAATGGTTATCGGGATAGGTAGAAGTTTTTTGTAAAGTTTTACTTCAATTGAACTAGCCGTTAATAAATTACGTGTGTTTATTTTCATCTTGAGCGAGCCGCGTGGCATTGCGAGTAGAGAACTCATAGTCAGTGCAGCGACTCCGCGCTGGCAGGCATGGCACAACCACGTTTCCTGCACAGCCGCTACACTTTGATTCAAAAATTTTTTTCTCATATTTTCACAATCTTACTTTGCTTTCATAAATCTTTTATAAAAATAATGTTTTTATAATTTTCTATAAAGTTTTTATAACTATTGTGACGTCCGTACGTCAGCACAACGAGAATGTTCTGGATAATATGGTTGATTTTTAAGGGTTCGCTCCCACTTGACGTGCGGGCGCACAACTAAGGGAAGTAATGCGAAAGTTGATTGAATGATTCGGCGTGAGATAATGAGTAACTTGTAGTTTATTAATATCAATGGTACTGTTTGGATGGATGGTTTAATGTGAAGGTGAGAGGTTTGGCGTTGGAATTGAATGATTAGGAGTTTAATAGAGAAGTCTTGTGATTGGTGATTAGGAGTAAAGAGTTAAGGATAGGTTTGTCATGAAAAGTGGAGTGAATAGGTAGATGGTTGCCAAAGAAGTATTGTGTTAAGTAATTACGAGTGTAATGTATTGGGTGATAGTCGGGATCATAGAGGATGTGTGTAGGAAGATGGCTGCCAGAGAAGTATATAGTAGTAAATAATGAGAGGAATAAGGTAAACAAGGGATTTAGGTAAGGTGGGAGGCCTCGTGTAGCTGAGGATGCATCCGGTGGTCCGATGCATACTCAGCTTTGCGTATGGAAAAATAAGTAACCAGGATACCAATTATCCAGTTACTTGGAGGCTAAAGGAAATCATAGATAGGGTGACAGGAAATGGGCGATAGACGAGGAAGGTGAAGTCTGGACGTAACACTATAAATTGAGATTTATTTTATTATAAGAAAAAAATTTTCAAAATTGAAAATAAAAATAGAAAGAAAAGTTGGCCCAGGATGGGATCTACGGCATTAAACGCAGAATAAATCAAATTTTTTTTTGAGAGAGAAATGAATAAATCAAAAATGGCAAACTTGAAAAATTCATGTGTTTTTCCGAAAAACTGAAAAATTTCGTAGAACATGACTTAGAACATATTTTTTTTTTTTTTTTGATTTTTTTTCTGAGAAGCACGTTTAAACGAGAAAATTAAAAAAAAAACATCTCGATTAATCAGTTCTTGGAAAAGTTATGAGCATTTAAAGAAAATAGCTAATTTCTTTTCGGTTGGGTGAAAAAATTTGAAAAAATTCACAGAAACGTTTTTAGTGGGGTAGTATAACATATAAAAATTTCAGCCAAATCAAAAGGGGTCGGATCCAGAAGTGGTCGCTTTGGCGTGGAATACCCCATATGAAAATGTACAGGTGCTGCTGCTGCTTCCAGTTAAGAGCAGACCAGCAGCAGATCAAGAGCACAAGATTCTGTCAGCATGCATGCATTAAGCGCTGGTCTACCGATTGTTACATCCGATTGCTACATGGGTAGGTATTATATCTCTGTGAAATATGAGTATAGTTTCTATGTTAACAGAGGAATAATTCCTATAATACATAGTAATTTTTACTATGTTCAACCTAGGTATAATTCCTATGTTTTTAAAGGAAGTTTTCTATGTTAACATTGGGATAACTCCTATGTTGGCATATGCCATTGTCAACATAAAAAAATCCTTACATAATATCGGAAATATTCCTATACGAAATAGGTATTGTTCCTATTTTCGCATGGATGTAATTCCTATGTTGACATAGTAAATATCCCTATATGTTAACATAGAAAGTATCCCTATTTTTGTTTCTCCGTGAAGGTAAGTTCCCATATTACCGATTTATCGAAAGATAGGTCTTATAAGAATTAAATTCAAGTGCTACGTGAACTACCATCTGCTCGGGCTTCACCCTCACGTAAGACTGGGTTATATGTGCGCGAATTTATTTTGTGAGCGGTCGTAGTTTTGTTTGACAGATATCGGCGGTATATGGTAAAGGTGGAAGGTATCTTTGGTTAGGATAGGTAAATCGAGAGTACATATATCATATTTGATTCACTGTATACAATTCTTAGCTCGGATAACCTAACTAGCTCCTCCGCGTAGCCGTGTCTTATGAGGGTAGGGAACTGTAGGAGTGGCTTTAGGGTTTAAATGTACTGTAGGTTGGTGATGAGTTGCTCGGGTGTAAGTAGTTTTGGGTGCAGAATTCCTTGTTTCGCGAATAAGATTGCGTCTATTATGTTGTTGAAATCCAGTTCGTACTCATTAATCATATTATCTAGTTTATCAAGATGTTTCAACAAGTCTATCGTTAATAAGTTTTGGTCTGTGTGCGATTTTAACATCGCCGTGGTTCCGTTGAAAAATTCTATTTGTTTATCCATTTTTACTATATGATCGTTGATGTTATCTATCTCTTTCTGCTGAGTGTCTAACACAACATTGATTGTACAATATATGCGTTTGGTTGATCAATAGTGTTGCGATGTGTTTCATGTCATCAAATAGTCTATCATTTTGTCTGTTATAGTATTCCTTATCTTCAGCCGTTAGGGTTCTGTAAAGTGTTTTTTGTATGAAACCGGTAAAGTCGTACCAACCCCGGTTGGTGCGTTTGTGCGCGAGTTCTGCTAGTCTGATATGTGTTTGATCTGCTTCCTGATATCCAGGTAGGTTTTTGATTTGATCCTCGTATTTTGATATGGTTATTAGTCCGTTCTTTGCTAGATTAACGACGTCTTGTACGTCGTACGCTTTTTCTACCTCGTAACAACGTTTGTTGATTAGGTTGCAGTATTTTTGCAGCTTGTCCGATTCGTCTGCGAATTTCCGAAAGTCATGAGATTTATTTTTTTGGGGTGCTTGGCAGTTTCTCGTGGTTTATTAGGGGCCTACTGCAAGTATATCTCTGCCGTCCTATCTCTTCATATACAGGTTTTTGTTTCTATCCTGCGCTCTGATCCAATTCAGCAGTTTATAATCGCGAGAAGAGTCCGCTATCCCTTCAGACCTTGTGCACTGCCATGGTTTTGTCATTCGTTACTAGACGTTCGGAGAGTAACTATGAGTTAGGATTTAAAATGTCTGAAAACAACGAGGCTGTGCTAGCTGGGGTGTTGGTCACATCTTTCGACCGGCAAGGCGTTAAATCGATGTCCACGACTGATTTCAAACGTGGTTCGAGAGCCAGTGGGCCCGCGTGCAATGCGGGCGAGGACAAGTAATTTTTATGCGGTCACGTTTGGCTGTGTGCATCTCTTGTTATGTGACATGGTAAGTTCAGCTTTCGTATTCCTACCTAAGGTTCGTGAGTTCCCCCCCTTTTTTTTGTTTCCAATTGTTCCTCAATAGGGTGGGCGTCGAGTTTATAAAGGGCATGGGCGTGATCCACTGTGCAGCGGTGGGCTCTTCGGCTTGTCTTACTACCTCTTATTATCGTTGTGGCCGGCTAGTAGTCAGTCTTGGGTCCCTGGACGAGTGCAGCGACTGTCTTCGATTGAAGGAGATTTTAAGATACATCGCAGAAGCATTTTACCTGGACGCCTAATAATGGTTTTATTTTCCTCTTTCCTGTATTAGTATCATTTCGCATAGAACATCTTTAATGTAACAATATATTGTCCCTCACGAAAAAAAACCCCCAATTAACCCTCTAATTTACCTCTAGAATAACCTTCAACTTTAAGGGCTAAATTCGTACCCCTTAATTGGATAAGGGTTTACCTACAAACAGAGGTTTCACTTCAAAATTGAGGGTGTACTTCCAAGTCGGAGGTTCACGTTCAAATTCAGGGCTTACCCTTAAGTTGACGGTCCACCTTCAAGTTCACGGGGAATCCCTGAATAGAAGATACCTCTTCAAATCGAGATACGACCTCCAAACTGAGGGTTCACATCTGAGTCCAGAGTCTGACCTCGGAGTTCAGATTGAACCCCCGGGTTGAGGGTACGCCTTGAAATTAAGAGTCCACCTCAAAAGTTGTGGCTTCTTAAATCCCTCCAGTTTTGTATATGGGGCATTCCACGCCAAATCGACCACTTTTGAACCCGACCCCTTTCGATTTGGCTGAAAGTTTTTTATCCTTTTCTACCCCATAAAAAACGTTTCTCAGAATTTTTTCAAATTTTTTTACGTAACCAAAAAAGTTATGAATTTTTGAACAAATAGCTATAACTTTTTCAAAATTTGACTTATCAGGACGTTTTTTTTTTTTTGAATGTACTTAAAAACAAAAAAAAATACAAAACAATTATTTTTTGTTTTTGAATGTACTTAAAAAAAAAAAGAACAATACAAAACAATTATTCAAACCTATCTTCATCGTTTTCTTCAGATTTTTTGACAAAATCGAAAATTTCTCAATGATTACCATTTTTGATTTTTTTTTTCATTTTATTATATCAAACTTTGGCGTTTTCTGCAAATCCTCAAATTTTTTCAGAGTGGTGTTTTTTTGATTTCTATTTTTTTGTTTTCAATTGAAATAAAACATTTCTTCAACTAGCCTTATTTCTCATAACACCATTCTGTAAATTTTTGAGAGTTTAGATCTGAAAAAAAAAAATACAAACAAAAATTGAAAGTGGTAATCATCGAAAAAATCTGATTTTTTCCGAAAAATTAAGATAAGAAATAGAAGGAAGCTCTGAATAATTTTTTTTTTTGTATTTTTATTCAAAAACTACATTCAAAAGCGAAGAAAATGAAGAAAAAAATTTGTTTTTTGGTCCACTTTTGGACAAATGACGGGCGATTAAAAAAAACACATCTAATGTATTTGAACTCAATTCTTCCACTTTAAATTCTTCTGCTTTTTGATTCGTCAAAATTATCACTAAGTGTTGTGTCAAATTCAAGAAACTCTCTAGAATTGTTTTTTCAAATTTTTTATCGATCTGAAAGTCGAAATTAGTCTTTAAGATACTCGTTACTTTTTCGACATATCACAACTAGCGACATCTGTGGATGCTCTTACTAGTTAGGAGACAAATGATTGAACGCCAACTTCAGAAATAATATTGGGCTACAGAAAAATCTCTTTCCCAT
This sequence comes from Macrophya annulata, assembly GCA_963924015.1. NCBI lineage: Eukaryota > Metazoa > Arthropoda > Insecta > Hymenoptera > Tenthredinidae > Macrophya > Macrophya annulata. The sequence goes on along the minus strand of OZ001259.1, from coordinate 28,719,564 downwards.
TCTATTCTTGATTGCAACAATCGTAACACAACGTATTCGTGGTGAACAATAATTTTCGGTTAAATACCAATCATTCAGTGTTTGTTATGCTAAAAAAGTTTATCTTATTGATTAATTGTTAAACTCAATATAATTAACAGAAAAACTTATCTATTATGGCGGCCACTCCACGATTTGACCGCTGTTTTAACCCTTATAACCTAGCGAATCATTTAAAAACAAAAAATTTACGAAAAGCCAATGAATTCATTCAAAACGCACTAAACATATATGGTACTTATTTCTTACGTATTGATTGTAAAATAAGAGTGTATTCATGTGCAAAGCAGCTCGAAACCGTTGGTGATCAAAATATTGATAATGATGATATTGTTCGTGACAACATCAATATTAAAGACGATATCGATATTAATATTGATGGCAATATCGATGGAAAAAATAGCAAGAGTGACCAGCGATGCAAGATTTCTTCAGAAAATGCAAGTCAAGCAGCCGGACTACTACAATCTTTTGGTAAGAAAAACAAAGTAATTATTTTACTAGCTAATGTACTGAGCATTTATTTATTCTTTTAAGGGGTTATGTCCACTTGTAGCAGGCAAAATGACGACATTTTTTCGATTTTTTGTTTTGGATATCATAATGAATACTTATTTCAAAACTATTAATAATATCGATTAGTACATGTTTTCATGTACTTGTACAATTTTTTATCAAACAATATTTAAAAATAACCGAACTGCAGCTGTATTTCGGCAGCGCCTTTTTTTTAGACATTATTTGCGGTGGTCATGATCACTCGAGAACGGCTTATTTGAAATAAGAACTCGAAAAAGATTATGTTAGCATATTGCATTGGCTTTTAATTTTCAAACAAATTACGACGATTTTAACGAAAAATTCATTGTTGTAAAGTGCTAAGTATTCGGTTTTTTTTCGAATTCTTATTTCAGATAAGCCGTTCTCGAGCTATCTTGATCTGCTGCCGAAATACAGCTGCAGCAGTTCCGTTAGTTTGAAATATTTTTTGATAAAAAAAATTTGACAAGTACATGAAAACATGTACTAATCGATATTATTAATAGTTTTGAAATGAATATTTAGTATGATATCTAAAAAAAAATCGAGGAAATGTCATTTTGCCAGCTACAAGTGGACATAACCCCTTAAGATTGAAATATCATTGTTTATTTCAGAAACTTTGTCATTTTGTACTGATATTTTTCCATCTCAACCGTCTCAACTAAGTTCTGCATCTGACGTCAGTATCGAAACTCAGTTGCCAGTGGTAAATAAGGCTTTAAATCTCTTAAATGAATCACCAATTTCGACAAAAAAGCTGCTCGATGGCCGTTATTTGGAACGTAAGGTCAACCGAATCATTTGTAACTTGAAAAAACTTTTTCGTCTCGGTCAGTCGGATCTAAATATTAATTCTACAGACTTTCAAGATTTAATCGGCCGTTTAAAAGTCAAGTTTAATGACCAGAATACTTCAGCAACGGAAAAAATTCAGATTCTGACTTTGTTACCATCGAGTTGGAGTGAACGAAAAATTTGTGATATGATGAATAATCCAAGACACATGGTGCAAATTGCAAAAAAACTAACAGAAAATGTAGGGATTCTTGCGATGCCTGAGTCTAAGCTAGGTATAGAATTTTAAACCTAAATAATTTCTGATTCACATGTGACTACAATTTTCTTACTCTGTTCAATTATTATTTAAATTTACAGGACGAATGATTTCTCAAAATTGAAAACTAAAGATTTTAAATTTTTACACTGATGATGATGTTAGTGTTAATATGCCTGGAAAAAAAGACTTTGTTTCTATAAAAAATGAGGATGGAACTCGAACACAAGTCCAAAAACGGCTTATTCTTTCAAATTCAAAAGAATTATTTCAACGCTTCCGGGATGAAAATCCGGATGAGAAAATTGGTTTTTCCAGATTCGCTTCTCGATGTCCGAGAAATTGTGTACTCGCTAGAGCAAGCGGCGCACATACAATCTGTGTGTGTGTGTGTGTTATTCATCAAAATATGAAATTGATGATGCTGGGTAATTAACTAATTACTAATATAGTCAGGTTGCATTCATTATCACTTGCTGAATAGTCGTAAAACGTTTTAAAAAATTTTCTGATTTCAGGTGCTAATTTGAGTACGCTGACAAAAGATTTGGTTATTCCATTGATTCACTATGACAATTGTCTAAGCCTTATAATGTGTGAGTCTTCATCTCTGATTGTTATTTTGATAGATGTGGTAATTGCCCAGGCACTAAAGCACTCGACGACATCTTGATTAATATTTTCGATCAGAATGATCTCGAAACTATTACCTACAAATTTTGGATTTCAACACCACGTTGTAGCCTTGAAACTCAATTGAAATCGTCAGATGAATTCATCGAGCGATTTTGCGCTGACTTAAAAGTTCTTTTACCTCACGTATATACAGGGTGTCCCAAAATTAAGTACAAAAAATGATAGGGGTAATAGAGGGAGTCAAGCTGAGTAAATTGACCCCAGGAACATGTGGTCTGCGAAGTCGCGTTCGCGAGATATGACCGATTAAAAAATCTTGCCAAGCGCCCGCATGTAGGCAACCGAGTACGCAGCAAGTATCGGTTAGAAGTCTTGTTGATAAGCACGCGACTGCTGATCAATACTTTCAAATTTACGAATTTCAAACGTAAACTCTCAATTTCAAACAAAACACTCATGGCATTGAAGTCTTGCCAAACATAACAACGGGGATGCGTGATGGAAAATGCTTTCAAAATTGAAATCACATTCATTTACGGTAAGCTGTGTCCAGAGTACATCGCTATCATCAATCCGTTTATTTTAATTATGCTATTCAGTTTTTGGATTCAAAATGCCACGATTTACGTTTAGCGAACAAGCTGATATGCACCTTGTCTACGGAGCAGCGGGAGGAAATGCACTATTAGCCCGACGCATTTATGGACAGCGCTTTCTTGGTAGGATAATTCTTAACAGCCGTACGTTTACAGCTGTGGATCGGAGGTTGCATGAAACGGGTTCATTCCAGGCATGTTTTAGATTATTTTTGTGTCAAACAGTTTTTGCCAAACATTGAATTTGTGAACATTGTTTTTGTGAACATGAATTCATCAAACAGTTGAAATTATCAAACAGTTTTTGAATGCACATCATAAGGTCACGCCGGGACAAGGGCGTCCAAGAAATGTTCGTACCCTGGAACGAGAGGAGGAAGTGCTGCAGTATTTTGAAAATAACCAGTCAACCAGTTCCCGTGCAGCAGCATCTTCACTTGGCACCAGCCGTTCATCGGTTCACCGAATTTTGCAATACGACGAGCAGCATCCATACCACCGGCAGAAAGTTCATGGTCTCCGCCCTGAGGATTATCCTGCCCGGGTTGATTTCTGTCGATGGTTGTTGGAGTGTGACGCAAATGACCCAGAATTCATGAGGAAAATTTTGTTTTCTGATGAGTCCTCATTCACGCGAGAGGGAGTATTCAATTCGCGCAACAGCCATGTCTGGGCTCAGGTTAACCCTCATGCTACTTATACCCATGCACAGCTACAAAAATTCAGAGTGAACATGTGGGCAGGGATTATTGACGACCAGCTAATTATTTACGTGTTACCGGCACACTTAAATGGCCGGATCTACTTAATTTTTCTACAAGAAGTGCTACCGGAGTTATTAGAAAACGTTGTACTTGGTATTAGGCACCAAATATGGCTGCAGCATGACGGAGCTCCCGCACATTTTGAAATGAATGTTCGAAACCATCTCAACAATGCCTTTCTGAATTCGTGGATTGGTCGGGGTGGTCCGATTCCTTGGCCTACTAGGTCACCGGACTTGAATCCATTGGATTTTTGCGTCTGGGGATTTATTAAGCATCTTGTGTACGAAACACCAGTCGATACTGAAGAAGAACTTGTAGCAAGGATTCAAGTGGCGGCGTATCAACTTCAACAAATAGAAGACATCTTTGCTTCAATGCGTCGATCTCTGCTTCGTTGAGCTCGACGGTGCATTCAAGTCGGAGGTCGGAACTTCGAGCATTTTTTGTAGCGATCGTATTTCAGCATAAAATTTGACAATAAACTTTCGTCCAAAATTCTAAATTTCGAAAGAGTTATTTAATTCCATCACGCATCCTCGGTGATATGTTTGGCAAAACTTGCCAAGAGTGTTTACGTTTGAAATTCGTAAATTTGAAAGTATTGATCAGCAGTCGCGTGCTTATCAACAAGACTTCTAATCGATGCTTGCTGCGTACTCGGTTACCTACATGCGGGCGCTTGGCAAGATTTTTTAATCGGTCATATCTCGCGAACGCGACTTCGCAGACCACATGTTCCTGGGGTTCATTTACTCAGCTCGACCCCCTCTATTACCCCTATCATTTTTTGTACTTAATTTTGGGACACCCTGTATTGCCAAGCAACAAGCCAATTTTTTGAGATCTTTGAAACGGAATTTAAAAGAAGATGAATTCTTGATTGTTTGTGATTTCGCAGAGAATTATACTTTTGTGATACAAAAATCTAGTTTCCACTGGAACAATAAAATGGTGAAAATTTTTCCAGTGGTCATTTATTTCAAAAATGACGATGGAGTGTCCCACAGGAGCTTAGTTATTATATCAGATTGTCATAATCATGATGATGTGGCGGTTCACGTTTTCTTGAAAATAGTAACAAGTTTTGTGAAAACTATTTCGGCGAACGCCAAAAAAATCTATTATTTTTCGGACGGTGCGCCCCAACAGTTTAAAAATTTTAAAAATTTTGTAAACTTGTACTATCACGAAGATGATTTTGAGATTTCGGCTGAATGGCACTTCTTTGCTACTGCTCACGGAAAGGGGCCATGTGATGGAATTGCTGGAGCAGTAAAGAGAATGGCTGCACGAGCCAGTCTCCAATTACCTGTGTATCGCCAAATAACAACTCTATTTGAACTTTTCACATGGGCCACTCAGCCGAATAACTTGCCAAATATTTCAATTAAATTTTCACCTTTACATGATTATACTGTTGCAAGTGAAAATTTAGCGAATCGATTTGCAAAAACGGAGTCTATCACCGGAACTCAAAAAGTACACTGTGACGTCCGGAGACCTCGCGGTCTCCGAGTCTCACGCGATATTGGATTCCTGATGGCAAGGGGACTGCCCAGCCCGTGGGAACTGCAACCAAGCAGTTTCCACATTTGGGGAGGGGAAGCTGCCGCTTGCCTGAAGGTGCACTTCAGTGCAAGATATAACATCGTACCAGTAAAACAAAAACCCTAGTGAAGTAAAAACCTAAAAGCTTGTGCAGTTATACATATAAATAATACATAACAATAAAAATATAAAAGATTGTGTTCCAAAAGTGCCTACAATTGACTTGACCCAACAATCTCCTCCTCGGTCCTAAGATAAGCAGTGCCCATCTTGTGACGCAGGGGGATAATCAACCCCGACGTCACAACACTGTGTTATACCTGACAAAGATGGTTGCCTCAAGGGCAAAGATTATGCGACCTCTACAGAATTAAAATTGTGTAAATTATTTAAACGTGCGCAAAAATGAGTTTTTTTTTTCTAGGTTAAGAATTATTATATATAAAAGATTATAATGATGTAATAAACTATGTAACTAAGCATTCCAACCATAAAACGCTGAGTGTCGAAGGAATTTTTTTTGAATGCCTGTCATTTGTTCAAAAATAGACCGAAAAACAATTTTTTTTTTTCATTTTCGTTTGTTACGTCCGGGTATCACCACCCGTACGTTCTCCCCTCAACTTCATCCCCACCTTCACCTTCACCTCAATCCTCTAACTATTCACACGACTCTCTCCTTCTCATTAGATCTTTACTCTTATCTTTTACCTGATACCAAGTCTACCATATCCAGCTCCTCTACGTTGAGCTGACTCGTTGCACACGGCACTGCCAAATGCAACGAGTCAGCTAATCCTTTACTCCTCACTCTACCTATTCATGGTCCTACTAACTCACTTCCTAACCAACCTTCCAACAAGATTCATCTAAAATAATAACTTAACCAACTATTAAACTACTACATGCACAACCATCGACGATTTAGATTAATGAATTGATTATAGTTCATTAAATCATTCACTTTTATTATTTCCACCATTCCCTCAGTTACACTTTCGTGCTTGAACAGGGGGTAAGACCCAAAATTGTGGTAACACTATTCCTTAAATGTTACACTTTGTTTTTGAATGTAGTTAAAAAAATACAAAAAATACCAAAAATTTATTCAGAGCTTCCTTCTATTTCTTATCTTAATTTTTCGAAAAAAATCAGATTTTTTCGATGATTACCACTTTCAATTTTTGTTTGTATTTTTTTTTCAAATTTGGAAATTCTCTGAACACCCTAGAAAATCTTCAGAATGGTGTTATGAGAAATAAAGCTAGTTGAAGAAATGTTTTATTTCAATTGAAAGAAAAAAATTGAAATCAAAAAAACACCACTCTGAACAAATTTGAGGATTTGCAGAAAATGCCAAAGTTTGATATAATAAAAAGAAAAAAAAAAATCAAAAATGGTAATCATCGAGAAATTTTCGATTTTGTCAAAAAATCTGAAAACAAACGATGAAAATAGGTTTGAATAATTGTTTTGTATTTTTTTTTTTTTTAAGTACATTCAAAAACAAAAATTTCAAAAAAAAAAACGTCCCGATAAATCAAATTTTGAAAAAGTTATAGCTATTTATTCAAAAATTCGTAACTTTTTTTTGGTTAGGTAAACAAATTAAAAAAAAATTCTGAGGAACGTTTTTCATAGGGTAGAGAAGGATAAAAAACTTTCAGTCAAATCGAGAGGGGTCGGGTTCAAAAGTGGTCGATTTGGAGTGGAATGCCCCATATATACAAAAGGGTATATAATTATACGCGTACGAGTTTATCAACATTCATGCGCACTAGGGTGGTCCCTACTTAGGCCTCGGACGAATTTTTCAACAGGTGCCCCCCAAATCGGCGGCATATAATTCAAAAAGGATTCCATATTTTTTTTAGATTTGCATCTCAACTATGATCTTTCCCACCAAGAGGGTGATTTCCGCACCTAAGATACACGCGTTCTGGCTATATTCTTAGTGTGGATTTTATTGAAAGAGTAATTATTGTCAAATGAATCTGTAACTACGAGATTTTAGTGGGTATCATTCCTACTATCTCACGAAGAATTCACATCATCATACCAGGCAATCTAGACATATTGCACACCTTCTAAGTCGGACCAAATTGTAAAAAAAAATCGGATTAAGAGAGTGTGCGATTCGTTTAGATGCCCGGTATAGTGATTAAATTTTTTTTTGTCAGATAGTAGTGTTACGCGAGGGTGAAGCCTGAGCGGATTGTAGTTTACGTAGCACTTGAACATAATTTTTATAAGATCTATCTTTCGATAAATCGGTAATATGGGAACTTTCTTACCTAGCTCTCTACAGAGTTATACGTCTTGTTTAATTATATGAGGTCAATATACTGGTATGATGATTGGATTAGGTCATAAAATGAAGATCTTACTGGTAAAAGCTAAAGTATATTCTGAAAGTGATTCTGGTTTAATATGCGATTCAAAAGACCAACAAAAATTATCAAATAAATCAAATACGAAAATAGTTGAAAATATAAAGGAAGGAAAATGACATTTTGAACATTTCAGCTCAAAATGAACATTCTTAAAGGTCGCTCAAAAAATTTGAATTTTCTGGAATAGTACTAATATACCTATAATGGGATGGATTTTATGTTTCTTTTAAAGTAAAAGCACCAGGTTGATTCGTCTAGAATAAGCAGAATCAACAATTTGATGTTCTTGCTTCGTCTGTCTATCTGTCTCTATTGAACTCTATTTACTCTATTTACGCGACGACCTCTCTTGGACGTAAACGGGAAACTCTATACCAACCGATATAGACTTTACCGACTGACGCACAAAGCTTACATCTGCCCACCGCCCTCAAGATGCTCAATTTTCTATCTGTAGATGCAAATTTAGCATCTTTATCACAGATCGTTGGATATGGGGATTAGCTTTGTGACGTGATATAGGCTCAGTGATCTTTTCGTATGTCCGGTGTCTATTTTATAAATCGAGTCTGATATTTTTTTTATTATTTGGAGTGGACCGATTCTAATTTCATCCATTTTTTTTCTGTTTAATTTGTTCCCATTAACCACGTAGACTAGATCTCCTTCTTTAAATGTGTGCTGTATTCTATTTTTGTCAAATATGGATTTGTTATAGTCGTGGTATTTCTTCGTTCGCAATAGTGCTATTTTCCTGTCTTGTGTCAATTCCTTTATGTGTTTGTTTCTTACTTTCAATTCCGGTGGTAATAAGTCAGTAGATTCTCCACTTAGTAGGTATTTTGGTGAAAATCCGGTGACTGTGTGATTTGTCTCGTTGTATTTATTTGTGCATTCTTCTGCTGTTTTTGACCATGCTGATTTCTTTTCTGTTTCGTTTAGTTTACAATGTATTCTGTTTACCAGTGTCTGATTCAAACGTTCGTTCAGGCCGTTGGAGAAAGGTGCATCTGTTGCTGTAAAAATCAGTTGTATGTTTCGATTTTCAAGATAATTTTTAAATTCGCTCGAGTTTAGAGCCGGATATTGGTCTGAAAGTAGTGTTTCAATCGTGTTTTCCTTCGGAATTTTCTCCATTAGTTTTATGAAGTCCTGAGCGGTTTGGTTTTTTGAGCACAGGATGTATGCAAATCTCGTGAAATGGTCCACTAATAAATGTAGGTATTTTTTTGTTGATCTTCGATCGCCGAATCCACCAATAGTATCCAAAGACATTATTTGGAAAGGTTTTTCAGCTGGGCCCATTTGTGACATTAGGCCATATTTCCTATTGAGTCTTGTTTTGTTTTTTATGCAAACTTCACAGTTTTTACATATCCCTTCGATGTTTTTCGTTATGTTTGGTGCCGTGTAAGAAGCTTTTATCTTTGCTTCCATTTGTTTAATTCCTATGTGGCAATAGTCTTCATGAACTTTCTGCAGTATAATCTTGCTATATTCTTCGCTTAGTATTATTTGTTTCTTTTTCTTTTTTCTCTTGTAGTAAACTCCGTTTTCCCTAATGAAATTTTTATTTTCTCTTATTTGTTGGTTTTGTGCTTGATCGTTTTTTATGTCCTCTAGTTTTATAATATTTACCGTTTTTAGATTATCATTATTGTTCTCGTAATACTCGAAAACTGGATTTCTGCTAAGACAGTCCGCCTCTTCGTTTGTTTTCCCTGGATTATATCGTATGGTACAATTGTATTGCGACAGATAGTGAGTCATGTCGCCTAATTCATCGTCGGTTCTATTTTTAACATTTAGCTTTTCTAGTGGTTTATGATCTGTATATACGGTGAAAGAGTTTCCTAATAACCAATGTTGCCAGAATTTTAGGCTTTCTTTTATAGCTAAACATTCCAAGAAGGTGGCTTTTTTTTTTTTTGAGATTCATTCAACTTTTTCGAAAAGCATCCTACAGGTTTCTGTTCTCCACTTAATTGAGTCTGTTTTAGAACTGCTCCTAAACCGATTATACTAGCATCCGAATAGATAGATATTGGTAATTTCGGATTAAAAATTGCAAGACTTGGTCTCGAACATAAGTGGTTTTTTATTATCTCGAATGTTTTTTGACAGTCATCCGACCAATCGAATTGTGTATTTTTCCGAAGTAAATTATGTAACGGTTCAAGAATTATTGAAATATTTGGAATGTATTTTCCGTAAAAATTTATTTTTCCTAAAAATTGCCTTATATGTTTCTTGTTTTGTGGAGTTGGAAATTCTCTGATTGATTTTAAGTTCTGCGTGATATTTCAGCTGTCCCAGGTTTCTTGGGATGTCGAATTTTCTATTCCCTTCATCCGTTATTTCTGTGACCAATATAGTGTTTGGTTTTGGATCTTCTGCTGCGACGACTTCAAATCTGAAGCTTAACCTTGCCATGCTGTCGTATGGTAATCCTTTCTTACGAACGAAAATTGTTGATTTATAATGGGATGGATTTTATGTTTCTTTTAAAGTAAAAGCACCAGGTTGATTCGTCTAGAATAAGAAGAATCAACAATTTGATGTTCTTGCTTCGTCTGTCCATCTGTCTCTATTGAACTCTATTTACTCTATTTACGCGACGACCTCTCTTGGACGTATACGTACTATATTCTATACGGTAAACTCTATACCAACCGATATAGACTTTACCGACTGACGCACAAAGCTTACATACCTATGAAATTTTTGAGCGAGCTTTGAAAATTTATATTTTGAGCTGAAACTTTCAGAATGTCATTTTGTTCAAGTGTAAAAACAATTGCCGCTACGAGAAAAAAGATTTAAACGGAATAAAATTAGTCGATTTTCGACCATTTCCGGAATTTTCAAAATTCAAACTTCCAAATTTTGAAAAAATGAACGTCTCGTTGTCTATTTAGGTGCATAATCATGTTGATTGATCATGACAGAAATATCATGCCCAAATATTAATATTCAATGGTCGCTCGACAACATCGAATGTAAAGTACTCCAAGGCATTCGAAATTCTTGAGTGACCTTCAAAAATTCATAATTTGAGCTAAAATTTTCAGGATGTCATATTCTTTCATCGTCCGAAAAATTGTTGCCACGAGAAAAAAAATTTGAAAATCAAAAAAATTCGATTATTGACCATTTTTGGAATTTTTAAAATTCGTCAGCGACGTCTCGAAAATTTTTAATTGATCTGAAATTCAGAGAGGGCTCCTCGATTGTGAAAAGCTAACAAATTTTCATGCGAGACTCAAAATCAAAAAATAGTCGGTCAAAATGGGCCACCCTAATGTATATATAGGTATAATTTTAAATAAAATATTCTTGATGAGAGCGCAGAGAAACCTCGAGGTATTAAATATCGTCTCACACCAATGAAATTTTATATTGAAATAAACTGAGTAGTAGTAGCCAGCCATGGCCGGTCATAACAAATGAGTCATCAAGGGGGGAACTGGGGTGGCAGCAGCTCGTCTCTAGTCTGTCCTAGTCAAAACATGTGACGTCACGGGTGTCACTCGGGCCCGCGGCTAGTGCCCCCCCGACTCGATTCAAGATGGCGGCGGCCGTCTTTCAAAATCCAAGATGGCGCCCCTCTTATTTTTCGAAATTCAAGATGGCGCCACTGATTTTTCAAAAACCAATATGGCGACGCCCTACTTTGCTACTACAAGATGTCGCCACTGATTTTTTTAAAAGCCAATATGGCGGCGGTCGACTTTGCCAAAACCAGCGACTCGCGGAAACTATCTCTTTCTCTCCGTGTAAAATAACCCTACGTATACCGAAGAGATGCTATCTGTTTCTAACCTGCAGAAATACCAGCTACGTACTCTAAGGCGATTCTCTCTCTCTCCCGCAGTCGTCGACGCTGTTACTCGAGACCGTCCGCTCTCTCTCTCTCTCTCTCTTTCGCTCACTCGACCTGCGGAAATCTTAACTACATGCTAAACCGATGCTCTCTTTTGCAGTCACCGTGGCTGAAACTCGAGACGTCATCTCTCTCTCTCTCCAACTTATACTAACTTATACTAGCTGAAAAATGTAACAAAGGGGAATGGGGGGGTGTTACGAAACAGAGTCGAGATACATTATACGCGAAATTTATTTATTACAGTATATACAGAGACAGGATATTGCGAATCAATAACGTCTTTTAACACACTTTTGAACACACAGCAGACACGAAGCGGCGTTGACTCGGTCGCAAAAAGTCATCTTTGTCTCCAGACAATTGTAGAACGATGCAGCCATGTAGTCATTTCTTATATAATCGTCCGAAAATAATGCTGCAAATTGATCGATAGAGTAACCAAAGTGCATATAATACAGAAACATAACACAAAACTGGCCGCACACGTCCGAAAAGGCACTCTGAAGCTGACGCGTGTTGCATCGGTAGCGGGGACAGTTTCTTCGTAGACGACGCAAATGGTGTGGGACAAAAGGCGTAACTCCGTAACTGTCGAAATAAACCCCGTGTCCTGAGGCATCGGTGTAGAACGCGACCCAGTGGCTTCCCGGTTGTGTGTGGTCATCGGTGTTTGCGATTATAGCAGCGGGATGGGACCACCGCAACGGGATTCTATCAGCCGCGTACACTCCACACGTCCTCGCAGGAATTAAACTCAAAACCCTCTGCAGCTCCAAACTGTTCATTGTCGTTGTTGCACTGTGGCTCGTCGTCGTCGTCGTCGATGCCGCTGAGACGAACCGTCGTTACGCGGCAATCCACCTCGTCCACCGAACTCGTCAGCAAATAGTTTTTCAACAGCGTCGCACGGTTTAGCGAGCACACAAAGTGTCCTCTGTGCAGTCCGTGGTACATACAGCAAACGTCGGACGGTGGTAGCTTCCTGAACGGCGGGCACTCGTCATCCTCGAGATTCGTAACCTCACGTGCCGTGATGCTTTGAAGTAGTTTCGCCTTTTCCGCACCGCGGGTGTAGATCACACCAGCCGTACGTGCGACATCGCGTAGCTTTGCGTGAATCTGTCTGCACTGTACGTCCCCGTCGAACCACTCGATTCCGTGATGCTTTTGCGACAAATGGTTGTTAACAGCGCGAATGTTTGCCGGAAGATCCGTAAACGAGCCCGGTGGTGCAGCAATCCAGTGTCCTATGTGCTCGCGACGCAACGCCAGTACCGTAGCCTCCTTGATGATGAACTGGTCCGACGCGTCGCGAAACCCCTGTATATCAATGACGTAATCCATCTCGGCGCGTGCTAGCGTTAATGCATCTGACGATCGACTGACGGAGACTCGGATTCAGATTCGCTTTGAGTCGTGCTGCAGCTGCCTTCTCTCTCTTTCTCTCTCTCTCTCTCTCTCTCTCTCTCTCTCTCTCTCTCTCTCTATCCTCGATGTGAAGCGTCAGATTCCACGTACTCTACTTTGATCTCAACCGCCAAAGTCCACTAATACCTGACGAGTCGAATCAATTTCCAAGATGTTGTCAAACTCCGCGTACACGATGCAATTTATCGTCTTCGGAAGAGCAACGTCGAACCGCACTTCGATTCTTACGCTACCGTGTCTGACCAGATTCCAATGCGTGTTGCTGTTTGCGGACAAATCCGGTGTCAGGTCGAAGGCCGTGAGACAGTACCCGTTAGGATAGTCCTCGCGGCTGATACCGTTGCCCTCGTTCAGAAAGTGAATCCCTGTTCCGGAGAACAGAGTGTGGTAGGCATCCACGTAGAGCTTGCCCTTGGTGAAGTCGGGTTGCAGGGGTTTGGAAGGTACCTGAGCACCGTCCACGTACAGCGACAGAAAATTTATATTGAAATGTTGAAAGTTGAACGGATTGTAGGCTTTGTCACCGTTGAAGGCTCTGTTATCGACGAATCCTACGATCATTCGTTTCGGCAGCTGGCCGAGAAACACGTTATCCAACGTCTCACCTTGCACACCGCCGTGAATAGTCATGGTCTTCACCTCCACTCTTGTAAGCGGATACTTTGCGGTACCTTTGCCGAGCGCTCGGGCGTGTGCGAGCAATACACCCGGGCTGATTGTGACTCGTCGTATGAGTAACGAGGCCTCCTGTATGTGTATTCCGTGTGTGTTTGCGCTCTCCATGAGGCAGAAGGCGTCCCGCGATCTTACGAGACGTAAACGTAACTCGACACCGTTCAAGAGGAACTTCTCCTGATTGAATACGTCGCAGTGAAGATGTCCGATCAAATCCACACTGCTTCCCGAGCCCAGAAATTTTTCACGCTGTACAAAGCCTTTGTTTGCGGAGCCAAGTTCATCCATTTTTCCGGCGGTGTCCCCGTACCAGAGGGTGGTCGAGAGATGCGATTTCTTCGCTGCCGAATTGTAGTTTAGCAACGACTCGATGTACGCCCTGTACGCGTACGCGTTGTTAGCCGGTGACACAAGTTTCTGATTGAAGAATACATCCGCCTGACTGAACAACGAGTGCAGCAGATTGTTTACAGGTGCTACCGGAGCCTTTGTCGCTGCTGTCGTGGTGGTGGTGGTGGTTGTGACGGCATTAGCGAGCGGACGCAGACTCACACGTAGACTCAGCATTGTGTGCGACAGATCCAGATACTCGTCACTCAGACCAGGCACCATGAACTCTATCGGTGAATCGTCCGTGAGCGACGACACAGGTTTGTAGTGCACCCACTGCCCGCTCTCAATCGTAGTCTGTGTCGGCGGCAGAGAGAACAAATCCAGCTCGGATTTCAGGCACTCGCAAGAGTGTGTGTGTAGGTAGGCCATCGTTCGTGTGTGTGTGTGTGTTTTAACGGGATCCAAATATGTCAGCTACCGTTCGTTTAGCGCAGCAACCCTTTTTCTTTGCCACACCTCGTCTTACAGATACACGTTTCCTCGACTTGCGTTTACCAGCAGCAGCAGCTGTTCTTTTTCTCGACACACGTTTCTTGACCGACCCCGGTCCACGTCCCACCAGCAACTGTCGTCCCGACCTACGACGTACCGTTTTATATCCGCTCCCTTTCATCAGCCTGTCCAATTTATCTGTAGCTCGCCGCTTCAGATTGCGACCTGATTCCGCGGCTCGCGCTTTCAGAGCTTGCTTGAACGGTGTGTTGTTTTCCATATCCTCCATGACGTTAACACCTGCTCGTAGAGCCTCTTTACCGACCACACGTGCCCCGCTCTTCAGAAGCGGAAGGACGCTGCGAAACAATCCTCCCAAGAAGCTACCGATTCCGTGGCCGCGTTGATGCGGGGAGCCGACGTAGACGCGATTCACGCCGCCGCCTACCTGGTTCTCGTAATGCGTCTGGTAATGAGCCATCTCTCCCTCACTGTACCCTCTTGAAATGCAGCGTCACCGTCAGCGTCCCGTGTGTGAATGGCATCGGTCTTCCCAGAGAGTCCCTTATATCGATTTCTATCGTACGGAAATTTGTCAGAAGCAAGGGTAGATAATGAGGCGGTGACAGGGATTTGCTCTCCGAACCACCGGTGTGAATATTTTTCACCACCGTCTGTACTATCCTAAGCAGAGGCGCGTAGACATCCCCCACGATTCGCGGCTCCACAAGATCACTGTAGATGAACATCTGCGAGGGTATATCGCCGGCAATCCTCAACGGTTGCCTGCCCACCAACGTCTTACGTATGTTGCTCGTCATTCTCGGCAAGCCGAGCTGTCGGTACACTCCCGGTGAAAAGGACAGATAGTGGCCATCCTTGCTTCCGCATTTTCTGGTGATCAGCAGGCGATCGTCGACACTGTCGGCTCGATCAAACTCCAGATGTTCTCCTATCACCGGGATCGCGTTCAGGGCCGCTACGATTTGCCAGATATCCGTGTACACACCCGGCTTGATGCTATATTCTCCCTCGACGATCCGTGGTCTTCCGCTCGTCTTCGGTATATCGCAAAAATTATCGGGTGACGTTGACGAACGATCTACGTGGAACGTCACAACGTTGTAGGGTTCGCTGATAGTTTGAAACGTCAAAGGGTACTGTATCTCCACCAGAGCGACTTCCCACTCACCGTTCAGTTCTATCTGACGCGGTAACTGGGTGGTGTACCTAGCGGTGGTGTTGTCGGCAAAAAATTTCATCGAACTGTTGCTGGGTAGCGTGAGGTAGAATTGATCCTTCATGACTGCTTGCGTACGCTGCTCGCCGCTATCCACGAATTGAACTTTTCGGGATACCCGCGCCAACTGATGAACAGCTTCTTACTGCCTCCCTTCCCGCGAGTACGTATTATTTTATCTATGACAAAAACGTCATCGTTTACCACGCATTGCAGCTCCGCTTCGTAGAAAAGTCCGTCAATCTCCTCACCGTCTAAATCCTCCAGCTCGTAGACGACGGGTGAACGCGGCAGTACGCGTCGAATTTTAAACACTTCTTCGGTCCAGTTGGCCTCGTAACCCTTCTTGAAGGCACCCTTAGCCTTGCTGATACGCACGCGTTGACCGAGGACGAACCGCGGGGGCCTCGTAGGTGCTACTCGCGTACCGCGAGCCTTCTCCATGTTGGATCGCGCTGTAGCGGCATTCTGCAACGTCACCTGGCACGGCGCCATTCGGATAGTCGAGTGTGTGGCACTGTTGTAGGCGAGTACCAGCTGAGGCAGTACATCCACGTAACGATGGGTATTTTTATGCGTGAAGTACCGCCACATTCTCTCCTTGAGGGTGCGATTGAAACGTTCAACCACAGCGGCCTTGATGTCGGGGTTACGCGTTACCCTGTAACGTATAGCTCTGATCTCGAGTAGCTTCTGGAACGGAGCTCCCATGAACTCCTTTCCCTTGTCCGTCTGTAAGCAGATCGGGTATCGCTTCCCCGCGGACAGCACGCGCTCGAACGCTCGGGCGACGGTAGCCGCTGCCTTGTCGCGTATCGGCTCGACCCAGGCGAACTTGCTCAAGACGTCTATCACTACCAGTAGATAACCGTACCCGTCGTTGTAGTCCTTGACGGATCTCAGATCCACCAGGTCTGCCTCCCACAAGTCGTCTATATTCTGCACGTTGTACCTGGCTCGTGGAAATTTACGTCGTATATACTTGTGCAACGTGTACGCGTCTTGTGCCGCCAACCAGTCTAGCACGTCGGCGCGCGATGTCTCCTTATCGCTCCGTACAGCCTGTGTCAATCTCCGAGCCCCCGCGTAACTCGCCGGGCGGGGCGGCGCGTAGTACAATCGTTCGAATCTCTTCATTTCAGTTTCATTCGACACCAGCGGCCGTTGCCCGTTTGCCCTGTGCGGGGTCTCTTCTTCGTAGGTGTTATGAATACCACTTTCTCGTCGTCGTCGTCGTCGTCGTCATCGTCCGCCCCGTTCGTACCGCAGGTATCTATGTCGGCGTTGTTGGCCTCCTCCTCGGTGTTTTTATTCCGACGTGTTCTGGAAACGCCTCGTAACGGTCGCGACGTTCCGGCCACCGCCGCGGTTCGCGCTGAGTCGTTGCGGGTAGGTTTGTGAAAAACGGGATTATCGATGAACTCCTAAGGCGTGTTTACCGCGTGAAGAAGACGCGCGAACTGCTGCCTTCCCGTAGCCTGCACGGATTTTCTCTCTCGTACAACGTCGTTCATCAAGTCTATTATGTTCGTTCCGGGCATTCGCGCTCTTCTGATAGATACCGTCCCCTGCCCGTCCCACGAGAGCTCGCCCACGGCCCTGGTAGACAGGTAGTTCAGCAGCAATTCCGCTTTTCTGCGATATTTGGACGGCACGCTGGCAGCTATGTCCTGTATAGCTACACCACCGGCGCTCCGCTCGGGTTGTTTCCTCGCACGCTCCTCAACCAGTTCAAGAGCCACGTCGTCGTCGTCGTCGTCGTCGTCGTCGTCGTCGTTGTTATCACCGCCGTTCGCGATCTTAGCCGCAGTCGTCGTACCGACGCCCCGAATATCGAATCGCAGAGGTTTTCGCGACTCTCCGGCAAAGTACAGGAAAAACGACGCAACGCCTGTCTGTAGAGTTTCCATTTTTCACGATCATTTTTATCCTTATCGTTCAGAATGGCGTTCATCTCGCGATCCAAAACACTCACGGTATCCGCACCGCCGGCAACTTCAGACGATTTTCCCCTATCCTGAAGACGTTCGACCGTCTCCTGCGGTATAAGGACCATTTTCTTAGCGCGCTCCATAGCATCAACCCTGCCTGGCAAACAGACTGAACACCAGACCGCCTATGATCGGTGCCAGTAGAAGAGGAAGAAATCCGCCTCTTTGAACCAGCAGACGTTTCTTGTTCTGCCAGCTACCGTTGTTGCACGCCAGACGACGCAGGACTCGTCGGTGTCTGACCAGGCGTTTTTTCTGCTCCGGGGTCAGCTTCACGTTACCCCTCAGCGTGTTCAAAGCGCACTTGCATATACTCCTGACGAGCGAGGTGTCGGCAGTGCGTAAGAGCGCCAGTCTCTGCGGTGCGTCCAATTTACAGATAGCGTGCAAGGCTGCGGCGTCGGAAAACTTGAACCTGCCTCATGCCAGCCGCCGTCTCTTCGTGACTCGTGCTGTTCCCACCGTCATCACAGATGATAGACTGCCGCACCGTACGAGCCGACACCCTTTATATCCTTCCGCGGGACGTACACGTAGCTGTACCGGTCCGTGGGGAATATATCCGTGCGAAAACGGCAATTCTCCGGCGTTGATTGTTTGAGATCCAGTAGCAGATAACCGTGCGGACGTCCGGTAGCGTCGTGGTACGCCTCCTGCAGGAATCGCGGGTCTTCCGGATAGACCTGGCGAGCCAGGTGCTGTATCTGACCGCGATCGCGCGGGTTCTTGAAGAATACTATGTAATTCGCGTTCAGCGAAATGTCACGCTGACCGCGCCCCTGGTGAAACAGATTTTGTGTGATTAGGAAGACGCTCATATTTTTGTGATGACATCCTTTGGTGAAGAGATCGATGACAACGCCGTTGGAGGACTCGCGCATCAGATCGTCTATGACGAGTAGCTTGGGTCTGGTGTCGGTGTCGTAGTCGGACGGTTGCGGCAAGCCTTCCCGATACTCGATTCCCTCTGACGTCGACTCGCTGTACAGCGGCTGCCACTCGGCGTAATGCCAGACGACGCGCGCGAATTCCGTGTCGCACATCTTCTTCGCGTGTCGCAAAAAACTGGTGACAAAGATTGACTTTCCGCAACCTGACGGTCCGGCGACGATCGCCGAAAACGGATGCTTCCACCGCGTGTCCATCTCCTCGACTCAGACCGCCGATCCACCTGCGATTCAATATATACACATATGTAAAAAAAAAAACAATGTATGTACACGGTTTTCGGGTCGTATCTTCGTCACGATATCATTACCGCGGCGGTGGGGCCCGCGGGGCGCGCGTACAGGTATAAGCTGCTGAAACGCGCGCGGCGGCTACCCGCGTCATCAGCTGATACGCAGCGGGGACTCGCCGACCCGGAACAGCTCGTACACAGGTCGGTGGCGCGCGCTCGTACAACCGGTATCAGCTTACGTACGGTTGCACCGCGGCGTGCGGAGTACGAGCTTCTACCCCCGCACGTCCCCGCGGTCCCACAACTCATTGAAGCCGCTAGCGTAATGTAACGTGACACTGTCAAAGAACCTCTACTACTACTACTACTACTACTACTGACCTACTGCGCTGATGAGACGTCACCTCTTAGGGTCTGGGTGTGTGTGTGTCGGAGGAGTGAGGAGATCAGCTGCTACTACTACTACTACTACCACCGCTACCGTGCGGTAGTACTGAGGCTTTGAAACCAAAGGGAAGCGTATCGTAACTATCCTCGCACAGACGCCTCTTTGACTGTACGGGTCTACAGATCTTGTTCACCGTTCGCGTTACCACCTGATGCAGCGCGGTTCGTTGTATAGCGCGTCGTTTCACGCGGATAGGATCGGACGATTCGACCACCATGCTTCGTACGGAATTGAAATTTACCCTCATACGAGACTGATAATTCAGAGTCACCCCCTTCACCTTGCATACTTCCACGTCCTCGGCATTCGGACGGTGAACCAAGTACGCGTAAAATTTAGGCCCTCCGCAAACGAAAGATTTTATATAACTACCCGCTCCGTACTCGGCCAGTTCGTCGGTCAGATCGCCCAAAAAGTTACCGGTCGGTGGCTCGTACTCGTCCGGGTTCGTTGTATCTCGCACGTAGATTACAGAGTCCGTGTCGTAATACAACACCCGACGCTGCAGCTTCTCGAGATAGCTGTACAGCTTGAGTCGCGCTTGAGCCGTGGTGCACGCGGCCAACACAACGTTGGCTATCGGTGAGGGAACGATGCTCTCCTCTGTGGAAGCCCAGCGGGCGTAGAGCACGTCCTCCGTGACCGGTAATACATCGTACACCTCGCTTTCCGGACACGTCAAAAGTTCCAATAACCGTTGACGAGTCTTCACCACCTCGGTGCGCGGTAAATTCTCACGCTGGCCAAATTTACCCCAGAAAGAATTCAGGCACAGTTTCGAGACCGAGCGAGGACCGGCATTCTTCGTTATCTTCTCGGGTTGTAACCGGATCCCCTCGGCACGCTCGTACTCGTCGAGATATCGCTGTCGCGTGACCTCGTCGACACACTCGCTAGGCCATCCGCTGGCCTCCTGTTTAATTGTCAGAAACGTGTCTATGTACGCCGCGAAAAGACCGCCCTGTCTGGTGCACGGATCGTACGCGGTAACCTCGTACTGCCAAATTTCCAGCACGTCGACAATCCTGTACCCTACGGAGACAGCCTTTTTCAGCTCATCCGACACCCACGTACCGGTGAACTGACGCAGGTTCTCGTCGTCGTCGTGCGGATACTCGAATCTGCAGAGACTCCTCGCAACACGACCGAGACAGAGGAAACATCAATTTACCGTGCATACGTACCGGTAGCACGGGATGATAAAGATTTCTCGGCGGCAATACCACACACTTCACGAGACCCTCTACAGCCGCGATGTCCGTGTTAGCAGGACCGGTCAGAGAGACGCACTCCCTGCCGACGTAGACTTTCGGATGCCCCACGGGGTAGCCGCGGTACTTGCACACCCACGGGTACAGAGAACACACGTCTACGTACCGGATTTCTTCCCCGTCTGCGGCCTCGTGGTAGCGTCTGGTGTTTCCCGTTCGACCGCCGAAAAACGCGTCTCTAGGATTCAGCGAATCGCGCCTACCCGAGACTACCAGCGGATGCTGTTTCACGTACGCTCGCATTTCCGCATCGGCCTCGAGCTTCTCGTTAAACTCGCACTCCCACATCTCCGTCACCCGGTACCCGAGCTCGAGCAATCGCGCGATCTTGGTCGTAGTCTCGTCGAGCCGCTTGTTCAACGTATCCCCGCTGGATAGCTCTTTGTCGCGGTTCGTCGTGTGACATCTCGTGCACCCGTGCCAGTAGCAACCGTGAAATTCCAAAACGTGTCTAGCACCGTCCCCGTCCACGTAGTACCCGTCCACGTGACGCCCCGTTTCAGGAATTCTATACTCGCGACTCCGAGCGGCGTGTACTATCTCCGCGCCCAGCTCACGCTCCTTCGAAACGAGCCACTCGATAGCCTTACCCGATTGATTGGTGGCCAGCCTGTATCCCCCGAGGGGTAGCACACCGATGCTGTTACGATGCAGAAAATTCTGACGGAACACGACGGAACAGGCCGACGCGATGGTAGTGCTCCGTGTGAACGGGCAAAAGCCGCCGCAACTCAAGAAAATATCTCTAAACGCGACGCAAGCTCGGCGTAAGATATCGACGTCGCTTCGGCAATACTGCACAAACTCCTCTTGGAAGTTGAACACGTAGCCGCTACTCGCCGTTTCCTCGTGCCACTTGTAGAACCTTGTTCTGTCGGCGGCGCTCATGCTGTCGGGGTCGTAAAATCCCGCGGCAGGCAAGGGACCGATGTAGGTCTGATTTTCCGGCGTGTTGAATAGATGCGGAAAGGTGCCTTTGCGTAATTCGACGGGTAGACCGAATGCCTTGGGCAGAGCTGAAAGAGGCATAGGCATGTAGGCTAACGAGTCTAAGAAGCGCGTGTGCCCCGTCTCCATCAGGATTATCTTTGTACCGTTCAAAATTATCTGCGGCGGATCTCGGGTGTTCTCCACCAGGTACCGCAATATAAACTGAGAGTCGAAACCGCGCGCGTTGTGCGCTATGCGAAAAATCTTTTTGAATCGATGCAGGTCTCTGGTGACGAACTCCACGAGCTGTTTCACGGGATTATCGCGGAATACAAACTCGCGAACGAGACCGCAACTCGAACAGGGTGTACGTACGTCCGGCTCGTATATACAGCGCGTGCACGCTTGCTGGGCCACGCACAAGTTGGGTACGTGCACGTTGATATCCGGACTGTCATTAAGCGTAGCGCACTGCTGCGTTTCAAAGTCGTAAAAAACGAATATGTATTCGGCTTTCTCGTCCGCGGGCTCGACCGGTTGCACGTAGCATTCGTGGTTGAAGGGGCGTACGGCGCCGCATGTGCGACAATACGCGGAACCGCTGGAATGCGCGAATTTCGAAAGATCGATGAATTTCCCGCACCCGCTACAGATCTGCAGGGTGTCGCACACGCTTTTGCGAGCACTGAACGACGCCGGCGTGCGGTGTCTCCGTAGACAATCCTCGCCCCAAAACCACCGGCCGCAGGCTACGCATCGCAGCCGCTCCGCGGACGTATCGCACGCCGGTACACCGAGGCAACTTGAACACCTGTACGTGCATATGTGCTGAGAGATATACCGATAGGCGACGTTGCACGGTTCGCAGAATCGCCTGTTTGCCGCCGCGGCCGTAAGACTGAGTATCGGTTTGTAATGGCGAGCGCGAGGGTAGTACATAACATTCAGTCCACCCACGATACATACGCCCCGTCCCGTTACCACGTTAGTACCGTCATAGAGGGGGTTCTCGCCGCAACCGAAATTTTTAAAGTCGTACACGACGATAACGAGACCCTCGCGCGCGAAATATTCCTGAAATTGGATTATTTCCGGCATACCGCAGCCGTCGGCCGTCACTCGTACACCAGCATCTCTGCACAAGGCTAGAGCAGCCTCTCTTTGACCTCTGGAACCCGCGCGTCTGACGTCGGACCATCGTGGTTCAGCTGCGACGTCGGATGAAACTCTATCCTTACTATAATGGGCACGTGCAGCGACCAACGACCGCGGTAGACACAGATTGTCTCGAGCGACATCCGGAATCGAGCGCTTGCTCACTTCCTCGCTGGTGAGGGGTTTGCTCTTCCTACCGCGACCGACGGGGACTTTTACGCGAGTAACGGTGATCCTGAACGCGTCGTCTATGGCAAACTCCGATGCGCTCTGCGTCAGACTGAACACCAGATTCCAGAGATCTTCGTATCGGCAGTTGCGTGCCGGCCGGAACGATAATCCTGCGGAGCCTAGCGAGAACGAGGGAGTGTACAGTCCGAAGCCCACGTAATCGGTGACCTCGGCGTCGGAGGTATCGCTCAGAGCGTAGCTGTGTATGTCGCGAATAGCCTCCTCCAGCCAGGTCACCGGATCAGCGGTCTCGGGTGGCGTTATAATCTTCAACGTCATTTCGCGACCGGTGACGGCGAAGCGGCGGTAGTATTTACGCTCCTCGCCGAGTACAACGAACCTGTGACCGGGTGGTAACGCGACGCCTCTGTCTAAACTTACATCTGAATCTGTCTGTTTCTCCTCCTCACTCCCCCATAAGCGTTTCCCTCCGCGTCCCTGCTGCACACCCGACGGACCGGCGCCTTCGTTGATCCCCAGAATCACCGGTCTCCTGTACGCACCGTCGATTGTATCTCCTTGATCTGAGCGCAAATTTTTCTTCTTCAAGTTTCGGTTTTGTATCTATTTATTAATTTTTTTGGCGACGTCTTCCACAGACGCGCGAGCGTTACCACTGATGCTACTCACCAGAAGAAACGGGGGAATGTACATTCTCCTCCTCCTCAGGTGTAGAAAATTCGGGGGAGAGTCGTATTACGTGAGTTTTCAGACGGTCGAGTCTCGCGGTTTGCTGCTCGCAGAGCTCGGCAGCGGTGACCATTAGCTGCACTTCCGCGTCCTCGTCCTCGCAACGACCGGCTTCGACGCACGTAAGAGTTTCCTCGTCGTCGTCGTCGTCGTCGTCGTCGTCCTCGTCGTCCTCGTCGTAGCAGTAGTAGGATCTTCCAACTAGTAGCCGGAATCACCGCAAACGATGAGACACCCCCACACACACACACTTAGCGTCAAATCGTTGTACCGAAAAAATTTACTTACCCATTCGCTCTCGGTAGTAGCGTCGCAGGTTTTCGACGAACGCAAAGGACAATGATCCGCGTTCCTCGAGTACAGCCGCAGCTACGCGAATGCAGGGCCACGAAGCTTCGAACACAGCCACGTCGTAAATGCGACCTATGTCCCGTTCGGTGCAAGCCGAAAGTAGGATGCGTAAGCGAAAAAGTAACGCTGGTGTGGACAGATTTCCCAGCTCGCGGGACCAGGAATCACCAAATTCCCGAACCGTAGTGGGTGTTGATCGCCTCACGAAATCCAACACATCGCGCACGATTGAGCGTACTTGATAGTTTAGATACATATCACCGTTAGACGTAACTAGCACTTATTAGCACGGAAGATAACTCAGAAATGAGAATCTTTTTGGCCTGCTCTACGTGTTATACTCGGACGATTGCTCGCTATTGTAAGATCACGTATGCATGAAAAAAGATACGATGTTTGTGCATACACACACACACACGCTGACACACACAGAGCATCGTTAGATGGAGCATATACGCTAAATGTAAGCATCGGTTCTGTGGTATGGTGTGCAAGCGACACCCTGATGGGAGGGAAGCGAAAAGAAAATTACCAAGGAGTCGTCTCACAAGACCAACGAGCGTGCAAACGAGCGGACCTAGAGGAGCAAAAAAAAATAAAAAATTCAGAACTCACAGGTGAGTGCGGTTTTACCGGAAAGACTGCGATGCACGGTGTATGCGGATTGTAATCAGTTTGTCGTTCGTGCAGCTTGAAAAAAATGACCGAATCCGTCCAGTACATAATCGACGTGCTACGTCACGCTGACCCGCGGGATCTATGGTTGTACGCTGTACCACCGGAGATAGCCGCTGGGCAGCGTGCGAGGGAGGAGATGGATGAGTGGCTTGCGGAGTACCGGGATCCGGGCTTCGAGGGGTCAGAGGTCGGTTCGGACGTGAGCGACCGGGAGCCGGAATCTGACCCGGAATCGGAGCACATCGTCTACGGCGGTCACGAGGGGACCGTACGAGAGGGTGGACCGCAGGAGGTGGTGGACGAGGAATATGCTCGACTCGAAGCCGAGATCCTTGTAGGCGCGGAAGACCACGTCCTCGCCTGGGCCTTGATGGACCAGCTCGACCGCCTGGAGAGGGTGCGGCGATGGGGTGGAGATGTGGCGAACAACCTCGAAGCGTACCTTAATCGTGATTTGGGGTACGTCAGCGACGAGGAACGCCGGGGTGATGATGAGGAGGCGGAGGAGGAGGAGGAAGAAGAAGAAAAAGAACGAGTGAGTGAATAATGTAATACGCTCTTACGGTGGTCGTGATCGTCTAGTGGTCAGGACACTGTATCCGCCATAGCGGCTGCGGTAACCCAGGTTCGAATCCTGGTCACGGCATTGTACGTTTTTTTGTTTTGGAAACTTACTTTTTTTTTTTGATTTGCTTGCAGGCTGTCTGACGGGCGCTCTTCTGACGTGTATATATTCTATCATACTGTATTCTATTCTATTCTATTCTATTCTTTTGTATAATGTAATTGTAGGAATATTAATAAAAAACAGAAGATCAAGTAAACTGTGGTGAAGTATAATTTATTTTCCTTCAGACTTAAAACCCAAGAAGCAAAAAAACAAAGAAGCAAAAAAAAAAAACAAAAAGACTTAAAAATCAAGAAGCAAAAAAACAAATAAAAAATTATCAATTAATTTTGCCGATGTGGTGGCGGGGACGGACTTCGAGGACTTTCCAAGTCGTCGGGTGATGTCGATGTCACCTCGGGTAGCTGAACGGCGGTCGCGCGGTATTGCTCTGCCCTTCGCAGCAGAGTATCGTTCAGCCCCCATTGCTGATCGAGTGTTCGCAGCATCTCGTGGCCAGCATCCATGGTAACATCAATCATATCATTCGAGGCACCATGGTTTCTCATGAACCTGAGAGCTTGTCTCATGGCTATAATAAAGCGTTCCCGAATCTCCTGTCGCTCCTGATCCATTTTTCTGTGAACAGTTATTCGTTGGTTGGAAATGAACAGAATGCAGAAGTTTGTGAAATTACCTTTTTTTTTTTTTTTTTTGGGACTTTCCTGTCTGGCTTCGACGTTTGCGACGTTCGTTTGCGACATTCGTCCGATTTGCCCGTGTTAAGATTCTCGTAAGTTCTGGAGCAATCAGAGGGCTCGCTGCCTTCCCTGAATTAGCGACCCTACCAGTATGCTCATAAGGAACCACATTCTGGATGATCGAAAGCGAGAAGTGCTTTCTCTCTCTGCCGATCTTCGCGATCGCCGCGACTGCTTGTAGTTGTTCTCAGAATAAAGAAAAACGGTCCAGATAAATCAATAGCTCATTTGGTTGGACGAATGATTTTTTTGTAGTAAATGTGAAAAACAAAAAAACACGCAGCTAGGATAGTTATGTTTTAAGTCACACACACACACACACACACACACACACACAACTAGGGTAGTTATGTATATATTTCAATACTTGTTGATTAAATAAATTTTGCGTATAATGTATCTCGACTCTGTTTCGTAACACCCCCCCCATTTCCCTTTGTTACATTTTTCAGCTAGTATAAGTTAGTATAAGTTGGAGAGAGAGAGAGATGACGTCTCGAGTTTCAGCCACGGTGAATGCAAAAGAGAGCATCGGTTTAGCATGTAGTTAAGATTTCCGCAGGTCGAGTGAGCGAAAGAGAGAGAGAGAGAGAGAGAGCGGACGGTCTCGAGTAACAGCGTCGACGACTGCGGGAGAGAGAGAGAGAATCGCCTTAGAGTACGTAGTTGGTATTTCTGCAGGTTAGAAAGAGATAGCATCTCTTCGGTATACGTAGGGTTATTTTACACGGAGAGAAAGAGATAGTTTCCGCGAGTCGCTGGTTTTGGCAAAGTCGACCGCCGCCATATTGGCTTTTAAAAAAATCAGTGGCGACATCTTGTAGTAGCAAAGTAGGCGCCATCTTGAATTTCGAAAAATAAGAGGGGCGCCATCTTGGATTTTGAAAAACGGCCGCCGCCATCTGGAATCGAGTCGGGGGGGCACTAGCCGCGGACCCGAGTGACACCCGTGACGTCACATGTTTTGACTAGGACAGACTAGAGACGAGCTGCTGCCACCCCAGTTCCCCCCTTGATGACTCATTTGTTATGACTGGCCATGGCTGGCTACTACTACTAAACTGTTATGATATTTTGGAAAATAGCAGCGGAGTGAATTCCTTAGAAGATCAATTTGCGTACGAAAGACTTATATACAAATTATTCTTCTTATTCTCAATTCTAATTGTTACTCTGGTAACCGATTTCAGAATTCAACGGATGAAAGACTTAGCCTGATGGTTAGACTGGTCGTTAAACTTAAATTTCTTGCGCACCTCGCGACTTGACAGACGAAAGACGCTGCATCAATCTCAGATGCAGCCAGGAGGCCACGTTTCCAGTAATGTGTATTACTACACCCATATTACTGCGTGTTCGCTTCAACTAGGTAATTAGATGGTTACTCAATCCGCGGATGAGTATAAACGCAGTGTTTTTGCGCTATACCTGGGACGGGCGTTCCGCGGTCCCCAAGTCTCACAACTATGTAATAACATTAAAATTTTACATACTCAGAATCTTAATAGTTTTTATCACGCATTCATCAATTCATTGTTCTTATCTTATTACCTTAATTTTGACTTATTTATCTATGATAGATCCCTCGTTCCACTCTAGAATAACTTGGTAATTTAAAAGAGGAGTTGCATCGAACCGACCATAGGTGCTGGGTCAGCGAAAAGCGTATGCGTTCCCATCAGCACTTCTAACGTTCCAAGTCAACTATAATATCACTATGCCGGGCCCGCTATCGGGTCCGACGTGACGTTATGACTTTAAGGGAGGAAACGGAAGAAATCGTATATTGTAAGTCATGCCGTGATAATTAGGTTTTTATTATATTTATGTCTGAATTATTTCCCACGGGTTTCACCATTTGAAATGACTAGGAACCCCAAAGTGCTATGCACTGTCATTTCTCATCTGGTAACCCTATTGAATATCGAATTGTGATAACAAATTTGGAAAACGTGAGTCGGTACGTAACAGTAAGACAATCTTCAGAATTCAATATCTAAGAAATATCAAAATGAAAGAAAAGCAATGTATCTAGTGAGGAATTCACAAAAGGTATAATTTAAAATTATTGTGAAGCCTGTAAAAGTAAATCAGGCTAATAAGTTGTTACCACATGGCCGGTGTTACGTGAGGGTGAAGCCCGAGCGGTTTGTAGTTCACGTAGCACTTGAATTTAATTTTTTATAAGATCTATCTTTCAATAGATCGGTAATATGGGAACCTACTTACCTAGCTCTATACAGAGCCATACGTCTTGTTTAATTATATGAGGCCAATATATTACTAAGATGATTGGATTAGGTCATGCAATGAAATGAATGAAAGTAATAATTTAACTGGTAAAAGCTAAGGTATATTCTGAAAGCGATTCTGGTTAAATATGCGATTCAAATGATGCACAATAATTATCAAATGAAATGAAGAATTTTAGAGATCACTTGGTTTGGTTAGATGCTATTTAAATGTCCCAATATGTATTTAATGCTTGAATTTGATTTTCGATTGATCGTTGGTGTCCTTGCACTGATGTTGATAATGTAAAAAAAAACGGGAGCTAATAATGTATGAGAAAGAATATGAGTCTCTTGGGTTGTCACTTTGAAAGATTTTCAAACACCAACTCTTGCTCAGTTAACGAGAACCTTAAGACTTTTAGGCCGTCACTCTAGAGATTTTCGGACACTAACTCTAGCTTAATTAGCGGAACCCGGGTAAACGTCAGCGCACCTCGCGACTTGATAGACGAAAGACGCTGCATCAATCTCAGATGCAGCCAGGAGGCCGCGTTTCCAGTAATGTGTATTACTACACCTGTATTACTGCGCGTATTCCTCAACTAGGTAATTAAATGGCTAGTTAATCCGCGGATGAGTAAAAGCATGGTCTTTGTGCGCTATACCTGGGACAGGCGTTCCACGGTCCCCAAGCCTCACCACAGTCTGTTTGTGATAACATTAAAATATTACATGCTCAGGATCTTAACAATATTTATCACACATTCATCCATTCATTATTCTGATCTTATTACCTTAAGTTTGATGTGTTTATCTATGATAGAGCGCTCGTTTTACTCTAGAATAATTTGGTAATTTAAAAGAAGAGTTGCATCGAACCGACCATAGGCGTTCCCATCAGCACTTCTCGTAACGTTTTGAGCTAACTTATATGTTATTATACCGGGCCCGTTATCGGGTCCTACGTGACTTTTATGACTTTAAGGAAGGAAATGAAAGAAATTGTATATTGTAGGTAAAGCAACAATAATTAGATTTATCATATTTATGTTGAATTATTTCCCACGGGTTTCAATATTTGAAATGACTTAGGAACTCCAGTGTGCTATGCACGGTCGTTTCTTATTTGATAACCTGTTTTAATATTGAATTTTGATAAAAATTTGGAAAACGTGAGTCGGTACGTAAGACCCCTCCCTCCTTAAAGTCATCAACGTCATCGTTGATTAATATTAAAAGTAATTAGAATGAGGTGTAAGCCTAACCTACGGATTATAATTTTTCATAAATTCCTACTACTATGATATTAGTAATGATTGCAACCCAATCTAAAATTTCCCCTATAAAGCAATACTAATTATTCTATTATCTATTATCCCAAAATATATCCATACATATCCTATTATACTTTAAAATCTGGTTACAAGCGTGTGTACACCGTATACGACTCAAAATAGTCGCAGAGTAGCCCTCCGGTAATTTATTCTGAGAAATACATTGTTCTTATCTCTTCGTTCCGGGTGAGCTCCTGTTTCTCCCAGGTCCAGGTATAGTATTTTTTCGTTCATTCGATGTCTGACGACCTCGTAAGCGCATACAATAGTTTGCCGGCTTATGTTGCTGCACCCTTCTGCGTTGATTTATTCTATGGTCTTGCTTTGCCTTATTAGCCCGCAGATATCCTCGTCATGGATCCCCGGATTGTCGCGGCATTGTAGGTGTATTAAGGCCGGCATCCATTGCAGGAAACTGCCCCCTATCGTAGGATGCATATTGCATATGTACAGGTCGGTACAGTTCTCCAATTGACTCAGTGAATCCAACGCGAACTCTCCTCTAATGTTGGTGCATCCAGATAAATTCAGCAGAGCGAGATTCGGTAGGCTTCTGCTAATCCCCTCTATGAAAATCCTGTCAACCCACCCGCAGAAAATTAGTTCTAGGTTAGTTACAGATTTTATTGACGCCGGTAGGTCTGCTTGTACGGTTATGCCTTCATCTCGTAGTTCTGCGAAGTCTCCTCGTTCTTCATCCATGACTTCTTCTTCTTCATCCTCTAGATCGTCATCATTTCCACTACCTTGTATCTTCAATCTAATCAGGGTTTCCTTGATGGTTGCGTTTTTCATTAGTGCATGCAGTACATCGGCATGTTTTATATTGAGGCAGTTGTTTATTTCCAGTGTCTTCAGGCGTTGTTGTTTTTCAATGCATGCGGCCATTGTTGCACCCGATAATCGGATACAGTTAGTAACTATTAGTTCTGCGAAGTTTGGTTGGTGTACTAAGCATTTTCCTGTTAATGGATTCCCTATTAGTTCTAGTTTGGATAAGTTTTTGTTTTCGCACAGCACCGCTTTCAGGTCTGGATCCACTGGTCCCAGCACATCCCCTAATTTTAGTACTCTCAGGTTTTCTAAAGTTCCCATTTGTCTGATTGCTGCTTCTCTTATGGTGAGTGGATGAACGATCAGCTCTTCTAGGTTTGGGCAGCTCTTCGCTGCTATGGTTACAATTCGCGTTTGCAAGGTTTCTGATGTTTTGGAAAGATCTATCTCAGTGAGGTGGTCGCCGCATCGTCGGAGGAACCAGTAGCATTTTCCCATAGTCACTTTGCTTGTCCATCCCTCTCTCCATTTCCAGCCATTGAAGTCCAGGGTTGTTGTTTTTCGATGCGATAGCAGGCATCCATTTCTCCAGTTCTTTGATACCTGCTCCATCCTCGCCTGATCTAAGTAGGTCAGATAACTTGCTACCTCAGCAATACACTCTGATGGTAGCAGTGGTGCCCACTCCGGTTCATAGCCTGGTAATGCTTGTTCATGCATAGGTACAAGTGCGGGTGAAGGTGTTCTCAGTTTTACTTGTCGCTCATTCCATTTGTCTGAATATGAAATCCTTACTTTCCTCTTGTTAATCTCCAATCCCTTTGTTCCTTCCAGCGCTGCTTGCGCACCCTTGACTGATTTGAATGTAATATAGCCCGTTACCGCCTGTTTCTTCAGCACGACAGCTTCTAAGGGCTCATAGCGTTGGAAAGCCTTCAGCAGATGTTTCTTCTTGGTGTACTTGGCCAGGTTTGATAGGAAAAGTCGATTCGATGTACCGGTATTGTTGTCTGTCATGTCCACCTAGTTCTGTCTTCTAGAAGAGAAAAACAACTAGATTACGGTTGTACCGGAGTGCTTGCACTGTCTAGTGTGTTCTGACCTAACGGGGCAGTGGGGGAAAGGGGGAGAGGAAAGAAAAAGAATAAGGATTTTTTTTTTTTTTTGTTTTTTCTATTTGTCCTGTCGCATAAGAATATAGTTGTACTTTATTTTGCTATAGTCGACTAACAGTTTTATCTTCTCAAGTCTGTCCTGTCGGTTACTTATTGTATGCCTTTGCAGTCTTATTACCCCCAGGCTCGGCCCTTGCCCCTTCCTATTCTAGTGCTGATTCAGCAGTGTTTAATCGGAAGAGTGTTCCCTACACCTCCGCTCTTAGCGCCCTGTTGCGTCTTCTTTCATTCGTTGTCTGAACACCGCCGAATAGTCATGGCTGAACAAACTATAAGTGAGGAGGCCGTTTGGGTTGGGGTTCTCGTGGCCTCAATGAATTGGACGGGGGTCAGGGAAATGACTCCCGTCCAATTTAAGGATTGGTATTCTGGATACGAGGCTCGTATTCGGTGTCAGAAAGGCACGTCCGTCGAGTTAATTTGCCGGCGAAGGAGTGTGTGCTCTTCTTGTTATCTGCGAAGGTGAGTAACCTTAACCATGTGTACCTATAAAAATGCTACCTCCTGTCATTTTATTCGTTTTTTTTTTTTTTTTTGCATAAGATTTTAATATTTGTTTATTTCTAGGGTTGACGCTAAAAACATTTACGGGGAGAGGGTGATACATCGCACAGCAATAGGCAGCGAAGGGGGCCCCTTTTCCGTATGTCTTCTTTGCCGAGCCTCGTTGATCACCACGGCGCTCCCTGTTGGATGTGCCCGCTGTGAACGCCTCATCTTTCTTTTAAAGCATGTGGCCGAGAAGCATTGTCTTAACACATATTAGGGCTTAATGATGAAATGATGTTGCCTGTTTCTGTAACAATATATTACATCCCATATACGAGTGTTTTATTGTTTTGAATCCCTCAATTCCTTCATTATATTGCATAAGTTACCGCATTTATCCTATGACAACGTGTTTTTTTTTTTTTTTTTTTAACTGGTAACTGTAATGAGTCGGGAAGGGGGTAGTTTCTAATTTAATCTCGCCGTTTGATTAGGTAGCGTACGTATCCCTTCTGAGTTTGCTTTGTGAGAGGTTCCAATTTCTGTTAATTCAATGTCTGTGTTTTGTGCTGTTGTGGTCTCTGGTGATTTCGGTGTTTCTGGTTCAGTTTTCCGAAATTTTGCAAGTAAACTTTTATTAATCACTTCCCATATTCTCCTGCGACAACAGATCATCGTCACGATAAGTACTAGCCCGATCTGAATCAGATATCCTCCATATATTAGGTTGGTATGATGTTGGTTGTTTCGGCGGTGGGTTCCTAGTTCTTCAAGCTGGTTTTCTATTTCGTACAGCGATTCTCCCTTGTCGAAATCTCCCATATTTCTTAATGGTTTGCTGTCTAGGTATTCGATGATATGTTGACTTTGTAATATAGGCGAAATCGCGCTAATGTTGAGAATTAGGTTCGGTTGGTAAAGATACTGCTTCTGGTCTACGAAAACTTCTACTCCGGATAAGGTTACTTCATGCGTCTTCGCCATACAATTCGGTTTTAGGTAGAATATTCCTGTATTGCTTAGAGTAATTAGATTATCTTTTGCGTTTTTACATATTATTTGTAGTGTCTCAGGTACGTCAAAAGAGTATAACCATGCTCCGATCGAGTTCAGTCTCGTCCAAAAGGGTTCATGTTTTGCCTTCACCCTGATATCGCATTGTCGTATATTTCCAATATCAGGTTTCAGTAACAGCTGTATTTCGCAAGATGTAGAGGTGCTAGTTTCTCGTAGTGGTAATTCGGTCATGCAGAGGTGGCAGTACCAAGTCCTTATACACTGGCTTACGTATGGGTGATCTGCCAAGAAATAGGTTCTATGATCGTCGCTAAGCCCTAAGTAGGCTGTCCTAGGAATGATTTGAGAGGAGACTGTATAATTAGAGTTATTAGATTTTTGTGCAATGGGCCAGGTGTGCATCTGATAAAGGTGATATGCGGTTCTCTCTACTAGAGGAATTCGTATGGTTATGAGTAGTCTTCCTCCGTGGAATCCCACGTCTACAGTTGATATTTTTGAAATTTCCTCCATCCGGTAATGAGACGTTGGGACCGGGACCTCATAATTCCCTGCTGTTTCCTTTATCTGTACAATGATGGACCCCAATTGTTCTCTCCTTAGTAGAGAGGAATGCACCTTGTTTTCCCGCGCCGCCTGCATTGCTATTATGAATTTTTGTGTGGCGCCTATGTAATGATTTAATGATCCCTCCATTGCATGTACATAGTCAGCGGTGGCTTGTCTGTAGCTTATTTGCTGGCTCTCAGTTGCTTGCTTGTTCACTGATTCAATTATCTCAATAATCTTTTCTTTATTCCTTGCTATTGCTTCCTGATGTTCTTGAGCTCGATCGTGAAGGCTTTGAAGTCGAGTAGAAATTATATGAGTTTGATTCTTCAGGATTCCGGTCAATTGTCGTTGATCTTCGTATAGTTTGTCTATTTCCGAATTTAAGCGGTCAGCGTCCTCGGTGGTTAGCGTTCCAAACAGATAACTGCTCACCGATCCTATAAACCCCAGTGGTACACTTCGCTTGGCGATCGACGATGGTAGTCTATCGATGTCGGGAAGGGAGAGTTCTTCTGCTATTCCACGTAGTTCCTCCCGTAGCTCAGCGGCTTCCTGAATTTTTGGTTCCAAGGTCTTGCTATTAAAGTGTAGTTCGCAAACCTCCGGTGATCTACCTTGAGCTGTACAATTTCGCCGGGCCTCCTCATATTCCTTGAGTTCTACAGGGAATTGTTGTGTGAGTTTCTCCACGTCGATGAATAGTGTTACTTTCCATTCCCCGCGCTTAAGTCGGATGTTATGCAGTTTCTCATAGTATAGGCCTGGGCTGGCGTTTATCCATGTAACTGCATAGTTATCCTCGGTGCTTGCTTCCGAGACCCATAGTACATACGTCAGTAGTATCAGTGCATTCCTCATTTTTCCTTTTAATTTCATTGAAATGTTCCTTCTCCTGTAGTTGTAAGATTTGAGTTAGTGTTCGTGTATGTGTGTACGGCTAGTATTGTCATGTCAGTCTGTACGTTATGTCTAAAGCTGTTAAGCAATGATTGTATTATCTATAGTAATAGGCGTCTTTCGGGTTATCGGCTGGTCTATAGCTAGAATCTGTTGTTTCACTTCTATTTCCTGAATAGTAATCTTGGCATAAACGAAATCTTCCGGTTCTATAATTGTTGACTCCCCGAATACCGCTTGGAATTCTGTTTGATTTTCAAGGATACTGTTCAAGGTCCACGACGTGAATAAATACCTTCCATCCCCTATTCTTTCGTGTCGAATCATGTATTCTATCAGTTCTTTTTCCCAAACTTCTACCGCGGTATTATGTGTTACTAAGGGGCTAAGGTCTTTGAGATTTATGTCAATAAATGGCCCATAATCGCCTGTGGCCTCGATTTGCTCGAATCTTATTCCCAGCTCAGGCATCTTCTCAGTTGACTACTCCTCCTTATACTAAAAATATGTATATTTTTTTTTTGTTAACTCCGTTCTGCGTATCGTCGGTACTGTCACTGTCAATTTGTCAGTATGCTAGTTCAAGTTTATCTGCGTGTTTCACAAATCGTTTACCATCCTCAGTTTCTAATACCACGCTATTATTTTCCAGAATTTTTATAATTTTATATGGCCCTTGATACCTCTTACCGAATTTTCCCTTCCTTACCTCTACAAGTACTCGTGCCATGTCTCCAACCTTACCTGGAAATGGATTGGCTTTCTAATCGTAATACATTTTAGATCTTTGTTTTGCTTGGATCAGATTATTAGCAGCCAGAGTTTGCATCTCTGTTAGTCTTACGATCAAATCTCCAAGATAAGAGTTATACGTTACTACCTTATTATCCATAGGAAACGAGCTCGGACACCGGGCTATTCTCCCATAGACTAACTCGTAGGGTGTAAAATTAGTTCCTTCATGGACAGCTGTGTTATAGGAAAACATCGCAAAAGGTGTCAATTCATCCCAATCGTCGAATTCCCCTAAATAATGTTTAATGTATTCAGTTAAAACGATGTGACTGCGTTCTAAAGCCCCATTGGATTGTGGCCTATAGCCTGACGTGGTAATGTGTCTAATTTTGAATGCTTTTGCTAATTCGTTAAGTAATTTATTCACGAAGCTAGTTCCTCTGTCGGTTAGTATGACCCGGGGTGCTCCGTATTGAAGGATCAAGTGTTTTACCAGCGCGTGTGCTATTGTTTCAGCTTTAATATCAGGGATCGGCACCGCGATGCAATAATTTGGTAGATTATCTTGCATGGTTAGGATATGTTTGTTGTTATTAGGAGTCGTAGGGAGAGAACCGACCGTATCCAGTGACACCTTTTCAAACGGCTCAGATGGAGTATCCGGTATTAGCATTGGTTCCTTAGTTTTTACACGTACCAGTTTCTGTTCTTGACAGCTGCTACATTTGCAGATAAAGTTACTCACGTCAACCCTCATTTTTAGCCAGTAAAACCTTTCACGGACTCTACGATACGTTTTAGTCACCCCCTTATGTCCTCCTACTAAGCTGTTATGCATTTCCGAAATTATTTCAGAGCGAATTTCAACGGGTGGTACCTGTGTTATTCCTGCGCAAATTGTTATTTGAATATTCTCATCCTCAAAGGCTTCCAGTAATAAATTCGGCCAGGTATCGGGCGACAGTTCGTCAGTAAAGTCTCCAGCTTTCGAGATTCTGAAGGATTTTATTCCTAATTTAGCAAGTGTTGTTTTCAAATTTTCTAGTCCTAGCCTTACGTTATCTACAAAAATTTTGTCGTAATATTTATTTTTAATTACTATGCTGAATACACGGTATTTCCCTCGTTTGGTTATAATAATTTGTCCTAATTTCGGCTTTGCTTCCCGTTGATCATCGTTGCTGATTATTTCTAAATCAGCTAACAGTCTGCTAATTGGTGTTGCTAGTTCTGAGTCTACCGATGTGAAATGAACATAATTATCTTTGACGTAGGTTAAATTTTCTCTACTAATCCCTATTCTGGTATATCGGTGGTAACGAGCTCCTGGTAAATTTAGAGGTGATGTTGGTTCCACATCTGGTAATATACCTTCTGTGATTTTAATGCCTGAAGGGCCTGTTTGAGAACTTAACTGTGGCTCTAGTCGTCTTGGCGGTTTGATAATTCTGGGCGGTGTTTTTATTTTATCGCCGCTTCCCTCTTCATCCATTTCCGGTATCGTTGATAGATACGGGGTGGACAATGCTATTGGTCGGGGCGCGATTAGAGGTGTTGGGAACATAGACCTTTGCAATGGTCGACTAATGATTGATTCGTTTAAGTTCCCTTGTATCTTATTACTAGTTGACGGAGCTTGGATCGATTCTGTGTTAGTCTCCTTCAACCTTTGCAATAATTTACTGATTCTCTCGTTCAACACCTCGTCCTCAGTCTCATCATTATACGGATCTTGTGCTGTAAGAGCTTCCCGAGTGGGTTCATCGAGTTCCTCACCTTCGGAAATCGCGTCAGGTAGTTCTAATACTGACTCATCCGGGTCTTGTAGGATAGAACTTCTTTCATGCAAGGATTGATCAAACCGGTCAAATGAATTTTGTAATTCTTTAAGATCTATAGGCGTTCGCGTGAATACGTCATCATCTACGTCGCTATCGCTATCATGAACCGGTTGTGTCATTTCTATCGCGACATCTTCGGCATCAGAATCTCCGTTTTTGTCTGAATCTACTGGTGTCAACTCGTCCGTTGGTACTGGACTGACTCTAGTAGGTTTTAGTAAAGGTTTGGGGTGAAATCCTAAATTTGGTAATACACTTTTTCGTTTTTGATAGGCCGGCGGTTCTGAAGATTCATCATCCGAGGAATCTTCAGAAACGCTGCCTTCAGTTGGATCTAGACCGGATGCTATGTTTCTTTCGGGTGCTTTTGCTCTTGAACGCGTCCTTGTTGCTATGGCACTAGTATCTAATTCTGGCACTGTTTTAGATCTCCGTTTAATTTTCTTTGTGGGAACGGGTCTTTTGTGTACTTCTGACACAGATCCTGCTAATGGTCTACGTGTCGAAAGTCCCGGTATTTTGGACTGTTTGGGTTCTTTATCCGTCTTCTTCAGTAGCGGAAACAATTTTACATTTTCCTGATCTCGATCTGATGTTAGATCCGATTGGATATTAGTACAGATAGTGATCTTAATTCCCGTCCCGTGAAAAATAAAGCGTAACATTGTTCGCACATTATTCCAACTTAATTTATCGAGTCCGCATCCAATTTTTGGTAATGTAACTGATTTGATTGAATCGATCTCTAAAATTTTCCGAAAATTGATTAAACTGGTGTACAAGTCTTCGTACGTTGGTTTGTCCCAGTAATTCTGTTTTGTCATAATATAATAAATCATTCGATCCGGTAATTGTAATCTACCTGTTGAGTGTAATTTAGCTTGATTCTTAAGGTTTTCCGGTATACCGTATTTTTCTCTAAATTCTATCGCTATTCCCGCACTCATTTCAAGATCTACAGAAACTGTATGGGCGTAATTGTCATCCTGATTAAAAAGACTATCGTGTACTTCAACCACGTCAGGATTCTGTACTGAGGTTGTTTTTATTATTTTCAGATATTCCGAATATTTTGGGAATGAATTTACTGATCTTATTGGAAAATATTCCTCTTCGCTTTCTGAGGAACTTGAAGAACTTGATGACTGATTACTCATTACTGGATTTCGTGATAACGCGTCTGCATTGGTGTTAAGTCGGCCTGCCTTGTGCTCGAACGTGTACTCGTAGTCGCGTAACTTGAGCCTCCAGCGTATTAAACGCTGACCGGGATCTTTTATCGAGTCGATCCACCGTAGCGGCTCGTGGTCACTTACTAATGTAAATTTGCGTCCGAAAAGATAGGGTCTAAAATGCAATATCGCGTATAAAACTGCCAAGCATTCTTTTTCTGTAGTAAAATAATTTTGCTCTGCTTGGATTAATGATCGTGATAAGTATGCTACGGGCATATCATGGCCATCTACCTCTTGACTTAAAACTGCTCCGATCGCATAATCGGAAGCATCAGTCGTAAGTGTAAAAGGTTTTTCGAAATTTGGATACTGCAGTATTGGTTGTTGACATAAAGATCTTCGTAAAATTTTGAAGCTTTGCTTTTGTTCTGTTCCCCAAACGAATGGTGCATTTTTCTTTAACAACTCCGTTAGAGGTTTAGCCTTCGCGGCAAAATCTTTAATGAATCTCCTATAATAACCTGCGAGTCCTAGAAACTGCCGAATATTCTTTTGCATCTTAGGACGTGGGAAATTTTTAACTGCTTTGATTTTATTAGGATCTGGTTTTACTCCCTTTCGACTAATTACATGGCCTAAATAAGCTACCTCGGTTTTCAAAAACTCACACTTGTCGGGTTGTAATGTTAATTTTGCTTCATCTAATCGTTTAAATAATCTACGAATTCTCTTTCCATGCTCTTCAAGATTTTTCGCGTAGACTACGATGTCGTCAAGATAAACAAAAACTTCTATACCTTGCAATCCGCGTAATGTTTGATCCATTAACCTTTGAAAAGTAGCAGGAGCATTTTTAAGTCCCTCTGGCATCCTTAGATATTCATAATGGCCATTTGGGGTTGTAAAGGCAGTTTTGGCTCGATCTCGTGGATCCATTTCAATTTGTTGGAATCCACTAGCAAGGTCGAGGGTAGTAAAATATTTTGCCTCTCCAAGGTGGTCAAGAATATCCGTGATGTTAGGTAATGGATACGCGTCTCCAATAGTTTTCTCATTGAGCTTACGAAAATCGATTACCATTCGCCACCTTGGATTGCCTTTTGAATCCGGTTTCTTCGGCACAATCCATAGGGGTGAATTATACGGTGAATTTGAGGGTGTAATAATTTCGTTGTCTAATTTAACTCGAATTTGGTTTTCAATTTCGGCCTTATGAAGTGGCGGGAAACGATACTGACGCGTGTTTACTGGCGCATCATCTTGCGTTGGTATGCGATGCTTAATGCCCGATGTAAATTTTAATTTATCTCCGGGTAAGTGGAATCTATCCGGGAATTCCTCAATTATATTTAACACGTGTTCTCGTTCCTCATCATTTAAATGATCCAAATGTAATTTTGATTGAATTTCTGAAAATCTATCTATTGTTCCTGATCTTACTCGCGATTCATCTGAATCTGAACCGTATTCAAATTCTTCCGGGAAGCTATGGTATTCGAAAGGTATTATTTCTTGCGGAGAAACTTCTATCTCAATATCTTCATCCAGCGTATTTATAGCCAGTACATGACACGCGCCATTGTTAATCGAAACAGCAGCTTCGCCTATGTACACTCCCTCCATAGTTGGAATTTTAGGTAAATATCCTTCTTTTAAATCACAGTCGGTCACATCGAGAGCAATAGATTGTCTAGTTCGCGCACGAATTCGTAATATACGTCTTTTTGTCTTAATTTCGTCTTCAGGTATAGGTTCACCAATAAAGCGTAATGGTCTAATTGGTTCGGTCTTCGTCACTAAGGTATTATGTGTGAATGAAATTTCGGCTTTTTCGTTACGTAAGTAATCCTTCCCCAGTATACCGTCGCAACTCAAAGGAAATGTCGAGCGAACTACATGGAATTTACATGGCTGTCCCTGTAAAGTTAATTCTGTAGTGCCTAATGTTCTTATTTGATCTGTAGTTATTCCCGATATCATTGCGGAATCATGTACACCTATCAATACGTCTGGATGTAAAACGTTTGCTTTTATTAGACTAATATCCGCGCCGGTATCGATAAGAAAAACCGCTCCTTGATTTCCGAGTTCTGGTGCTGATATTTTTACTAATGGTGATTCTCGATTTGATCTGCACGTACATACTCTACTACCGGTTCGGCAAATCTCACTGTTTGTTGACGCTCGCTCGTAACTTGACCCGCCGTCGCGTCTGGTCGACGGGCTGCTTGGGAGTTTAAATGCTCATTTGATTTGTTATTGTGTGGGGACGGTGAACGCGATCTCGGGGTGAAGGTACTGTTTTGCCTCCATGACCCATAACTCGATGCCTTACTCACTTCAGTTGGTCGGGCAGATAAGTTCGGCGAGCTTGACCTATATTCTGACGTTGTCGGGCCTGGGTTAGGAGAGATCGGTCGTCGCCCCGTTGTATTAGGCAAGGTGTAAGGTGAACTCCTTTGATAATCGTAAGGTGGATAATACGGGTGTTGTATAGGTGGATAATAATACGGATGTTGTGGGTAGTATGGTGTATGTTGACACGTAGGACATGGTGGAACAAATCTAGATCGCGCCGGTAATTCAGATGCATATCTAATCGATGAATTCGGTGATGTACTTATTGTTCTCGGTTCCGGATCTTCCGTGATCGGATAGCTAGAATAATTCCGCGGTGTATTTTGTGGATTTAATTGCTGGTTATAAGAGCTGAATTGACTATTGTTATAATTTGGAGATAAGGGACGCGAAAACCAGGCTCTCTGAGTTTCGCCTGAGGGTAATATTCCCGATTTCATACGCGTCTCTATACGTACTGCATATTTAAGTGCTTCCTGCAAATTTTTAGGATCGCGTGCGTCGACGGCTTTAGCTATTTCGTCAGGTAAACCCCGTAAAAAAGCTTCCAATGCAACTTCGGTTACCGGTTTTAAAAGCTGTTCGACGTCACCTCCGTATTTGTCTTCTAGACTTACTCGCGCGCCGCTAATCAAAATATTTAATCGATCATGAAAATCGCCTACCGATTCGTTTCTTCGCATTCTGATATTCTCGATTTCATGCTGATAGTACGGATATGTTTTACCCGGTGCAAATCTATTTTTTAAATGTTTGGTTAATTCATTGACACTATTGAAAGTTTTCCCGTATGTACTGTCTCGAGCTGATCCTTGCAATTTTCCAAGAACTGCTTTAACGTAGGGTCCTTCTGAAACCGGTGGTACATATACGGAACCGTTATGAACGTCCTGCAGAAAATCTTTTAACGGGACGTTCTTACCGTCAAAATAAGGGATATTTAATGTACTATGCTGCAAAGCGAAACACTCCGCCATCGAAGTCATCATTGCATTGCTAGCATTTAAATCAATATTGGAAAGATTACGGGAGTTATTCGCGTTCGCGCCGGTGTCGGCTGCGCCTTCATTTGGATTCACCATTTTGTTATTTTTAATAGATACTTTAATACACAATAACGATATAAAATTCACAAGTCAAGATTCAAGCATGCACATGTATAGATATCCAAGGGAAAATTTGGCAATCACGCGGTATCAATGATATATAATATACACATATATATATATATATATATATATATATATATATATATATATATATATATATATATATATATATATATATATATATATATATATATATATATATATATATATATATATATATATATATATATATATATATATATATATATATATATATATATATATATATATATATATATATATATATATATATATATATATATATATATATATATATATATATATATGCGTCAAAATTACATGCACTTATTAAGTAATGTTTATGAGATAGAGAGAGAGCGATCTATGGAATCCGAAGGACTATATTTCGACCAGGTTTTGACTTTTCAAAATCAATTTTTTTTTTTTTTTTTTTTTTTCCAAAAAAAACAACACGTATTACGGCAAAACTATCCCACCGCTGCCACCAAAATTCTTTTGTGTTACGTGAGGGTGAAGCCCGAGCGGTTGGTAGTTCACGTAGCACTTGAATTTAATTTTTTATAAGATCTATCTTTCAATAGATCGGTAATATGGGAACTTACTTACCTAGCTCTATACAGAGCCATACGTCTTGTTTAGTTATATGAGGCCAATTTATTGCTAAGATGATTGGATTAGGTCATGCAATGAAATGAATGAAAGTAATAATTTAACTGGTAAAAGCTAAGGTATATTCTGAAAGCGATTCTGGTTAAATATGCGATTCAAATGATGCACAATAATTATCAAATGAACCATATGCGAAAAGTGAGTGAAAATATAAAGGTGTTATAAAATGAATAAGTGATTGAACAATGATTGGTATGAACTACGTCGACGCGTAAATCGCGAAGTCTAAAGTATTCTCTTTTTAAGAGTATAAGTTAGTCTAATTTAATTATCTCGAGAGGAAAGGAAAATTGTTAAGCTGACTCAACACGATTCGCGCGTTGACGTATTTGATGCTTATCAATTAGAAATGATAAATCGTATAATGAAAATATGAACCGTATGGTCTTAATAATCGTTCGGACTATTGCAACTCTCTTCCTATCTAAAAATATGTTAATTTCCACCTCCTGATCAATATAGGTATAATTCTAAATGAAATACCCTTGATGTGAGAGTAATCCTCGGGGTATTAAATACCGTCTCACACCAAAGGAATTTGTATTGAAATAAGCCGCTATGGTATCTTGTTGGAAAAATAATGGCGGAGTTTTCTCCTTGGAAGATTAGTTTGGATACGAAAGACTTATATGCAAATTGATCTTCTTATGCTTAATTCTAATCGTTACTTCGGTAACCGATTTGGAAATGAACAAATAAAGGACTTAGCCAGATGATGTACTGTGGTGAAGTCAGGAGCCGTCGGATAGGTTACGTCTCGTCTGAGATTGATGCAGCCCTCACCTTCTGTCGTAGTATGTTATAGTACGGTGTAAATCCAATTGTTCGAAGAGTTTTAAAACTAAAGTTAAAATTAATATAAGAAAATTACGCGAAAAGAGTTCTGAGTACCACTAATCACAAATTTTGAAATAGATGAAAAATAAAAGAATGTACGTTGAAAGGAAAGATTGTCAGAAGAATTTTAGAGATCACTTGGTTTGGTAAAATGTTATTTAAATGTCACACTATGTATTTAATGATTGAATTTGATTTTTCGATTGTTCGTTTGTGTCCTTGCACTGAAGTTAATAATGTAGAAAAACTGAAGCTAATAATGTATGAGAAAAAATATGAGTCTCTTGGGTTGTCACTTTGAAAGATTTTCAAACACCAACTCTTGCTCAGTTAACGAGAACCTTAAGACTTTTAGGCCGTCACTCTAGAGATTTTCGGACA
This sequence comes from Macrophya annulata, assembly GCA_963924015.1. Classification (NCBI taxonomy): domain Eukaryota; kingdom Metazoa; phylum Arthropoda; class Insecta; order Hymenoptera; family Tenthredinidae; genus Macrophya; species Macrophya annulata. The sequence goes on along the minus strand of OZ001259.1, from coordinate 28,676,043 downwards.
CTAACTCTAGCTTAATTAGCGGAACCCGGGTAAACGTCAGCGCACCTCGCGACTTGATAGACGAAAGACGCTGCATCAATCTCAGATGCAGCCAGGAGGCCGCGTTTCCAGTAATGTGTATTACTACACCTGTATTACTGCGCGTATTCCTCAACTAGGTAATTAAATGGCTAGTTAATCCGCGGATGAGTAAAAGCATGGTCTTTGTGCGCTATACCTGGGACAGGCGTTCCACGGTCCCCAAGCCTCACCACAGTCTGTTTGTGATAACATTAAAATATTACATGCTCAGGATCTTAACAATATTCATCACACATTCATCCATTCATTATTCTTATCTTATTGCCTTAATTTTGATGTGTTTATCTATGATAGAGCGCTCGTTTTACTCTAGAATAATTTGGTAATTTAAAAGAAGAGTTGCATCGAACCGACCATAGGTGCTGGGTCAGCGAAAAGCATATGCGTTCCCATCAGCACTTCTCCTAACGTCTTGAGCTAACTTATATGTTACTATACCGGGCCCGTTATCGGGTCCGACGTGACTTTTATGACTTTAAGGAAGGAAATGAAAGAAATTGTATATTGTAGGTAAAGCAACAATAATTAGATTTATCATATTTATGTTGAATTATTTCCCACGGGTTTCAATATTTGAAACGACTTAGGAACTCCAATGTGCTATGCACGGTCGTTTCTTATTTGATAACCTGTTTGAATATTGAATTTTGATAAAAATTTGGAAAACGTGAGTCGGTACGTAACAAGGGTAACATTTTATCTGCCCTCGACAAACATGCACCTTATGTCACCAGCCGTTGTAAGAATAAGTTTCCTCCGTGGATCACTCCGGAGCTTCGTTTGCTACTGGCTGCCAAGGATGCTCTCTATCGAGTCTTCAAAAGCTCGCGGTCGGAGATAGCCCTTCAACGCTATCGGAATGCTAGGGATGATCTGCACAAGCGTATCTCTACCTCGCTCGCTCGGATTATTATGCAGCTCGCCTCGCAGTTATTGACGGGCCGCGTGCACTCTGGAAGGAGCTTAGGAGTTTAGGCATTGCCTCCTCCCCTGCAAACGGTGTGGGAGACTTCTCTCCTGAGCAGCTCAACCACCACTTTGCTGCTGTCTCACAAAGGCCTAACTCTGCTCAGGAGGTCGAGGAATTCTTCTTTCATCTGCCTCCCCTCAGCTATGACGACTCGCTTTTCTATTTTAAGGACATTTCTCCGGTTGCACTTTTGAACGCCGTTGGTCATTTCAGCACGCAGTCACGTGGAGTAGATGACATCTCGCTTTGGAATCTCAAGGAAGCTCTACCTGTAGTCTTCCCTTATTTCCTCTCTCTTCTCAACTGCTCCCGAGGCACTGCCACCTTTCCAGCATCCTGGAAAAGAGCGAGGATTCTACCTTTGGGCAAGGTCAGAGCGCCGACATCCATGCAGCAGGTTCGTCCTATTGCCATTCTTTCGGTGCTGTCCAAGGTGCTGGAGCGTCTCGTCCTGGAACAACTAACCGAATATCTAGATACTCGCGGGCTACTTGATCCCCGTCAATCCGGCTTTCGCCCGGGGTGCAGCACACAGACGGCTCTTCTGCGGCTCACGGAGGACGTTCGCCGGGGCATTGACATCGCATGGTCACCGTTCTCGTCCTGTTCGATTTTACCAAGGCGTTTGACAGCATACCTCACGTCCTCGTTCTCTCCAAACTATTAGCGCTTGGTTTCTCGCAGCACACTCTCAGATGGTTTGCGAGCTACCTGCAAGGCAGAAGGCAGGCAGTCGTGGGCTCTGATGGAGCCTTGTCCTCTTGGGCCACTCTCGACATGGGTGTTCTGCAGGGTTCTGTCCTGGGTCCACTCATTTTCTCTCTGTTCATGAACAACATCTCACAGGTCCTGCGCCACTGTAGTCATCTTGTTTATGCGGATGGTCTACAAATTTATATTTCCTGCTCTCCAAAAGACCTGCCTGAAGCGATGGCCAGGGTCAATGAGGACATTCGAGCTGTTCTAGACTGGTCCACTGCCTGTTCGCTACGGCTAAACCCAGAAAAAACTCAGGCGTGCATTCTGGGAAGTGCACCTTATGTTGCTCAGCTCCAGACTGCCATCTTACCGCCGTTAACTCTTGACGGGGTGCAGATCCCGTTATTGGAGACAGTGCGAGACCTGGGGCTTACTCTTGATAATAAGCTAGTCTGGTCGTCGCAGGTGAGTGTTATTTCTGCTCGGGTTCATGGCAGTCTTCGTCAGCTGGCTGCTTCTCAAAGCCTCTTGTCGCTCTCGTTACGGAGACATTTGGTCATGAGCTTGATTTTTCCGATCTTCGACTACAGCTGTGTCGTCTATGGCGATGTTTCGGGGGTTCTTAACACCAAGCTACAGCGACTGCTCAATACGTGTGTCCGTTTTGTCTGTGGGGTTCCTAGGGTAGAGCATATAACGCCATATCGAAGGCAACTAGGCTGGCTAACGGTCAGGGATCGGCGTCTATACTTTACGGCCTCGCTCTTTTTTATACTAATTCGCACCGGCTGCCCACCCTACTTGCGGGAGCTCCTGATCGATCGTGACTCGGTGTCATACGGCTCGGCAAGATTAGATAGGGGTGATTTTCGTCTCCCGCACACCCGCACCGAAGCCCTTGCGCTCTCTTTCTCGGTGCAAGGGGTCTGCCTGTGGGACTCTCTGCCTGTAGAGCTGAGGGATTTCTCCACGTTAGCGGCTTTCAAAAGGGGACTTTATAAACACCTGTTTGAGACCGAAGTTGCTAGGGTCTAGGGTGTAGGCCCACAGTGGACTTGTGCTACCTAGGGTTTTTCTCTTTCTCTCTTCTTGCTTCCTTCTTTCTTTATGTGTATGTATCTTGGCTTGCTCCTTACTTGTATTTAGTTTTCTCTGCGCCTGCTTTAGTTTTAATTAGCTCTAACTATATCTAGTTGAGTATTACTATTTAGTTTAGTATCTTACTCTGTAATATTTGCTTACTTTGCATGCCTTATATTGTGAATGCAAAGTATTCTTGCCCAACATTGATGTGGACAAATAAATGAATCTATCTATCTATCTATCTATCTCTCCCTCTCTCCCTCTCTCCCTCTCTCCCTCTCTCTCTCCCACTCTCCCCCTCTCCCCCTCTCCCCCTCTCCCTCTCTCCCTCTCTCCCTCTCTCCTTCTCTCCCTCTCTCCCTCTCTAAACGAATTACGGGCAAATCTCCTTAAGCAAGATGCAGTGGTAGCAAAACACATTAGGTCGTGCAAAGAAACGGTCGAAAAGAAAACTGCGCTTCAGGACGCCTTTTCAATGTATCAAACATCGGTCAGCAAGTTGATGTGCGCGCACCTAACTCTAGCGGCTCAGGCTACGACGGCGGCTGGATGCAAGAAGGCAGTTATTCAAGCCTGCACGGGCATAACTAGAAATTGCACAACCAGCGTAATTGAGGCACTGAACAGGCGTCCTGGGGCCCAGGCGCCCGCACCGGTCCCTGTAAATAGCTTCGCCGCAGCAGTTAAGCAAAACAAGGTACATGTACATCGCGGTCCTACAGTTCAGGTCACAAAAACGGTCGATTTTATTATTGCCCCTAAGGCAGACTCTACCACCAAATATGAGTCGTCGGTGGCTACCAAAAAGGCGGTAACGGACTTAGTCAAACCAGTACAGGTCGGAATGCAGGTTCAGCGGATCACCGGGGCTAGAAACAACGGCATTCGTATCCATGCTAGTAAAGTCGACCTCGAAAAAATTCGCGCACTGCCATCGCTCGCAAAAGCAGGGCTGGAAGTCACGGAGGACTTGAAGTATAACCCGCGCATAATCGTTTATGGAGTCTCGAAAGACCTAACTAGGGACGAGATCAGGTCAGATTTCATTAACCTAAACCTTGGCGGTAAAGACGAAAGCGAAATTAAGGTAGTCTATATCTATCCCCCGCGAGCCGGAAAGATGTACACGAACTGTGTGATAGAAGTCTCCCCGAAAACCAGGGCGACTATCAAAAACGAGCATAGGGTATATATCGGTCTATCTGCCTGCAAATTCGATGACCACGTCAAAGTTTTACAGTGTTTTAAGTTCCTCGGATATGGTCACCAAGCGCGCGATTGTAAATCGGAAGCGCGATGCGGTCACTCCTCCGGCCAGCATGAAACGCGCGATTGCACCAAGAAGGCAGAACATCCTTGCTGTCACCACTGCAAAAAGGCTCAGGCCGACGCGGCGCACTCGGCGCTAGACGGAACGAAATGCCCAAGCCTAAAAAAGCGGAAGTAGTAGTGACCAGCCATGGCCGGTCATAACAAATAAGTCATCAAGGGGGGCACTGGGGTGGCAGCAGCTTGTCTCTAGTCAGTCCTAGTCAAAACATGTGACGTCACGGGAGTCACTCGGGCCCGCGGCTAGTGCCCCCGACTCGATTCAAGATGGCGGCGGCCGTCTTTCAAAATCCAAAATGGCGCCCCTCTCGTTTTCGAAATTCAAGATGGCGCCACTGATTTTTTCAAAAACCAATATGGCGACGCCCTACTTTCCTACTACAAGATGTCGCCACTGATTTTTTCAAAAACCAATATGGCTGCGGTCGACTTTACCAAAACCAGCGACTCGCGGAAACTATGTCTTTCTCTCCGTGTAAAATAGTCCTACGTATACCGAAGAGATGCTACCTCTTTCAACCACGTCCTCTAAGGCGATGCTCTCTCTCTCTCCCGCTCCAGCAGTCGCTGCCGATGTTACTCGAGACCGTCCGCTCTCTCTCTCTCTCGCTCACCCGACCTGCGGAAATCTAAACTACATGCTAAACCGATGCTCTCTTCTGCAGTCACCGCGGCTGAAACTCGAGACGTCATCTCTCTCTCTCTCTCAACTATATGCTACCTCTCTCTCTCCAACTTATACTAGCTGAAAAATGTAACAAAGGGGAATAGGATGTTACGAAACAGAGTCGAGATACATTATACACAAAATTTATTTAATCAACAAGTATTGAAATATATACATAACTACCCTAGTTGTGTGTGTGTGTGTGTGTGTGTGTGTGTGTGCGTGCGTGCGTGCGTGCGTGCGTGCGTGCGTGCGTGCGTGCGTGCGTGCGTGCGTGAGTGCGTGCGTGCGTGCGTGCGTGCGTGCGTGCGTGCGTGCGTGCGTGCGTGCGTGCGTGCGTGTGTGTGTGTGACTTAGAATCTATTTTATTCCTACAAAAAACATAACTTTCCTAGTTGCGTGTTTTTTGTTTTTTACATTTACTACAAAAAATCATTGGTCCAATCAAATAAGCTGTTGATTTATCTGCACCGTTTTTCTTTATTCTGAGAACAACTACAAGCAGTCGCGGTGATCGCGAAGATCGGCAGAGAAAAGAAGCACTTCTCGCTTTCGATCATCCAGAATGTGGTTCTTTATGAGCATACTGGCAGGGTCGCTAATCCAGGGAAGGCAGCGAGCCCTCCGATTGGTCCAGAACTTACGAGAATCTCAACACGGGCAAATCGACTTGCGCGGAATGACCTCTACTTCTACCACCACGAGCGATTCTCCCCAGCAGATCTCGTCACTCTATCCCCCATGGTCGAGATTACTCGGTCTATTCCACCCGGAAACCATGTACGTCAGCAAATATCTCTCTACAGTGAAACAAGCAGCGTCTGATACTGTAAACAACGTGACAGCGTTGTTGTCATGCTAGCCGTAGACTTAAGTCTATGGCGAACCTGGCGAAGGACAACAAATCTGACAAGCCGTTAACCCTTAAGCGCAACTTGTTTTACGGGGAAAGATATTTGCAGGTGTACATGCTTCTCGGGTGGAAGAAAGGCGAAGAATCACGAGCATGGTGAAAGAGTAACGAACCCGGGGAGGGACCATTGCTCGTAGTAACCGAAAAAAAGCCATTCCGCTCGAGTCGATTCGCCCGTGTTAAGATTCTAGTCAGTTCTGGAACAATCGGAGGGCTCGCTGCTTTGCCTGGATTAGCGACCCTGCCAGGACGCGCATAAAGAACCACATTCTGGATGTTCGAAAGCGAGAAGAGCTTATTCTCTCTCTGTCGGTGTTCCCGATCACCGCGAATGCCTGTAGTTGCTCTAAGATGAAAAAGAACCAAGAAATCTCGAATAATTACACACACACACTCACACGGCGCGTAAATTACTTACGACGCTATCAGTACGCTCTGACGTACGTCAGCCACGATATACGCCAAAAACAGACGTAATAATTCACAAAACACAATATCGAAATAATGATCGCGAAAGTTTCCTTCGGCCTGTAAACTGATCACCTCTCGCGCAACGTCCGCTTCTTCGCACACAACGGCACCGATTTGCTGCAGAGACGCAGCCTTCAATTTTCTGGCCTTGACCACCCCCGCGAAGTACTCCACCAGCGATCCTTTGAACCGGTTTACATCGGCCTGCAGCCCCTCCAACTGCAACAGATGCTCGCTCACGCAGCAAGAGATGTTCTTGAGGCCGTCAAACGTGACTTTCTGCATCAGAATCATCGGTGAATAGGTCTTCCGCTTCTTACTGCTCGGTTCCGCGTCATCGCCTTCGTCGAGAGTGCTGGTGGCATCGTCCGACGTCGTCTCTGTAGCTCCGGTACCCGGTGTGTAGAAAGCTGTGACCTTCCCGCCATGAGATGATGTGAATCTCATGGCGCAGCAGCCTCCACCGAGCACAACCGTGTCGTCGAGCAGGCAACTCAGAGGACCCGTCCCTCGTTCCTCCTTTTTCTCCAAATAGTTGTCCAGCTTCCCGAATCTTGCCACCAGCTCTTCCCAGGCAGCAACGGTTAGCGATACACCGCTCGAGTAGTTGTTGACGAACCTCACGACCGGCTCGAACGTCCCATCCAACTTCAACCGTAGCCCAACGATGACCTTCTTCGACCACGAGCTGTTCAGTCCGTAGGTTGTCGACAATACCAGATGCCGTTCCGATTTCTTCAAGGCGATCTCAAACGTCTTGAACAATTTACTGCACCCATCTCGCACCACGCCCGTCTTCGGAGCGGCCATAACGTCTGATTGCTTTAACTGTTGCAGCTAGACTGACCTCAAAAAGCAATCGCGCAGTTTCGCAAGCATCAGCAGCCGAGTACACAGATGGAACCCGTGCACGTGCAAAACGCATACACGCTCACGTTCCAAAGAAGCGTACGACTTATTATTTATCTTCGAGTTCTGACAACGTCTCATCGCAGCCTCTTATTACCGTGAAACCGTACCGCTGACCGGTAATGCATCGGATCAGTCACGTAGTGCAACGCTCAGTGTTTTCTTAGGCGTCACGCTCCACCCGCTGGGAGGGGGCGGGTGATGATTGCGACAGTCGCTCAGCCCTCGAACAACAGCGAAGCCACCGGAGGAGATTACGCTAACGACACGTCTCTGACCACCCGCACATACACGATGGTAGCAACCCGCGGAATAGGTGATCTCACCTCGCGGATATGTGGTTCTCCTGCACGTACCGTCCCAGCATCTCTGGGATGACTTCACCTCGGAAATATATGGGGAAAAGAACTGTTTCACAGAATAGGCGAGCTACTCAAGAAGGCTACTTCACCATCATGTTTCTCTCTCTCTCTGACACACGCGTACATCTACCATACGATCGTAGTATCTCATGGGGATGATGTTACCTCTAGGGTATATGTACGACAACACGTGTGATGGATGCTTATTGCATCTGAAGTCACTGCATCAAGCACACCAAATCACAAAAAAACAATTAGTCAACCCCAAGAAAAAGGCAAAAAAAAAGGGTAAGTTCGCAAACTCCCGCATTCTGTTCATATCATCTCCAAAAAACGAATAACTGTTTAGAGAACAAATGGAGCAAGAGCGATCAGAGCTTAGGCTCCAGTTTATCACAGCTATCCGACACGTGATCAGATTCCTAAGAAGCCGCGAGGCCCCGGACGATATGGTCACAGCTACCATGGATTCCTGCAACGAAATGCTGAACAAACTATCCGATCAATGGGAGCTCAATGACGCTCTGCTGGATGGCCGGGCGCACTACCACGCGACGGCGGTCCAGCTACCGGAGGTCAGCTCAACATCCCCCGAAGACGACCTGGAAACTCCGCGAAGTCCGTCTCCACCACCGCGGAATTAGTCGTTAATTTGTTACTTTTTTTTTTTTTTTTTTAAAGGAAATAAATCATAATTCAGCACAGTTTACTTGTTTTGTCTATCTTTTATTAACATTACTATAATAAAGTTATACAAAAGAATAAAATATATCAGATAAGTTCTAAATATTTACACGCCATCCGTGCGCTCGTCAGTCAGTCAGCCTGCCAGCGAAAAAATGAAGTAAGTAAGCAAGTTTTAAAACGAAAAAAAAAAAAAATTTACGCACAATGCCGTGACCTGGATTCGAACCTGGGTTACTGCAGCCGCTATGGCAGATACAGTGTCCTGACCACTAGACGATCACGACTACCGTACGAACGTATCACGTTATTCTCTCACTCGTTCTTCTTCCTCCTCCTCCTCCTCCTCATCCCGGTGTTCCTCGTCGCTGACGTACCCCAAATCTCGGTCAAGGTACGCCTCGAGGTGTTTCGCCACATCTCCCCCCCATCGCCGCACCCTCTCCAGTTGGTCGAGCTGGTCCACCAAGGCCCAGGCGACGGTGGGGTCTTCTGCGCCTACCAGGATCTCGGCTTCGAGACGAGCATATTCATCGTCCACCACCTCCTGCGGTCCACCCTCTCGTACGGTCCCCTCGTGACCGCCGTAGACGATATGCTCCGAATCAGGATCAGATTCCGGCTCCCGGTCACTCACGCCCGAACCGACATCTGACCCCTCGAAGCCCGGATCTCGGTACTCCGCAAACCACGCATCCATCTCGTCCCTCGTACGCTGACCAGCGGCTATCTCCGGTGGCACAGCGTACAGCCATAGATCCCGCGGGTCAGCGTGACGTAGGACGTCGATTATGTACCGGCCGGATTCGGTCATTTTTTTTTTTCCAGGCTGCACGAACGACAAACTGATTACAATCCGCACATACCGTGCATCGCAGTCTTTTCGGTAAAACCGCACTCACTTGTGAGTTTTGATTTTTTCCTCTAGGTCCGCTCGATTACACGCTCGTTGGTCTTGTAAGACGACTCCTGGGTAATTTTCTTTTCGCCTCCCTCCGATCAGGGCGTCGCTTGTACACCATACCACAGAACCGATGCTTACATTTAGCGTATATGTTCCATCTAACGATGCTCTGTGTGTGTGTGTGTGTGTGTGTGTGTGTGTGTGTGTGTGTGTGTGTGCACAAACATCGTATCTTTTTTCATGCATACGTAATCTTACAATAGCGAGCAATCGTCCGAGTATAACACGTAGAGCAGGCCAAAAGATTCTCTTTTCCGAGTTATCTTCCGTGCTAATAAGTACTAGTTACGTTAACTTCGGTAATATGAACACGCCTAATGGCGATATGTATCTAAACTATCGAGTACGCTCAATCGTGCGCGATGTGTTGGATTTCGTGAGGCGATCAACACCCACCACGGTTCGGGAATTTGAAGATTCTTGGTCCCGCGAGCTGGGAAATCCGTCCACACCGGCGTTACTTTTTCGCTTACGCATCCTACTTTCGTCTTGCACCGAACGCGACATAGGTCGGATGTACGACGTGGGTGTGTTCGAAGCTTCGTGGCCCTGCATTCGCGTAGCTGCGGCTGTACTCGAGGAACGCGGACCATTGTCCTTTGCGTTCATCGAAAACCTGCGACGCTACTACCGAGAGCAAACGGGTAAGTAAATTTTTTCGGTACAGCGCTTTGACGCTAAATGTGTGTCTCATCGTTTGCGGTGATTCCGGCTACTAGTTGGAAGATCCTACTACTGTTACGACGAGGACGACGAGGACGAGGACGAGAACGACGAGGACGACGACGACGACGACAACGACGAGGAAACTCTTATGTGCGGCGAAGCCGGTCGTTGCGAGGACGAGGACGCGGAAGTGCAGCTAATGGTCACAGCTGCCGAGCTCTGCGAACAGGAAACCGCGAGACTCGACCGTCTGAAAACTCACGTAATACAATCCTCCCCCGAATTTTCTACTCCTGAGGAAGAGGAGGAGAATGCACATTCCCCTGTTTCTTCCGGTGAGTAGTATCAGTGGTAACGCTCGCGCGTCTGTGCGTCTCTCTTTGACCTCTGGAACCCGCGCGTCTGACGTTAGACCATCGTGGCTCAGCTGCGACGTCGGATGAAACACTATCCTTACGATAATGGGCACGTGCAGCAACCAACGACCGCGGTAGACACAGATTGTCTCGAGCGACATCCAGAATCGAGCGCTTGACATATATATATATATATATATATATATATATATATATATATATATATATATATATATATATATATATATATATATATATATATATATATATATATATATATATATATATATATATATATATATATATATATATATATATACCGTGAGCGTCTGGTGAACATATATGTACACACACATATGTACACACACACACACACATATATATATATATATATATATATATATATATATATATATATATATATATATATATATATATATATATATATATATATATATATATATATATATATATATATATATATATATATATATATATATATATATATACAGAGCGATTTTGGGGAAAGTGGGCGCCTAAAATCAGGCAATTCGTTTTTTCGCGAAACTCGTAACATCATTGGTCGACCATATCTACTCGACTCGACTCGAATTGAGAGTGTTTTAGCTACACACGCGCCTTCGGCGTATTTACTCAAAAATAAATGCAATAATTTTTATTCACCAAAAATGATTATATTGGGCGCCCGACGCTTTGCGTCACTTGTAATAAAGAATGACGACAAATAATACGAGTTTCTAACGGCGGAAATGCCAGATAGCTCAGAATATATACTAGATGGTAGAGTGGCTAGGTTCACCGAATAAAAAGGCAGAATATAATACTTAACAGATGGTAGGCCGTATTATTTAATTTTTGACGGAACAAGCATTGACGGAAACTGGTAACATTGCGTAAGTTTTCTCTCAATCACAAAGAAAATAATAAATCAAAAGAAGCGATACAATATAAAATAAGAAATAGATTACCAAAAGAATCATACAAGAAATATATCAGACGGAAAATAGAATTAACATTAGTGCAATCAACTCGATACAATAAAGAGAATATTATTCAGAAAATAGACTAATAAATTAACGGGAACGGATCCCTCAAAACAAGAGAAATAAGAGAATAGAAGATACTTAGCAAATAAACGATAAACTAAAAACTAAATAACAAATGCTAACTTCTACGCCTTAACTCTCAGGAAGTTTGTCGACAGATCGGGTATGAAATATATAACAAAATCTACTAAAAAATATAGATCACATGCTCAAACTAGCGGCTGGCCGCTTTATACTACAAAAATAATGCAAAATACGTGACTCCAAGGAAGACTACCAAATAATCAAATAATATACCACAAATAAATCGATAATCACGAGTCATCTCGGGAATCCATCTTTAGTGATAAACTATAGACTAAAATTGACGGGACGAAGTCTCATGACTTAACGTACCAAAAATACAGGGTGACCTACGTCACAAGAATATATCAAATATATCAAATAGACCAAATACAAAATATACTAAAGATAGACGGAATTCCAGCGAGACTCGTGGTTTTACAAGATAGAAGGTCTTACCTTAGAGACAATATAATAGGAACCACTAGGTAAAACAGAAGTTAAATAGTAAATGAAGAATTGTACTGAACTAAATATCAAGTAATAAAGAATAGTAATATAGGTTTAAATAAACTAACTGACGGAATGACGAGAATGATGGTATGTGACGGTAATGACAATAACACTGGCGAGACGAAGGCAGACAGGCGTAGAAGTAGGCCGATTTCTGTGCTGCGCTCCGTTTTATAAGCCTGGGAATCCCCGACGATAGGGCCTAGCGCGACCCTAAATCTGTGGTTAGATGGCCGGCTCTCATTGGTTTTTCGGCGACGCTCGTTCTAGCCCTTCGGCCGGTGTTGATTGGTCGGCGCGGACTCCGGCTACGTGGTAGCTTGGCGGCAATATTTAAAATCCAACATACGACTTGCCTCTGCGATGTGTCTCTCCTGCTGACTCGATTCTCGCCGTAGGGCTCCTCGCTCCACCGTGTTGCGAAATGCACCCTGGTTGCGCTTTAAACGAAAAGCAGACCAACCGGAGGATCTGGCGAAAGTACGGATGTCCCTCTACTCGGGTCGCCATCCCATCTTCCCCATTGACGATATGGCAGGTTCACAAAGAAACCTGCAACATATGGTTGCAATTCTTCCATCGAGATCTTTCTGGGATAACCCGATGGTGTGACGATGACGAGAAAGTCGATATTTTAGTCTAGCTTGTTAAGTCATCGACGACGGGAAACATGTTGGGCTACTCGATTCACCCTGTTCTATTCGACCATCGTCGAGACGTCCAGAATTTGTAGACGGTAGGTGGTTCAGCTCCTGGCTGATGAGTTTTCTAGGACGGGAGGAAGTAGCTCAGAGAACCCTCCTTATTCAACCATCCCTGAAGCATCCACAATCGAATATAATTATATATATATTCGTTTATAATAATTCGAATATAATTATATATATATTGTGACGATGCAATTTAAAAGGCACGTCACAGTAGTTTAGAATTAGGACAAAGCGGGAGAGAGAAGCGACGAAAGCGGCGGCACGTCTTAATAGGGAAACCCTCGGGGAAACTTAGTGACACACCTAGGTAGGATTTTCGTAATTTTTACTAATTTATAGTATTTTTATTTGTTAATGTAACTGTGCAAACGAGAAAGAGAGTCGGAGCAAAGCGCCGAGAAGAAGCGACAAACTACCGCTACGGAAATGGGTCTAAGGTCAGCCAATATCCTCCCGGTACGCAGTCTGGACTAGGGCCTAATGAAGCCCTGATGATAGTACCTATACGCGAGAGGGAAGTACGTCCGGCTTTGGAAAAGACGAGAGACGCGGGAAGGCGTACAGGGTCTGCATACGACCTCCCTACCGCTGTCAAAGAGAAATCTCCCGCAACGTGAGCACCGCAACGACGGCGTATAGGGTGACACGGCGAAACCGTTACCGCTGGTGCCTGACATCTAGTGCTCCTACTGCTATTATCGACGCCAATTGGTTTTAGGATCGTTATCGCTGAAGGAGAAGCCGCGTGATTAGGGCGAGGATAGCGTTCCCACGCGTTTCCGGCAAGGTGCTAAAAAAATGGTGATCCGTCGATGACGCACCTAGGCCTTGTCGCAAGCCACGGGATGTCGTCTTGGAATTAGACTGCCCCGTGGAGTGGATCTGAAGGTGGTTAGCAGTGCAAGGACGCTACAACGACGAAGAATCCTGAGCCACGTCTTCCTCCCTAACATACCGCTGTGGAAAGTTATCATACCGCTGGATAAAGTAGAACTCTACATCTGACACGTCTTGCTACGTCCGCACGGATTCAAGAGACAACGTAGCGAATTCAAATTTGTCCAATTGGATAATGAGACGTACCTCATAGGCTCCCCACCCCCCTAGGGTGCAAGGAATACGAGGAGACGACCGAAAATCAGGAAGGAACTCGTCACTTCTACGCTCAACATTAGCCTCGACAGACGTGTCCTAGTACCGCTTTATCTTACCGCTAATACCGCTACCGCTAAGTATTTCTCCATCTAAGCTACCGCCCTCTGATTCCGCTATCTAATATTAATTGTGCTCTAAGTTATAGTTTAGTTTCTTTTATTAATATCAATAAGTTAAGTGAATGCGACGAACTTCTCGCCAAAACGGTAAGACCTTTTCGCTCTTGTAAAGCCACGAACTCAACTAGAAAGATCCATGTTATAATCTGTTTTTAGTTCAGGTATCTTTTTGTGGAGCGTGTAGCCTTCGGGCCACGTTTTAGTTAAATTATTGAGAAAATTAAGGATCTAGAGTGATTTTGTGACTGGCTGCGGCCATTTTGTTGTGCTAACTTATACTTAATTGATTGGCTTGATTGAGTAGAATTAATAGTCGCTTGATACAATTTGATAGCTTGTTTCTCTGATTTTTCTAATTAATTTCTATATGATTTTTCTATAATTCTCGCTTGGTATAACTTATCTAATTTTCGCTATATTGACCTGTCTCTTTTATATTGCATTTATTATCTTATATTACTGATTGGTGTGTCACTAATTAATTAGCTAACCCCCCGAGGGTTAGCTGAGCGTAGAAACTCACTAGTTTAAGTTGTTTAGTTTTAAGATTTATTTAATAATTTCTTCCATAATATATCTGATGCTTTGTATAATTGCCGCTTGACTTAAATTCCGCCTCTTATTATGATCAAGTAATCGTAAAGCTTAATTAATCTTTTCCATAGATCTGATATAATATTCTTTGAGTCTTTTTACATAGTTAATGAT